>VZTA01007544.1:36522-81851 GCA_013398855.1 Mohoua ochrocephala | reverse complement strand
GTCTGGAGCTGAAGAAGGTCACATCATTTGCAAAAACTCCACATTTCCTTGAAGGAGAATGTTGTCAGTATGTCTTAGCTTTGAGATTGACCTATAAAATATAAATTAAAGTCTGGGCACACCGGATGTCATTTCTAAAACCCAGACATGATACTTTTTCTCTTCTTGCACCATAGAACTTTGAAAATAGAAATATTTTAAAAATAATTTTTAAATTAATAAAACATGATGGGTCATTTGCCTCTTTATTACATTTCTTAATTGAACAACTAAGAAATTCTCTGGTAATTTTCCTGAGGAAGAATTGAAACTGAAGAAATGAAATCTGTGTTGGAGATAGTATTGCTCAGAATTTGAGGTTTACTTCCTTTAAAAATGATTTATGTCTTTTTGCAACCCTTCAATTCCTGCCTTTAAAAACACTGGAGTAATTAAATATTAGGGTGTGCTTTCCAGTCTGTGCCGTATATAAGAAACAAAAGAGAAATATTTCAAAAGATATGTTAGTGCAACCTAGTCTTCATTTATAATGACGACAAGTTTTTTCCTGTTGTTTTGATTCTTTCAAGCGTATTTGTAATAGCTGTTCTTTGAGGGGCAGCTTGGCAGTCTACAGTTAAGAATACTCTAGATCCATTTTCTCATCATTTACAGTCTGATGGACCAAACATGCCAAGAATTAATATCTTGGTGTATCACCTGTTGTGTTGCCAAGACTCACTTTTCAGGGGAGTATATTTGTTTACAAAGCACGTATAAGACCACTCCGGTAAAACGGGTTGTTCACAATTAGCATTCGGGCTAATACATTCTTCAGAAATTTTAGACAAAGCATTTGTGCTCTGTGCTAAGTAGCTTTCTTGGTCATTTCCACTCCCTCAGATATTTCACAGCTGTCTCTTTAGCCAACTAGTAATTTGGCATAACTTTTCCCCATTTTCTTTGCCTGGCCTATTGCTCTTATACCGGCATAAGGGACACTTTCTACTGCTTGAACACTTGACAGCAATGTCTTCCTCACACTTTTATATGTCTCCCCTTTGTGTATGTCAGCCACAAAACACACAGATCTCCTTAATACCTTGTGTCCTGGAAATAAAAAAGGGTCTGTCTATCATATGTCCTTTCCACAACTGCTTTACCACACAAAGAAAACTGGAAAAACTCTAAGGCCTTGACAAAGAAAGGAGTTCTAATCCAATCCAGTTCTGCTAAGAACTGCCTGGCTGTTATTACTGGAGGGAAGATTTCTCTGGAGAATGTCGTCTGGAGAGATTACATCTGTAAGAGTCCTCGGTAATGCGGCATCTATTTACCTTAGCATTATTTTCATTGATGCTTTATTCACTTCCTGCCTCTGTTCTTTGTTTATTGCAATATAGTCATTTCACTTTGCCGTTTTTTGATTCATTTCTCAATTGGATGCTGCCTTCTACTTTCTCATCTGGTCTTCATAAATGCAGTTTAAAAGGAGTCGTGCATTTCATACATATGATATAATTTCTTTTCCCCTGTTTCTGTTTCTCTTCCTTATCCATCAAAGACTTAACCTCCTTTAAGGGAATATATAGTATACATTTTCTGTTAATAAAGATTTCTGTGTTATATGAGGTGATAATAAGCAGAAAAAGATGCTTTTCATTTTGAAGTCACAGTGTTTTTTCTACCTCTTCATTCTCCTGTAACATAACTTCTCAGTGGAAGGAGGAGTGAAATTAGAAAACTGAAATCTAATTCTACAGATGTGTCCTCAAAGGCTGTAACATCAAACTCAAAATATATATTAGAGGGAGGTGTGTGTGTATGCAGAATATCTTGCAATACATAAGAATATAAGTAACTCTATAATATATGGTTCTAAGTATTTATATGTGGAAGCATATAAGTTATGCTTTGATAATATTAATATGTATACTATATAAAACAAACGTAATTCTAATAGAATGGAGTAGAAGAGACTAGACAAAACTAGAAAGAAGAGGAGTGTGATGAATAAAACAGTGCAGATTTTATGACAGTAGCTAACACTTCATCAAATTTCTATTCTGTTTCCATATGTTCAGAGTAGAATTTATGGATCATGCAAGTGGCTGAAGTGGCATGGGGGAATATGTTTGTATAACTTTATGCCTTTGGCTTAGATGCCTAAGTTAGCAAGCAGGTCACCTACGACCTTGTGGGAAGATAGACTTCTCCTAGCATTAACTGGACCAGAAGGCTGACCAAAACGCTCTGAAGTAACCTTTGGAGTAGCTAATTACGCTATACAAATCCTGTGAAAAATTATGCACCTCATACTTCTGACTGCGATCAAAAACTTGAGAAGTTTTCATCTGACTGAATCCATTTCGCCTGGTGCACACGAATTGTACCAGGAGCGAAAAGTCGAGTCTCAGCACAAAAAGGACAAAGTGTAGTCTTAGATTTTGTTAGTCAAGGTGAACATTACTCTTCATCATCTTAACTTCAGTCTTCGGGCCAAGCAGCCAAGTTCAGATAAATCCATTCATGGCATTATTGTCTGTGATACGAGGAATTAGTTGCATTATGGAATTGTAATTTTTCTTTTCTCATTTTAGATCTGTTATGGGGACCCCGTGTAGTGATTTGTCCAGATGCAGTGAAAGCTCTTATCAATCAGCATTTTGCTATGGTTATACTAACACTTACTCTTTGGTTTGGAATGCAGATACACTAACACCTAGGGTAAAAAAAAAAATTGACACCTTCTGTTATTTTTAAAATTCTTAGTGCAGAAATAAATTACGATCATTGGACAGAAAGGGTTCTCACTGCTATGTTCACCTACTACTTTATTCAATAGCAGTTCTACAGATATGAAGAGGATAGCTCACAGAGCAGGATATTATTTTCCCTGAGAAAAGCTGACAATATGTCCTTGAGATACTAAATGTGACAGAATTCAGTGGGGCATCTGTTGAGGGAGGCACAAGTTCACAGTCTGGAGCACATTTTCACATACTATTATGTAGCAGAAGATTAGCACCCCATGTAAAATCACTTTCAGCCATCCAGTCTAAAATAAATATAAGATTGTATCAGATTTGCAGAGGTGAGTGCTGACCTTTTTTTTTTTGGTAAGAAAATATTATGTGATTGCTTCCACTTAGCAAGGTTATGAAAATAGAAAAATAATGGGTTGAAATATGTATTCTATTTTCTTTATGTTGCATGTTATTCTATGAGTATGTAAAAAAAGAAGGAATTTAGTGGAAAACATTCAAATCTCAAATGAAGAAGTCATTAGAAATGAATGGGCTGTGTGCAATGAAATCATTACCACAACATCCTGTAGGATACAAAGAGCAGACTAGCAGTAATTACAGTCCTGCAGGAAAAATCAATAAGTGCTTCTCATGCCTTTCTGATCAAGACTGTAGCATGATATTAGCAACCTGTGAAACAATGGGGTACCCATTTAAATCTTACGTGAAAGTATAAAACATTTATCAACTGATTCATATTCTCTATGCTTGCAAAACTCCTCAGTCTCCTGCTCTGATGGTCTTTCTGATGGAATCCTGAAGGAAGAACATTTCTCTTATGCTTTCAGGAATTATGTACTGAAGAGGAAAGAGAATGAAGTGGTAATACATTTAAGCATTCAAAAGTAAAAAGAAAATATTAAATTTAAGGCACCAAAGGTATGTGTTACACCACAGGACTTAATTCTTCTCTCATTGTGCAAATGAAGAATAAATCCTTTGACTTCGTTAGAGCAACCTTCCATGAATCTGTAATAGTGTGAGAATCCAGTCAAAAGGACAGAACTACCTCTTGTTTTGCAGTATGGCTACTAATTAAAAAACAAATAAGACTTTAATCATTGTTACTCAATCATGGCCTTTCAAAAGTATTCTTCAGTTCCCAAAATGTTAATGCCAAAGAGACTTCATAGTTATAGATCAGATTGTAACATTGTGCTTAAAATTACTTCCTTTAGGGATGATACTTGTCCTCCCTAGCTGGGTACCTACCAGGTACTTTCCCCACAGGGAAAATTAACTACTTTTTAATGGGAAATTGAGTTGCTTTCCAAAATGGAGAGCTCAAGAAGCATAGTATAAAATTCAGTCTCTTTCAGGAACATTATATTGCTCTGTGACTTATTTATGACTCATCTTTTCACATTTGACATGGCAATATAGAATGCCATTTACTTACAATTCAGCTAATCTCATTTAATAAGTGTATCTTGCAAAAAATACATTGTTATGTCTATACGGTGTATTCACAAATTCAGCTCCAAGTACTCAAAACACCGATTCAGTTCCTCACCCATGTAAAAGCTTATCTTGAATCATATACTTAAGCTAATAACCTCTGGATAAGCCACTTAAAATGGGAATTAACTTCGAGCAACTACTTAAATGTTCTGCTCAGTCAGAACCTTTTCCTTCTTACCGTCTGCCTCCACACCCACATCAACTGCCTGAAAAGAACCAGACAAGTACAACCCTGTTCTGCACCTGGGAAAACTTCAATCCACAGGTCAAATTGAAGAACAGGATGTTATGATAAGAAAGTGTGTAACTAACTGCAATAAATAATAGAAATTACAGTCAAGCAGGAAAAACCATTAGGATTATGAAAGTTTCAGTACCGTGAAAACACTGTAAACTAGCATAAATAAATGCATTCATTGCTTGTTGAGCCATGTTTACTTCAGATAAGCTCTGAGGCAAACAACATTTTTAAAACTGTCCAAACTGTAAAAAATGTGAAATCATGTTTCAAAAAGCCTATTTCAAATATTAAAATAAAATGGCAATGATGATTCTAACATCCTCTGCAAACAGCTCCTTAAAGAAAGGATGCTCCAATTTTAACACAGTTAAATGTGTGCTTTATTTAATTAATCTGTTTAAATATTTCACAAGATATCAGATGTTTTCTAAAAGGCCTAGGGAACCCCACATTACATTGGCCTAGACTACTCTCATCTGATTAGCTCTCAGTACAGTTTACTTCAGTAATTAAGTCCATACAGAGTATTTCTATCTGAGAACAAGAAAATAGGTATCTGATCAACTCACCTGCGAACAAACTGCAATGAAATATAATCTTGTCTTTTTAACCCAGTGCATGAGGCCATTCGAATAATCTAGTAGCTAAAGTCTTCATGCTGTCTATGATGTTTGCTTAGCCTTAAATGCCTCAAAAATCACAAATTCTTTGTATAAGATACTAGCAGAACTAAATAAAACAGGTCCATTGCTTAATGTTCCATTAAATTTTATATGTATCATAAACCAGACCTACACTGGATAGGATTCTTAATTTAATTATGACATTGGCATTCAACCTTTTCTCTGGAAATAGATACCTACCAATTTTTATGAGCATGATTTTCATGTCTGCTGAGTATCTGCATCTCCTGATTTCATTAGAAGTTGTGGATGATCACCATACCTTTAGGTTCAAGCGATAAGAACCTGAGAGCACTAGAAACACTTGCCTCACAGCTCAAAAATTGCCATTTGTTATTATGCCACGACAGAGTGATGTCCAGACCCGGCAATTTGTGAAGGTAACACACCATTATGGTCACCACCTATCTGCATGCTTACACGTAGCCTGGCTTTGTACTACCATACATACCTCCAGCAAGTCATTATGTTAATTACAATGCATTTGTCAAGTTGCGGATTTTCAGGCCAGAAGGGACCATTCTAACTAAATAATATCACCGCTTGTGTAATACAGATGATACATTTGCCCAGAAATTTCTGCATCAGACTCAAATCTTTGTTTAAGCTCAAAAGTAGCTTCTGGAAAAAAAGTCTAATAAAGCTTGTAAATGACTGTTAATAGTAGCATCAGGTGGCATGCCGCCTCTAAATGCATTCTGACTTACCTTCACGTCTACGCCAGTGTTGTCAGGTCAGTCATTACGATGTCTCGGCTAACCTATTACATATTGCTTCATTTACTTACAGGCATCATTTAATCGTCCCATTTATGATGCACAACCCAATGCTGATGGCATTTGAGGATACACCCATCTGATTACCTTCTCTATATATGCAAGTCAGTTTCTCTTTGTGATTCAGTGCTGCTGCGCTAGCAAAAAACCATACAAACAAAAAAACTCAAATAGTCTTCACTTCTAGCTTTCCAGAAATTTGCTTTGTATGTTTCAGGTAGATACAATATCATTAATAAACAACTTGACATCTTTGTTTATTGTAAATATGTCCTTCCAATTCTGTGAGCTAATTGATTCCCTGTGCAGAAGTGATATATCCCCATGTAGTCAAACTAATAAACACATTTACTTTAAGTTTGTGTGCCCACGTTGCACACAAATAGCCTCGTATAGGTTACTGGATTAGCTTTCCCTATAAAAAACATCTAAACTAAGTGTTCTAATAAGAAACATGTTTATACTGTAATGCATTTTGTTCACAAAGCAGTCACTTGCCTGATTTATACCTGTTGCCACTCTCTGCCCCACAAGGAGAAAGATGGAGAGGGAAAAAAATTTCTTCTTCAAAGCCAAAATCATATGTCTAATAAGGAATTGTTCAAAATTCCATGATATTACAACTAAGAATAAAGTAATATACATTCAGTGAATATACAGAAGTGGAAGTTCAGCTACGGCTCAGAATTTAAAAAAAAAGTTTATGTTGTGGATAGGTGTGCAATTTGATACAGCAACAGGACTCCCTAAATCCGGTCTGTGCAGCTTGCACGTCTCTCTTCTAATCATGAAAGTTGTTCGAATTGCAGCCACTGTGCCACACTGCACCAAGATCATCAGCCAAGTTTATAAACATGTTTTCCACACCTTTCTATTTCCTATACTGGTGTGTGAACTTTTGGACTTGGGAGCACATTCCAGCTGTTGGGTTCAGGGACTTGCGTGAATACCTGTCATCCCCATGTTAGGGCCAAAACCCTGGGACACAGTATTCTGCTTTATCTCAGCAAACTTCTGTTTTCCACAGAAAAGAGACATAAGTGTTTGATTTGTGCAAAAAAACCCAAAAAACACACCCACAAACAACAAAAAACTATGCACTCCAATTTCTCCCAAAGACCTCAAAGTCTTTCCTGGGTGAAAAATATTCTCAGTCATGTAAGCCCTGTTGGATCAGGCTGTTCATAGGACAGGTCGGGTCAAAGGCACCTCCGGAGATCTCTTGTTCAGCCTCCTGCTCAGACCTGGCCTGCAAGGCCAGACAGATTACTCAGGGCTTAGTCAATTTGGCCTTGGAAATCAGTAACCATGGAAGTTGTATATCCTCCTCGGACATGTCCTCATCATGAAACAGTTTTTTCTTGTATCTGGCCATATGTTTGTTATTTCAGACAATGCCTGTTATCTCTTGTCCTGCCCCTTGTCCTCCACTTTCTTGATGCCCTCCCTGTAGGTGCTGAGGGCTGCTGCCTTCTCCTCCTGAAGTCATCCCCTGCTGCAGGAGGAAGAAGCTCAGCTTCCCTCAGCCTCTCCTGACGAGGCAAATGTTGCCCTGCCAATAATATGTGCTGAACTCAGTCCAGTTTATTTGTGTCTTCCTCATTGGAAGGCCCAAACTGGGCAGGTACTCAGTACTTAAGACAGCCCGGCAAGTGCTGTGCACATGGAGATAATCCCTTCCCTAATTGACAGGCTGTGTCACAAAAGTCTGGGATGCTGTTGGCTGCCTTTGTTGCCAGAGCATTCTCTTGCCTGATGCTGAACTTGATGTCTGCCAGGTTCTCCAAGGGCTCTTCTACAAAGCTGTCCCCCATCCTTCTCTGTACTGTTTCAAGGGTCTCTTCCTAGAAAAAAAGGTACAGGGATTTGCAATTGTCCTTGAATTCATTAGGCTGCTCTGAGCCCATTTCTCCAGAAGGCCCCTCTGGATGGCAGCCATGACCTCAAGTATATTGGCGGTTCCCCTCGATTTACTGCCATCTGCAGACCTGATAGGAGCTCACTCCCTCCAGTTCATTACTCTGGTCAGGTGATTTGGTAGATGTTGTAGGAAGGAATGAGACAGAGGGAGAACACATCCAGCTTTCCTATTCCTTCTGTTCAGTTACCACAAGCATCCATAAAGACTGAGGATAGAAATAATAGTCTTCCAGTATCTAAAGAGGCATCAAGAAAGCTGGAAAAGGACTTTTTACAAGGGCATATAGTGATAGGACAAGGAGTAATGGCTTCAAGAGGAGAGGTTTAGATTAGATATCAGGACTAAATTCTTCACTATGGGGGTGGTGAGGCACTGGAAGAGGTTGCCCAGAGAAGTTGTGCAGTCTGCATCTCTGCTAGTGTTCAAGGCCAGGCTGGATGGTGTTTGAGCAACCTGGTCTAGTCCCTGCCCATGACTGGAGGGCTGGAACGAGATGATGTTTAAGTTTCTTTCCGACCCAAATAATTCTGACTCTGATCCACAGCTCGCAGTTCACTGCTGACATATGTAAATAGAGGCTACCATCTCTCCTTTTTCTTTGCCTTTCAGAGACTTACCATGAACAGGAAGCAGTTTGACATTACTTTGAGAAAAGAAAAATGTTCAATGTAGAATCCTAGAATATAACTTCTTTGCATCTAGTAGACAAATAATCAAGATTGTGTGTGGTTTCTTGCATCATTACCTTTGCATGTATATTCAATGATAAATGTTTGAGCCATATAATTTTGCTGTTTTCCCTAAGCCAAGTATTAAGTCTGTCCTAGACTTTTTTCTGAGTTGAATGAGCAGTCCTGTGCTGACTTTCCAAAAATAAAACAACCAATGTCAAAGGTGGTACCAATTTTTCCCCTTGATTTGGGCATTCTGCTAATGGCTTTGAAGAATAATCGCTAGTTCTGTGGGTGTGAACAGATACAGAAATGCAAATCTTGCTGTCTGTTTTAATTCCAAAGGAATTTCTGTATGCATTCAAGTTTCTTGAGCGCTTATGGTAATTTTTATAATTCCCATTAGGATGGGCTATGGCAAATTAATATTCTAGAGAAATCTGATCATAAACATGAGTTGATCAGTTAGTAGCATCACTCATGTACATGAAGCCAATTCTTGACTGAATCTGCAGGGTTGAAAATATTACTACTCTCTTTAAAAGGTGTCTCTCTCTCTCTATGCACAGATAATGGCATATCTTTTGCAAATTTTTTGTAAATGTATGACACATGCAAAAAGATTTAGTGCTTTCAGGTCTAGTGATACTTCAGGTGAAACAAGTATGTGGAAATGATTCATACAAGAAAACCTCTGGAGATCTGATAGCTGAAAGAATTCATGTTCCATACTAGTTCAGCTTTTGTAGTCCAAAAAGATGAAGGGAAAAAATATAATTTCATAACTAGCATCTTCATTCTGCAAAACATTTCAGTACTTCAGGCATAGGAGTTGTCTTACTGAAGCATGAAACATGCTTCATTGATAAAGGTTTCCCACATTGATGAGAAGTCAGTAAAAAGACCATTTCAAAACACCACAATGGAAGAAGCAAAACTCTCTTGTTAGTATGCAAGTCCATAAGGAAGGGGAAAATCTAAATCATTTTCCTATATCAGGAAAGGAGAAGACTTTTAGAAGCTAAGAAGTGTGTAGTGCAAGAATGACCAAGCTCAGATCACTTTATAGATCTAGCACTCAGCTGGTGCTTACAAGAAGAAATATTGGAGCTGGGGCTGCTGAGGTGGTGCCAGCATTATAACTTTCACTTGAACAATAGTCAGACTGTCTGGCACACATATTTTGCTTCATCCTTTCAAAAATCCCAAACAATTAATGCATCAGTGCCTTTCTTAAAACTTGAAATAAATGCCACCTAAATACTGTGCTGAGTTGTCACAAATTGTATAATTTCATGTCTTTCCCAAAACCATGTGTAAAATAAAAATTACCTTAGTCACTTATTTCTTACAGCTGAACATTACTGTAAGCAATACATACTTCAGGAGCAAGTGGAGGCTAAATCAAGTAGGTTTGGCACGGTGCTAGGCCCTTTAAAGGAGAGGACAAGAGAGTTCCTGCTCCAAAGAGTTTACTGCCTGAGAGACAAGACACAAATGGCGCAAGCAACTGGCATGTGCAACCAGCAGGTAGGAGAAAGCAAATCTGGGTTTCTAGTATAGAGGAGCCATTTGAATAGTTATAAGTTTTTTCCCTCATATTTAGGATATTTAGGATAATCATAATAAGATTTATAAGTGGCTTAAACTGAAAAAAGACCCAAAAGCCAACTCAAACCCTCAACCCAGCAACAACAGGTAACAGTTTTGTTTGCTTTTCATAATTTATCCTTAGTAAGAAAAGTATATTTAGACAATTAGTATTTCTGTTCATATCAAGTTAAAATTTAAAAAAAAAGTATTTTCAGTATTTTAACACAGAAATCTTCATCTCTAAAAGTATGTATTGTACTTATGCTAACAATTTTAACAGTAACATTGCTATACTTACATGCTGGCATGGCTCCCATTGCACTTAGGAAAGTGCAGTTAGAATTTCTCTTCAGGATTTTTCAAAACCTGCAAATCAATTAAGCAATGAGGAATGGATTAATCAAAATTATAACACTGATAGAATGTCCATTGATAACAATGACTTCAGTAACAGATGAACTATATAGATCCATATAGATCAAATATAATGGCAGATATTCTGTAGGTTGGAATACACACATTTCATATTCTAGAGCACTATTGTGGTGTTTTCTTCTCTCCTTCCACTGCATCCCCTCACATCTTCCCAATACGGTGAATAATCTGAATGCTGATTTGGACGTTCCTGAATTCTCAGTACTGATTTAAATGAAATCTTGTTAGAAAACTTTTTGATTTGTTTTAAATCAAGGTTTGCTGATCCTTTTAGGAATGTATGACAGACAGAAATCAGTCTTACCAACTCTGTACTTCCAGTGATGTCCTGGCTTGACAAGAATGCGGAGATATAGAATGATGGGAGGTAGAAGTAATGATACATGCATTGATACATATTTTTTGTATTATTAAACTTTAATAAAGTTCTTGGATAGAATGTGAATGGGATCTCTTTAAGTCAATTCCTCCATTCTTAAACAAAATAAAATGTAGGGGGTTCGTGACAACATACATTGATATTAGTATAAAAGGCTTGGATTTTAGGAAGTTCCCAAGCTCACTTTGTAAGAAGAGGCATTACGCTGAAACCTGACCATCTAAACCATTGCTTTGTGTGCTGTAGATATAATTTCTGTAGCGTAAAATGTCATTACTAAAATTGGGATGAAAACCCAGTACCCTACTGTTTTATCTTTACTCGGTGAAGGAGGTTTTACTGGAAAGGAATTTCAGAGGGACGGAGGACCTTAGCTGCAGCTATATCTGTTCCTATGTGAAACACGATTACAGTACACCAACACTAAGAGTATTAGCTTAAAAGGTGTTTTGAATAAATTGATTATAAAAAGGAGGGGAAAAGCAAATCCTATTTAACTAGATTGTCATTTCTCAATTTTCCCTGAACAAGGTTAGCATGTTAGCAACTCTACTACTACTTTATCCCTTTCACTGTTACCTGTAATTGAACAAATGATCACTGTAGAAAGATGATGGGATGTTCTGAATTGAACTCATCCTGTTTAGCTTACATGTCTGTGATAAAGGTGATTAAACATGAGCAAGTCATTCTGTCTTGATTTCTACCAAGTGAAAAGAAACTAATATTTTTCAGATATTATTAGATGTCTGCTTATAAAACTTGATCTTACTCACTAAACATAAAGGAAACTAGGAGTTCCCAGAAGCATACTAAGGAATAATGAATACTATTAAAGCAATAGGAAAATCCTCACACTTTGTCTATGAACACTCTCACTATAACTGTGAACCTCACAGTCTGAAGATGCAGAGAATCCTTTTTCTAATGTAATTTTTTGGTTTATGTTTCCTGTATACCTTTTGCTCTTCAAACATCATCTGCCTCACTAAAACACATATCTGATCAAAACAGAGAAGTTAAAAGGAGAAAATTTAACAAGAAATATTTTTTTGAAAATTCTATATTGTCATGTGAAAGTTAAATTCCCCTGTAAGAATTATAAATTCTTAACGGTAGGAATTATAAATTAATATAAAGTTTAACACTAACTTCATTTAAGCTTAATTGTGCTATATTAGATATGACCTTCATCTATCACAACTCTTAAATATATATTTGATGTTAAGTAAGCAAATAATATCCTTGACTTCAGGGACACAATTTACACTGACGTTCATACACATTTCGTAGATCTGAGACAAAGTATTCGGAGAACAGAATCTACAGGATAAAACCAGGCAAAACTTTGTTACTTTTCCATAAACTTAACCTCTGCTCTATTAGGTGCTTAGGTAATGGAATGATCAATAACTATTTAAAGTTTTACCCAGGTTAATCATTGCACAGAAACAAGCTGAAGATTAAGTGAAATGCCTGCCTGCACTTTTCACACAGGTAGAGATAAAAACCTTCAACTGTGACATTTAAATTAGTGAACCAAAGTTGAGAATAAACAGTCCTGTAAGTGGAAAGCTTTTCCTAACACTTTCCACCCCTCCTCAAATACAGCAACAGTAAAGCTTATCTTACAGGCTTATCATATGGATACTTTATTTTTTTCCAGTTAGTAGATTTTTGCACTGCTAGTGACAGCTCCTCCTTATGTAAATGGTCACATTAAAATTTCTTCTAAAACTCTGTTAAAAGAATAGCTTTCTATTTTAATTATGGTGTCAGACATTCTTCCATTTTCTTTCCTTCTCATGTTCATCCTGACTACTTACATCTCATATATTCTGAATTTCTGAGTTCTGTCCCACTTAAACCTTTTTATTATTCAGTAAAGTGATTTCCTAGCTACTGCTGTCTTACCTTGTTTTGATTCTTTTAAATTCTTTGGAAAGAGAAAATAACACGCCAAATAAAATCTATGGCATCATATTGGGAATGCCTAAACAATATGATATTACAGTTCTCTGTAGAATTCACAGCAAGTCAGACATAGAAATCTGACAAAAATTTTCTCATAGATGTAAAAGTAATTATGTTAATTAATGGCAGGACACGAATCTGTTCTGATGAGTATGTTTCATTTGAAACAACACAGTTTCGGACTTAGTACCAGTCTTCTTCAGGATATCGTAGCTGAGATTGCATTGAATTTATCTCCAGTTTGTCTGTTACAAAAGGGAGAGTATTGAGTAAAACAGAGAAGAACAGAAACAAAATCTACAGCTCAGACTTAGGACCCTTGAGGATATTTTGTGCATTTATTTGGGCTACCCTGCATTCTTCAGGTACAGGGGTCTAAATCCTGAAAAGGATGAGGGAGTAACTAATGGAATCAAGTACTTAACAATTTTTGGGTTTGACCACTATTAAAATGTAAATTGCAAATATTCTCTTGACTGCAAATCTGTTCAAGGATATCTCCTTTCATTGGCATAGCCCTGAAATGAACAAATCTTTGAATGGCTATATCCTCTGGTTTTGGGTATCCTACAGGACAGAAACCACAGGCAAAAAGGTAGACAGACCAGCTTTAAAAGAGTTGGGATGAGCTCTAGCAGATTCAGGCAGAGAAGTGACAAATAAAAATTGACACTCTCAGGGACAGTACAATTATTTTATTCATGGAACATCTGGGACTGTCTAGTGCAGCTGCAAGAACAAGAAATGTTAATTGAGTGATCAGTCATGGCTCCCAGTGAGTCACGCTAACAAAGACATCGTGGAACAGCAGCAAAGGCTTCTGCAGGTCAGTTGAGAAGTTTGAGATAGACTTGTTTTCTTCCTTCTCAAGTATTATCTAAGTTTGGTGGTGATTTTAATGTCTTTACCTTAATAGAGCAGAATAAAGTAAATAATTTTAAAACAATGAAGCAGTGAATCTCCGTGAAGAATACTCAGAGAATTTATTTTCTTCTGTGGCTTTTACCACAGTTCAGGATAACAGGTGTCATTATTTTTACTTTCAAATGTAGACAAATCTAGAAAATCTATAGGCATTGGGTAGGCAGTCAGTACTGTCAAAAAATCCTCCACTATGTCAGAAGAGGTTTGCATGGTATTTTCAATAAGAACCAACCTCCAGTGAATTTTGATATGTTTCCTATATCATTTGTGGAATGCAGATACTTTTCATTTATTCCGAAATAATTTTTGAGCTCCGTGGAATTTGACATTTTCTGATTTTAGCAAGAAAACTCAATTGCCTTTCCTGTTTAAAACAAGCATGTCAAAGTCACTCTTCTCTGATCTTTTTAATAGTTTCTATACCATGCAAGGACACTACCCTTTCTAAAAAGCAGAGTTATTAAAGTTTATATGCACCTGGCAGATGAGAGATTCTGATTCAAATATAAAGTCTGCTTGATCTGAACCAGATACTGAACCAGAAATTCCTGCCTGAAGTGTATTGTAACTAACTGTATCAAAAACCTTTTGACATGAACTTTCTGTAAACTCTTCCCATGGACACAGAAATTGCAGTGAGTAGAAGATTTTCCTGAAGACTTCAACTATCTATGGAGAATGGAGAAACTTGAATAGGAGAAATTTGGTAAATCAGAATATCCTGTAATTTTTTCAAATGACCACTCACTTTGCAAAGTGAAATTTTCATTTCTCTCAAGCAAAGGGTCAAGCAAAGATGGGATTTGAACTTTGCTCTCCAAAATATGATTTCCACAATATTTTGTATTCCAATATTTTCCTTTGAAAAATATTGATAAAATCATGGGTTAGGAATCTTGAATTTGAATCTTTATCTGATGTTACAATGTCAGATAGTAGCATAAGATGGCCAAACTGACTCATATATTTGTTTCATTTTTCAGTTTGTAAAACTGAAATATTAATATCAGCCTCCTTTGTAGAGTGTGTTGAAGTCACTGGATTAATACTCCATTTTTTTGATCTTTCTGTTAACACACTGAATCTCTACCAAGTTAATCAACCCCAATATATTATTTTAGGTGTCCTGCACTCAAGTTGCTGTCATATGAACTGTGTGCCACACCTCTGTCCAATGGTCAAATATATCCCCTACAAAATATCAAGTCTTTGAAAATGAGGACAACATAAGAAAAAACAGGTGAACAAACACTTCCTTTTGCCCAGCCTTATAGTTTAAGCTTTTGCTTAACTTTGCATTCTATTTATTTATTTAGTGTTGTCCAGGAGGGACCCCCAGGCACAAAAGCAAGAGTAAAGCCCACTCAAGAAGCACTGATTACTCATGTTTTGTTCCACTGCTTCATTTGCCATCGTGTCACATACTCATCCACATGGTTATAAGCATTCTTCCATGGTTTCCTTCTCCTTGGAGACCTTGATAACTGACACAGTAAGGAATGCTCTAAACCCCACAAGGTTAGGATGCCGGCATCACGCTTAAAGGCCTAAAGATACTGCTTTGATATCACTGCTTGTCTCCAGCAGCATGTATTTCCACTAGCAGCTTAAAGTCCTATATCCTAACAGTGACTCAAAAATATAATAAAAATACATCCTGAAGTAAATTCTGTTTTCCGTAGACCCACTCATGGTATTCACTGTCATTAACACATACATTATATAGAACATGTATACAATACTGCAATTCTTCCTTGTCCAAATCTTTCTTGGCTATGGTGAATGAAATAGCCTAGTTCAGGACTACGGCAGTTTGCATGTGATTTGCTTGTCATGGAGCCTAAGTGTGTTTGGTAGTACTAAAACTGACCATCTCATATGTAATTACATTGGTGCAACAGAGATGTAATCTTATTTTACTACAGTAGTATAGATATAATCTCAGCCTTATTCATTTCGGTTGGAATCCACATAGATATAGGTACTATCATTAGAGAGCAGTTTTTGCATGACCAGAGCCAAAACTGCTTAAATATCTTAAATGATCCTTAGCAAATTGTTCAATTAATGTTTGTGACTATTCAAATACATTACTTAATGAACAGTATTTGATTAGGTACACTTGTATATAAAGCAAGTTATTTTAAATAATTTACTCAATTCAGAGAGGATGACTTTCACAAAATAATGTATCTAGTGCAAAAATATCCACTCAGCTTGTAGAATAACCATTTCTCATGCTTCAGTACTTCATCCACGTGCCAAAACTGCTATGAACTGGAAGAGGTCCCATCACAGGTAATCAGCTGGCCATGAGTTCACCTGAGCTCACTTATCGGACTTGGTTTGTTTTCTGCAGCAATTTGTCAATCTCACAGCTGTAATAAGGCAACGGCTTCTATTCAGCAGGTACAGAGTTTAAGAACAAGTTATCAGCAAATTATCTGAACTTAGCGAGAGGGTCAACAGCTAACTGTTACTTTTCCAAAAGTTTATGTTTGCTCTTCTCCTGGCATCGTTCTACCAAGTGTGCTACAGCCTTGTGCTGGTTTTGAGTGGAGCAGAGTAAACTTTCTTCACAGAGCTAGTATGGGACTGTGCTTTGGATTTGTGCTGGAAACAGTGTTGGTAGCACAGGGATGTTTTCATTTTTGCTGAGCAGCACTTGAATAGAGTCAAGGCCTTTTCTGTTTCTCACACCACCCCACCATCAAGTGGACTGGGAGTGCACAAGGAGCTGGGAGGGACCACAGCCAGGACAGGTGACCCCAAATGACCCAAGGGGTTTTCCAGACCATATGGAATCATGCTCAGCATATAGGGCTCGGGGAATAAGAAGAGGTGTGGGGGGAATATTCAGAGTGCTGGCTTTTATCTTCCCAAGTACCCACTATGTGTGATGGGGCCCTGCCCAACACCGACCTGCCCATGGCAAATTAATTTATGTCTTGCTTTGCTTTTCTTGCACACATGGCTTTTGCTTTACCCGTCAAAACGTCTTTATCTCAACCCATGAATTTTCTTACTTTCATCCCTCCGACTCTCTCTCCCATCCCACCAGGAAGGAAGTGAGTGAATGGCCGTGTGGTGCTGAGTGGATGGCCGGGGTCAAACCACTACAAGCTTCAATGACCCCAACTGTGCAATGCAATGACAAAGTGATATTTGTCATAAATGTTTTATAATGATTTGTGTTTCTGGCCTAACATGCCCAGGAAGAAAAAAAGAATAAAACCGGTTAAAAAAATTAATTGTACAGTAAACACCAGCTCTGTATTAGTGAAAATTAATACATAGAATCCATTATAATCCTGTTAGTAAACCCAATTAGTTTTTTATTGTTATATAAGGTAACATCTCATTTTCGTTACTGTTATATGTCACATATTACAATAGCATAAAGATGCTTATCAGAATCAGGAATATACTGTATGAAGTAAAATAGAGATACTTCTTCAAGAGCATTGTGTTTCATTTAGCCTCAGACTGCTTCAGCTTTTCATAGAAGTTGGTGTTCTGCATGGTATTTAAAAATTCCTTCAATGGCTGGGTGTCAATATTTGCCTGAAATCTGGATATTATTGGAAAGAAGGGCAAAATGTCTGTCATAGGACTTCTCAGTGAACTGGCATCTCAGGTTACTTCTATGGTATTTTACTCTTCATGTGAGCACATCAAAAATTCTTTATAGTGGGTTTTGTCTTCGTCTACTATAAATCAATGCATTTCTATCAGCCTGTCAAATACGGACATGCACTGCTCTCTTTCTGGGGATGGAGTAGCTGTGGTAATTCGGTAGCTTGGAAGGGCTCCTCTGACTGACACAGAGCTGACAGTTGATAGACAGGTTGTTAGACCAGTTAAATAAGCTGGTAACGCCTCCGTGAGGTACAGATTTAAAGGAGGAAGAGAACGCGAGAACTTCCTTTTTGCTGCTTCCCCACGGAGGGGTGGCAAAGGGGGGAGCCCCCAGGCCCCATCCCAAAGCGGGCCCAGACCCCCGGCGCGGCGGCACAGGGCCGGGCCGCCAGGAAGCCACCCCGGCGTGGCTGTTTGGCGCCTGACCAGCGTCAACCCGCGACAGTAGCCCATTAATGTCTGGGTTCAGCTTTCTGGACTACGAATCAAAACTGAGGTTTCTAGCAAAGTGTTTGGAACATCCCTCACCAATTTATACTACAGGCATAGCAGAAATTTCATGCATTTTCAAAAGAAGGCTTTTGGTACATGTCCCATCATCCTGTTCTTAGCTTTGCATATTGTAGTCATCTTGTATGTTCTGTATTACCAACATTCCCTCTGTTGCTTATCAATATCTATTTATAGGCCATTTACAGTGTTTCTCTTCATGCAGCAAGGTGATATGTGTGTCCCAGTATCACAAAGGCGAGGAGATTGTTCTCAGGGTGACAGCTGCAGTTCCCTTCATGACAAGTGGCTGCTCTTATGCTGCTGAGACCTAAAGCAGATGCTCTTCCTCACCTCCTCAGCTCTGGAAGAACATATTCACAGGGTTTTGTTTATTAGAATAAGGCTTCATAAAACTGCTGAAGCATCTGTGGCCAAGATAGGAAATGGTTGCTTCAGAGAACTGTTATTTTATTCTACACCGATCAACAGATTTGAAAGATTGATGTGCTGATGGGAGTTTTGCTGACTCCTACCAACGTGAGTGAAGCTTTAACCGCTCCTAAGTTCCTGTTCCCATAGCAGAATCAATAAAACATGTCCACACCACAGCAGGGCCAGAGTGCAGCCTGAAGCTATAGCTGAAGCCGTTACCGAAGGTAAGTTTGAGTTTAAATGCTGGGTTATAAACTGTGATGGCTGAGGCGCTGACATTAATTGCTATCTTCTGAGGATGTTACTGATGCAGAAACCTCTGAGAGACCACTAGAAAAGGCTTAGGGTAGAAACATTACATCTCTGTTCCTAAAGGTAGCAATATTTGTGTGTAAGGGTCTTTCAATGTACAGCTGAGCCTTTAGAAATAAAGCAGAATATTTTTGCCTATAACCGGTCCTTTTTTAGAATGAATGCATACAATCTAAGAAATTATATGATACAGTCTTCATTTACACCACTACAAAAACCCTGTATTCAGGGTAAACTGAATCATCATTCCATTATGATTACAACAGGAAACTAATTTAACTATTTATTATGTTCTACCAAGAACAGGATAATTTCAGGAGCAAGTTCTTTAGTTTACTGCATGCTTTTGTGGACACAATTACTATTTTTTGGATGTACCTCAAAATTATTACCTTGACTAAGCATTTTGTGGTTTTTTAGCATTTATCTTTCACTTGTAATGCTAAAACTAATGTTTCTTCTGCCGTGTATGAATTTACTCTACTGTTTGTGATGCTTTCAACATTACGGTTGAGATTATTAAAAAACAAACAAACAAACCAACCCCACAAAAAACCCACTTCCTGGAGTTGCATGTAATAATTAAAGCTTATTCAGGAAGGTGCACACTTTCTCAACACATTCACTGCCTTGAAAATCATGCAGTTATCTCTTTCTGTCAAAAAGCTATTTTTATTAAGTTGTTATACTTTGTTCATAACATCGGGCTTAGAAAAGACAATGTTGCAGCTCTTAGGATTGAATTTGCTGCAGTATTCCACTTCCCACTAGAACTGATGTCACAACGAGCAGTAGCCCATTGAATTTTTGGCCATACTGCAAAATCAGCATGTCTTGCAGATCCTCTGCAAAACAATGTAAACCATAATGTTTTGATCATTTTGCAGTGTTTGTTGCCCCTTCCTTCCTTCCTTCCTTCCTTCCTTCCTTTCTTCCCTCCTTCCTCTCTTGCCCTTTCTCCAGTTCTCTTTTTGCATTTCTCTCGCTTTCCTTTCTTTCTCTCTTGTTTTCNCTCCCTTCCCTTCCCTTCCCTTCCCTTCCCTTCCCTTCCCTTCCCTTCTTCCTTCCTTCCTTCCTTCCCTTCTTCCTTCCTTCCTTCCTTCCTTCCTTCCTTCCTTCCTTCCTTCCTTCCTCTCCATCCTCATTTTGCTTCATTTTCTTCATTTATTTAACTTCAGTCAGATTAGAATGTGTAGAGAAGAAAACTCCAGCTGTAATTTCTTTTGCATGTGTCTGTAGATAGCTTTGTTCAAGGAAGAGTACATCACAGCTCTAATCCCAAATCTACACCTGGGAAGGTAAATCTGTCCATGAGCGTGTGTCTCATTATACTCAGCTGAGGATATTGGTGTCTCAGTTATGATAACGCTTGCAATAAGACCAGATTACCCCTGAAGTAGAAGATATTTTGTTAGGAAAATGTTTAAAAGAAAATAGGTAGAGGCATACATTTAGAACATTTTCATCACAGTGTAATAAGAAAGAAAAAGTATTTCCACACTCCAATTGGTTTAGAGTTTTATTTATGTAATCCAATCATAATTTCATTTTCTGGCTCAAAATGCAATGGGCCAGACTTCTTTGTGATGCAAGTTGATGTAGCAACTGTAAAGACATTATATTTTGTTCAATTACAGTGTAAGAAATAGCTGAATAAAAACAAGCAATTAAGCAAAAGAATAAACCAATATTTTAGGGGCATTTGTTCATCCAGTCATATTTAATCCCTGACAGTGTAGATTACAAGGCATACAACAACAAAGAAAGTTAACATATTGCATTTATAACCATATACTGAATGTATTTCACAATCTGTTGAGTACATTTAAAAATACTTGGAAGCCATCCAAGCTCTTATAAAAATTGATATATCTCTCATTAGCATTTTGAAGATGTCAGCCGTTTTTATATTGGGTAATAGAAAGTAATCTGCCAGGGGAAATAGTTAGTGTACTGCTGTGTGTCAGAACAAATATGATTAACATTGTGCCAGATGCATGTCCTCATGAACTCCCAGGAGGGACTGCAGAAGTAGACCTTGTAGTCAATTATTGAAATTGGAAGTGCTCCGTACCTCCGATTTGTGTGCACCAGCAGCAACTTTCACACAGGGCTACCAGAAGTGCTGCTTGTGCATGCTTCCGTGCAGAGCATTAATAAGCAGATACATGCACATCATTATCCGTGTCTTCTTCTTCTTTGCTGATTGTCATTTTTTTTCCAAGAGAAATTAACATGCTCTACTGCTTCTACATAATAAACATACATATAGCTAAAAGTCATAGAAAGCAGAAAAAATATTGCTGATGTAGATGTTTATTCCTTTTTGTTTATTAATGGTCTAGAAGAGAGATAATTGACTTGAAAAGTGGTATAGAAAAAAAGTAGTATGTAGGTGTAAAATAATGTATTTTTTAGTGGTATGTTTTAATTTTGCCCCTCCATCTTAGGTTAGTCCACACAGATTTTTTTTTTAACTATTTCAAGTGCAGAATGATAAAGGATCAACACATTATATTTTTACGTTTATCCTTCTCTGTAAATACCGACTGCATAGATTTTGTCTGATGAGTGATGACACTGAATATGAATTTGTGAAATTCGAAGTTGGTTCATAATTTGTGCAGGGGAAAGTGTTTTTGTAAAGTCAGCTGAATTTTTCAGAAAGTCCTTGCTTCAGACTCCTTTCCCCGAGGACCTTTTACTTTGAGGTGCATATAAAAACTGTTGACTGATTCATAGGCATGAGGACAATATGGGCTGTATCACAGGCTAATGGTTCACTCAGGGTACTTATAAACATTACAATTTGAGCAGACAGGAGTCTGTCTGCTCATGGCAGTCCCAAGATAGCAGGGTACAAGCTGTGTGATGGCGTTACAACAGTGTCGAGTCTGAATGAGTAAGTGCTGCTGGAAAGAAAGTGGTTCAAAAGCCTTGACTTGATAGCTGAAGTTCTCTGGGTTTAGCCACTTCAGAATAGCCAGAGGAATGAGGTCACTTTTTTTTTTATATACTGTGCTTCTCTAAAATCATATGAGTTAAGGATGTTGCTTACATCTCCATTGCTTACCTTGTATGCAGTCTTCCACTAGGAAATTCGTACTGAACAATGTTGAAGGAGCAGCATACATTTTCTGATGACTGGTATGCTGTCCATCTATCACCTCAACCCTCCAGATGTGATGGGACATGGGGATAGCACCTCCCACGGTTTCCAAACCTGGCACTTGCTTGCCTGCTGTCTGGACATTGCTCCTGCGATACATTTAAAATGAACTGCTGCCCTAACATCTGCACTAAATGGTTGTCTCTCCGGTAGATACATCCCAAGTACGTACAGATTTGAATCAGCATGCTGCATGCTGAAGCACTTATGAAAATAACCTGGGTTTGTTTGCTGTTTGGTTGGGGTTTTTTCTGTCTTGCAAAAAACTATGGTTTATAAAGAGTGGTTTTGGCCACAGATGGAAGAAGTACTCAAGACCAAGTACTGGAAGAACTAAGTACAATTAGTTACATGGCAGAGCTCTATACTATGAACTTATTTCAGAAAGATGAACTATAGTTGTGATTATAGGAGAAAACCCACTTCCTGCCATTCCTTTTTGCTGCCCACCTCCTCCCTCTCCAGTCCCCATCAATTTTCTCTCTTTTATCTGAACTGAGTGCCAAGTTTCAATTGCACCCAGACACTGCGAAGGCAAAGACATTGTGCCATCTGGGTTTGCTGTTTTGCTGAGAAAGAAACATTGATCTGTGTCAGTGATGTACAGATTTTCATTCTAATTACCCAGCCAACCTCATGTACACACTGAACAAGACAGGTAACAGCAGAGATATCTGCACAGCTTCACATAGAATGAACAACCTCCCTTTGGGCTTTGGGTTATTGAGAAGCTGGCTGAGACTAACCAGTCTGATCATGTAGGATGAAAGAATAGGACTTCTGAGCTACCTCATTCAGAACACAATAAATAGAAAGCATTCAATAAACACTGTGTTGAGGTCTTATGCTGGGAGAAGAGTGCTAAAACTATGCATAGAACATAATAATGTAGTTTTGTACTAGATTAAAAGTGCAGGTAATTTGGATTGTGACAGGAAAAAAAGTCCAAGAAAAGCAAAACAAATGTAGAGTGGCATTTTTTCCTATTTTTAAAAATTAATTTCCATGAGTGTTTTAATACTTTTGAGAGCAATGTAAAGAGAAATGTTCCACATGCCTTAGAAATAACTTAACAGAGGGAGCCTCTTTTAACTTTGCCATCTTCCTTTATCCATTTGTTTCATCTATCATGTGAAAGACCATCTGTTAGCAAAAGATTATTTAATTTTCAGGCTGGTCCCTCTCTGGGGGCATTTGGGTCCCGGTCTCTAAGAATGCTGTGGCTCTCTTTGACTCTGTACTTCACTTGCCCTCTGGTGAAAGAGCAAAGCAAAAAACCTGAAGTCTGGGTAAAGAGCTTTCAGGCATCCACAGAAAGCTTTGAAAATATTCTCGGATGTAGCAGATTTGACCAGAGTCCCTTATGACAGAACAGAAAGGTGCCCATAGGTACCTGCTAATAGTACAAAACACTCACACCTCTCACGAACTTAGCTGAGCTATAAGCTTCTGGAGTTTTTAAAAAGGTAACAATGGACAACAATCTATAACTTCTTATGTAAGGTGATTGAAACCTTTGGTCATTACAGGAAAGGATATATAGTTATATATATAGAGAGGCATACAGGTGGGAAGTTATTTTTAAACTCCCTATCATCCCCATTTCCTTTTTATTCCTGCTTTTGCTGTGGCTGTTTGTTCCTTTCAGCAATAACAAGGTTTAATTTTTTTTATCTGATGTTCTCAGCATCAATAAAATACAATTTGAACAGTGTCATTGGTATGGACTTGCACAGTGACAATTAGATCCAGTCTTAAAATAATGAACTTTCACTTAAAGAGAAGAGGAGCAGAACTTGGAAGCAGCTTGAGAATCTGGGGATACAACTGGGAAAAAAGTCTGTCCAAATTCTGTCTTCAAAAGAACAAAAGGCTTCTTTGGAAGATTCATATACTTTTTAGAGGGTTTTGCAAACATGTCTACTTATTTATTATGATTTAAGTCTTTCAGAAGTGAAGCCTTAAGAATCACTTTTAATCATAGGATTTTTAACTTCTGGAATAGTCATTTTTTAATTACATCTACTCATATTTAAGTTAAAAGATACATTTCATTGTGCCTTTATTTTAATATCAAAACCCAGGAACTGTTTGAAGCACTTGTTCATCCCTTTTCAGTTCCTATTGCATTGGAGACATTATTTTCGTAATCACTTGGACTGTGGCTCTCTGTTCTTTAGTTCTCCAGCCACAGGAGCATTCCCACCCTTTAAAGAGCATTTTGAGGCAAACTAGATTAAATATGGTGAGGTTTGATATCACATGCAAATGGGTACAATTGAGAGAAAAGAAAAATTCAAACATTTTTCACTGGAAATAGTTGACTATTCTATCAGTGTGCAAATGAGGGTTTACATAAACAAAATAGGACATGCATACACATGTATGTATATATGTTTATGTGTATACACACACATATATTTTGAGAGGGAAAGCAGGTATTTAAATTAGGCAGACAAAAAGTCTAGCATTTAAATGTGTCCTAATCTTCCAAATGTCATTGGTTTATTTTCCATCTCATTTTGATTTAATTTTTCCAAAACAAAGTATTTAATCCCTGAGCAAAACTGATAAAAGAGGTTTTAGACAGACAGAGAGTAAGGAACCTTCCAAGGTTATCAGCTTGTGAGAGCTCTGCCACCTGTATCTTCCCAGTGTTCTTCAGATCTTTCCTACTGTTTGATTTTCCACTCTCTGTTGAGCCGTTTTACATCCAGCTGTTAGAGTTTGACCAGGTCCCATAACCCAGGCCATGTCAAGGTTTGAACAGGAGCATGATAATGGAAACAGCATGCTGGCAAGACAGTCTTTAGAAAAGTTTTACAGATTTACAACTGTGGTTTTGCTGAAACACAAGCTGTGCTGGGGTGAGGCACTATGGGGGAAATGTTTGGTGAGTTATGAAAAGGCTAAAGCCGTGCCAGCCCTTTGTAGACAAGACCTTAGAAAGCAGATTATTAAGAGAGGTTTCAGCAGCATTTAGAATTATTTTAAAATATTTTAGAAGAGAAAAAAAAGAAATTGAAACATTTTTTAGACTCTCTGTCCCCCAAAATTCCCTATATGGAAAAAAAAAAAGTGCGAATTTGCTGATGCTGCAGATTCTTGCTACTGTTGAATTTCTGGGTGGTTTGATTCACTAGAAGAGACTCCCAAGACCAATCTGTTCTGCAAAGGGTAATCCCTTCTATAGCCATGCAGATGGGCAACTGTTTCTTTTTTAATATTTTTACAGCCCAACTTTCAGTAATTATGGGCCCGTTTGCAACTGTAATCTGAATGTAAACAGTGAGTTGTTTCTGTTTGTTGTTTATTGGGTTTTTTTCTTCAGTGGTGATAAAAGGTAGAAAACCAAACAAAGGTAGAAACGATTGCAAAATAGGTAAAACACCCTCTAGGAAAAAGAACAAACTAAATTAGTTTCAGTGTTAGAGGTGGAAGTGGTAACACTGTCTTTTATTAAGATTCCTATTATAAGACGTTGCACTCTGCAACCTATAATTTTGTTGTGTTTTAAATAATTGAGCTGACATTTCAAAAGCTGATTGCCTTTCTTAGGCCAAATTACATTATTTTTATATATATTTTAATTTAAGTCAGAATGATTTGGATATTTCTGAAAATGAAGCTTGAGAAAATATATTTCTTTGTTCATATTAGGTAAGAGAAATGTTTCCTTTGAAAGAAAGTAAAAGTTATCTGAAGGAAAAGGAGAAGGTCTTTCTATCAGAGATGTCCTTTTTTCCACCCTCAGGGAAGGCTACACAGATTTGTCTAGGTTTTAAATCTCTCTGGACTTAACAGGTCAAATGGGAAAACTCAGAAAAGCCATAAATAGCTGCTTTTATCTGAGCTTGGACGTGTTTGTTTAGCATTTGCCAGTTTGGTCTTCTTGTCGCTGTTGTAATCTCAGGAACCTTGGTGCTGGCAGATCTGCTGTTCAGGAACTCCAGCACAATTTCTTTTCAGAGAATGACCGTGGACTTAGCCCAGGGTACAGGGTAGAGCTCTAACACACTTGCACTCTGACAGATAGGTGCTACCTCTGGTATGCTTTTGACATGTATTGGCACAACACCACTGCAAGCTTTTTTACCTCCATTTTTTTATAGAGGTCAAGATGCTCACATGTCACATTGTACTTGCATCCTGATCTGGATTTCTACATAACTAATCTGTCATCCAGCACAGGAAGAGCCAATGATTCATAAATTCATTGTCTTTTGCTCCTTTTTTTTACCCTCTTTTTCTTTTTACCCCTTTTTTTTTAACAAGACTGTTCACCTTGCACCAGACTCTTCACCATGTAAGCACTTTTATGTGTGAACAGTACTCCTGCCTGTTGCACCTGTCTTCTGTAGGGCCTGCTTTGACTTATTCTCCAGAATACCTGCGGAGGATCGTACCTAGGTGAATGTCTTAGCAGGAATACCAAGCCTACCACCATAACCACAGACAGAGAACCTGCCCATCCTGTGTAGTCTGAATAATCTGCCCCTGGCCCTCTCTCAGGCTCTTCTCCAAGCAGTATAAAGGAAAATGCAAGGCAGAAGAGTGAGGGAGGAATAAGATTGCATTAATGAATGCATACAAGCAACAATAGGATAGGGGAGGAGGAGAATTGGGATCAACAGTCAGAAAACAGAAAATTGGACTAATCAAGCATGAGTCTGGATGCCTGAGGGAAACAAAACTACATGAGGTTTGCAGTGAAGGATGAGACTGGAGTCTGGTGAGTGGGCGATTGCATCCAAAAACTGGTGAACAAAGTATAGGTTGGTCTGACAAGAAAAATAGCATGAATCAAGGAAGCAGTGGAGAAGATGGTATCTGGCTTGTTGAAAAAGAATGACCAGAAAAGAATGATTAGACAGCTTTCTGAGGCAAAGAGTAAAGCTGCAACATGATACAGCAGGCTAGAAGCAGGATGGCTTAGAAAACATAGGTAGAATGTAAGAGATCAAGTACTGTGGGAACTTTACTTGATCTTTACTTGATGTAAAACCAGTCTGTGAAAAAGAAGTTGTAGGAACAGTGAAACAGAAGAGATTTCATTGTTGTTTTTGTTTTACTGGTTTCAAAAGACTCAAGGAAACAGCAAATCAGCCATGATGAGTCTCAGAGTAAAGAGGAAAATAGGAGAAAACAAGAGACTAGGATGGTGAAATGGCAATAGGATGCTTGGAGGGGACCAAAAGATGATTCATGGCTGGAGTGAACAGAAGGTCCTGCTAGAGGCCAGGATGGACCCTTGATTTTAATTCCAAATTTCTTCTATTAGCAAATTTCTTCTTCCGTCTGCTAGTAGAAGCACTTATGTGGGTGACATTTACACTTATTTCTTGTGCACAGAGCCTAAAAACCTGCAACTGCTATGTTTTAGTTCGTCCTTTAGCTCAAGACCACGATCTGTGCTCGGGACACATGGGAAGGCACTGTGATGCCCAGAGAGGGAGTGTCTCTGTTTTCAGGTTGCAGCTGAAAGGAAGTCACAAAGTCGCACACACACACACACACACACACACACAAAAGGTATACATGGATACATATCTGCATAAAAGAAAGAAAACAAACCCCAAACTTAAGATATTCAGAAGTTACAAAATTCCAAGATTAAATTGTTAGGGTAGTATTAATTTAGCCTGCTTATGCATAAGCATTTCGAAACACTCTTTAGTGATGTGATCATTTCCACAAGAATCCTCATGCATTTAATGCATAAGAGGCATATTCAAAGAGTGAATCAGGTCTTATTATTAAGAGGTTGCTTGTAACTAAAAAGAGACATCAAACAGAAAAGTGAGGATTTCCTGATTCAGATCTTTGAATATGGTTCTGAGGAATTTCATTTCTTCTCTCCTTCTTCCCATCTCTGTGATGCTAAGCATGTCATGCAAACCAAACTTTTCTGAGGTCATCACTAATTGCATGTCCTTGTGTTCTACATGTTCATCATGAGACATAAGGACCTATGAGAAAGTCTCTACACTTAAAACTACAACTAAACTTACTGGAACCTGAACATGAAAAACATAAAGAGCTGTGTAACATCAGCTTCTTGGGAAAATTGAGTAAGTGTTGCAAGCTGGCACCTTAAAGTACCATGGATGCTCTGACCTTTGAACCCTTTTCCTCTATCCTGTCTTGCATTTGCAAATTGGAGGTTAAAATGGCCTTGATTAATAGGGGTGTTGCAGAAGCGAATTTAGGAATGTTTGTGACATGATCAAGTACTACTAATCTCTAGTATTGAACAATGTAAAGAGTATTCATCTTAAAATTAATATTCTGCCTACATGAGGATTCTTGGAAGTAGATAAAACCTGAGACATTGGTCTTTTGCACCGATAACTACACTTGGTTAACCCAAACCACAGTTCTAGACATTTTCCCAAATGAGTAACCATCTTCTATCATTTGCATTAAGCAATAAAGTGCCCTTAAAAATAAGAGCACATAGTCATGTAATTACTATTAACGTCTTAGTGTAAATATACAAAAAGGTTGAATTACAGTTGGGTAGGTAAACTTAAAGGTGTTTTTTCTAAACTCTGAGCAACAGATGTTTCAGTCTTAATAAAGTTCTAACAGCATTTCATGTGCATTTAGGCATAGAAGAAGTATTTATGAGCTGCAAGTATGTGTGTCTTGTATAACTATAATACCTGTTATTTTCACTAGTCTTTTTGTCACGCTTCCTCACTGCTTCTCTTTCCATCATTTTGCCAATGAATTAGGGGAATTCAGTAATGATTTAGCTGAGCTTTGAAAAATTAACCCAATTCTCTCTTAATCTAAACTAGAGTGTCCGAACCAGCAGACCTGAGTATGTGTGAAATGAGGTAAAGCAAGCTTATGAATCCACAACTGAAATACAGTTTTCTAACATGTATTCAGTGTGTGGGACTTAGTGCAGTACACTTCTGAATTGTTTGTTTTTCCAGCCTCTAGTCCTTAAAGAGGGTACATTATATGTGGCGGTAACCACAGAGGCAGGTCTGCTGCCAAGAAAACATATTACTACAGTTCAGTAATGTAGCCTAATTGTTTTCCCTCTGGTCAAGTTACCCAGAAATACTTGCTTTCCTACAGCTCTGCAGCCACAGTTAGTTAGATTAAATGATCTGCCTTCAAGAGAATTAGAGCCATTTTCCAATGTTCTATTACTGAAAAGGCTTCCTTCTTTCACAAATTATGTATCCTCCCTGAGCAGGGTATTTTTACAAACGGAGATTTCTATCGAGAACAATCATTTTATGGTGAAAAATGTTCTTGCCTCATGGATGTTTTACATACCATACTGTGTGGGATAGCTGTAGGATATGAAATGATTTGCAGGTTACTAAGGCAATAAAACTACAACGGGTAAAAAGCAAAATTAACTACAGTGTGTAGGACTAGCATCTTCTCATTCCTTACCCAGATCTACAGGACAAGGAACGAATGGACAAAGGTTGGCCAGTGTTCCTGGATACAGTGATCAGCTTCCTTTCTTATGAGGAGACAATGAATCTAAAGCCATGAAGAGTTGAGGATTAGAGGAACTACTCTGTATTCTCCCTTTACTGTGCATTTTCTGTGCTCTCTTAGGGCTGAGAACTGCTGGAGTTTCACCCAGCATATGCCTTGGCTTTTATGGTGCAATCCAGAGCCTTAGAAAATGTGAAGATATTCTCAGCACTCTCAAAGCTAAGTGAAACAAATTAGCTTATCAGTCTCTGGTGGAAAGCTGAGGATTGTTTCTTTACTTATCTCTAAATAACCTACTATTAAGCTAAATTTGATAGAGGAAAATTCTGTCATCTGAGAAAAATTTTATAAAGCCTGTGAATCAAATAAAATTTTCTATAATTGGTCTAATGAGCTGAAAGGGGCTGTTCTTCAGTCAGCAGTGTAATTTAGAAGGCCCTGCTTTGCCGATTCTATATATGGAAACTGATCTATTGATCCAATCTGCTACACTAATTGAAAAAGCTAACAAAATAGACTGAAGAGAAAGGATTCTGCGAGGTAGAGATAATAGAAATAATTTAAACATTTTATATTGATTTAAAAGAAGTGCAATTAAGTCTTTCTGGTAATTAGTAATTTCTTTTTTCTACCAGGACAAATACATTGTGCCTCAACATAATTACTCACACAGCAGAGTACAAAGCAAAATTGGCTAACAGTCTACTGTTGGCCTTTCCTAGGAGGTGAAATGAAACATAACTTAAAAAGAATTTGGGGTTACACGGAGATTCTTTTGAGAGGAGTATGTAACTTGACTTGTCCTATGAGCTGCACAGGAAATTTTTCGTGTGCCTGCGTGACAAGAGGTGTATCCACCACCAAGAGGAATGGGACCTCCCGAAATAGTTCACAGGTAAGAGATTACAGCAGCTCTGCAAGGTCCTGGTTGCTCTGTTTCCAGGGGGTACAGAGTTGTCTCTGCACCCACTTCTGTTATATTATGGGGTGTAGGCATGAGAGAAGCACTTTGGTTGTCTTCGAGGTATAGACAGACCTGGGAGATACCACTTGTATCTAGAGGATATGAACGAGCTGCCAGAAGAGAACTACGGCACAATGACGTCATACTGAACTCGCACTTATAAAATGTGCACTTCATGGCTCATTTTCAAGCCTTTGTAGTTCCTTTTTATTCAGTAATTTTCCTTTCAAGGAACCTTGTGAAAACTCCTGAACCAACTGAAATAGTAATGTATTTCTCCAGGAAAAAAAAAATTATTTACAACAGGTCCCTTTGTGAGTATATGCACATACACCTTTCAGCAGCTTTCGTAACTTGGTTATGCCCATTTTCGATATACTGCATAAAAAACCCCATGGACTCACCATGATTTTCCTAATTATATATGTAGACTAGATCAGCCAAAACAAAGTTTGTAGAACCACTACAATCCAGAGGTTTCACCATTATATTCAATGCAAAAACAAACAAAAGCCTGGATTCACTAGGAATTTGGGGCAGCATGTAGTTGGGCTTTTTTTTGCTATTGACAAACAGCAGCCATTGGAAAATCTTAAACAAGATTTTTTATGACCTTTTCACCACTCTGAAAGTTGTATTTTATTTTAGATGTAGCCATAAATAATTTTACCAGTAAGTTTATTTCAGCCTTTTAGTTTTCTCTGTTTGAAACACAAGGACTTTGGGGTGGTGTTAGCTTCTGTTCGTAATCAATGTGTTTCTGCTGGTAAATTTATTCGCTGTAATTAAGTTCTCTAAAATTTAAAAATCTCCGTGGTGTAGTTCTTGAAGTACTAGGTCAGCTGAGGCCCTTTAATAAGGAAAAAATTGCTAATGGAGTACTGTTGTGGAGAAGAACCCAGCATGGAATTTGTCTTTTTAGTTGGCCTGACAGTCCTAAATTGTTACTCAGTGTTTCAGATGTAAGAAAAATTGTAGGCAAATGTTTTAAAGGTTGAAGTTATTATATTTTAGTTTTGCCAGAGAGTACAGAAGAAAAAGTGGAAACATTGTGAAAGTGTGTTGCAACTTCAGAATTAACTGTCTGAAATGTAAGAGCAATCCTGGAATGTAAGAAATTTGAGCAAAATTAGCTCTGAATCTTAACCCTGTCTAGAAAGACTGTCATGTTTTTTCCTGGCAAAGTCCTTATTTAATCATTTCAGATTTAAAAACAAAAAACAATGCAATATGAGCCACGAATGACATGGGATATTCAGGGACTATATCAGAAAACCTCTAAAGTAATGTTGAAGAAAAGAAAATTCTGTTAAAATTAGCGTTTCTGATGCTCGCCGCTTATGTATTAGCAGATTACATTGGGCAGGATTCTCATCCTCTCATCATCAACATCCTTTCCCTTCTGTCAAAGAAAGGCTTCTCATTCACCCTTATCTTAAATTCAAAATCAGTGTTCTCCACTGTCATACAGGGCCTAGACTCCCTATTGTCTGGCACAGTGTTATTGTTTATACAGTTTTATACAATTTCAAGGTGTATGTGAAAAGCAGAATGCTTGTACATCTAGCACATGTATTCAAAGGATTATATTAAGTGCATGTGTATGCATTGTTTATTCTTGTTAATAATCCAAGGATCATGGTTATCCTTGCGTAAAACCAGATTTTTTTTTCACTATTATAAGAAATTGTTTTTATTTATTTTCTTTTATTTAGGAAATCTATTAAACCCACTATCACAGCAATTAGAAATGAAATTGCTTCATATACTATGTAAATGGCTATATTTTGCAGGGACTATTCCAGTTTCTCTAATAACTGACTTAGTTACTACTTTTTCATGAAAAAGAACGTAACTGTCTCAATCTATAGAGTGTTATTCTGCACCCTTCATAAGCCAAACCTGCCAGATTTTGAGCTATAACAGGCTTTACTGCTTTTAAGGACGTGTATTTATGTACATGTTCATGCTAGTGATGTACTTGCAAGCAAAGTGTATAAAACATTAGAAAAGGGCCCAAATGTCCAGTTTTCTCTACAAATCTGGCAATTATTAAAACAAAAACAACCAAAAAAAACCACCCCAGAAACCAACCTGCTGGAAAAAAAAAAAAAGAAACTTGTTGAACATTTTAGTAGAGACTGCTCCTAGTGCAACCTTCCTTCCAGTGTTCAGGTGTTAACATTGAAACATGGAAGTATTTTGTGCTTTGCAGTCCTTTACCAGTGCCTGATGACTTAAATCTTATGCATGTGTTTTAATGATGGTACTGTAACACAGTTTTTTGCTCCAAGTAGTGCAAGTCCATACTGGCATTTCTTCAAGCTGTCTAAGTGTTAATTCCCTTGCATTGTATAGTATAGCTACTTAAATGGAATTCTTTAAAGATTTTGCAAGAATTCTTCAGCTTTGTTTCTCCTTTGTGTGAAACAGAACCCACTCTAGGACACTCTATAAACTGTCATTTGGGTAATAATACTTTTCTCTTTCCTAGAGCCAAATATAATATTCTGTTCTGTATTTAACAGCTGTAAACATCACAAGAGGTCAATTTCACCATTAACTTCTCTTGGAAATTTCCTTTTGAATGTGATCCAATTGTTCCATGTGCTTTTTTTTTGGGTTTTGCTCTCATTCTGTATAAAATATCCTATTTCTGCCTTTCTTTTTAATCCGTGCTGTAGAGAGGTGGCTTCCCATTATTCTGTACCAGACGATGCATCCACAACAATAGCAGGGAGACAGGCATTGTATCCCACAAGGAATGACCTGGAGGCACGAAATGCTAATTCAAAGGTCATGAAAATGGGAATCAATGAGAAGGAGCATAAGAACAGTCCTGTCCTGTGACCGTGATGGCTGTCACCAGAGAGAGGACTGCCCATCCAAAGGCTGTCAGTTGGGAAAGGTTCACACCAAAGATTATGAGCTGAGCATAGGTGAGTGCTTTAGGCAACAGATGGAGCAGATGGATAGGAATACCACTGGTAGGTAACAGGGTCTGGTATTTCCAAGCCGTAGATTTGGTCCTTCAGCTTTCACTAAGTGAGACGGTGTGGCTGCTTTCTGCCCTTACAAACTTTATCAGTGACATTTGTTCTTCAGACTTCCTATTGAGTCTGAGCCAGCACAGAAACCTCTGTGAAGGACACACACTATTACTGTGGGATGAACTTTGTTTAATGACTTGAATAGTTCAGGAAAGAAAGGGAGAAGAAGACCAGTTACTTTCAAACTCCTTCCCTTTTTGCTGGAACTCAGTTTCCCACATTCCTGTAGTCTGTATTAAGCTGTGTAATTTCACAGCAGGAGTGCTTGGAACTCCTCCTATGAGCAATCACAGAACCAAACCAGAGGGGTGTTGCTACTGCAAGGGTGTTCCTTAAATAACTGAAATGTGCAACATTTGGGAATTTTTATTTTCAGAAACCCCTTCTAGCAGTTAAAAAGTGAAATAGCAAGTTTTTCAAGTTGCATATACTACAACTGTAAAAGAACTCCCTAATTTTAGATTATTAATTCTTTTTAAGTCTAAACCAGAATCAATCAATTCCCCTTAATCCCTATAAGTGCTTTTCCTTTTAAATTGTTGCTTCAATTTTTCAAGTCTTCAGTTCACAAAGGAATAGGAATTAGCTCTGCAGACATAACAAATTAGTCATATTGATCCTGCCAAAGGTGCTAAATTATTAATAATCAGACCCTCCCTGCACAGCCAGTCTTAAACTCACAAAAAGCCTTCATGAAGTCTCTGATGTAACCATCAGAGCACTGTATAAAACCTTTTTATTCTTCCCCAAATCTGTTTCGTGGTTTAATCTTCTTCACTAATTTATGTTACTTGGGATATACATGGAAGAACATATAAAAATAGATTTTACCCACTTTGTTTTCATGTTTTGGGAGGCAACTAGCATTCTTGAATGCACTAAAGTTCCACCAAAGAGAAACAGATAAAAAAGAAGAGAGAGAGTCAATATTCTTTAATGACGTTCCAGCTGTCTTAGTTCTCAGAGCCTTGTTTGCAGACAGCCATGTCAGCACTCCAAGTGAAATAAACTTTATTGGCCTGAAGTGCCAATAGTGAATGACTGTATTACAATTGCTGATATGCATACTCTGGTGCCAGAGACTGCTTAGACAGAATGAATATTGTTGTTATAAATTACTCCTCAGAGTAGAGAAAAAAAAAGTAAACACTTCTGCTCCATTTTCAGACAAGTGGCTGTACCGATGTTTATGTCTGTTAGATTTGCATTCTAAATGAGCTGTGCTCTCTGTAGAGATACTGGAGCACTATTTAGAGAAGGTCTTTCGACACAGTGTGCTGTGTTTCTCCCACATGAGTGCAATCTCTGTGCATTCCCGCCCCTATCATCATCACTGTACCCTGTGATCACAAGATCACAAGAGGGATGAAAGAGGTTGTTCCCATAATGAGAGTCATATTCTATTACCTTAATTCAAAGTGAGTTGTCTTTTTCCTCTGGAAGTGTCTCATCGTTTTAAAAAAGGGTACTCCAAAAGGGCAAAACTTTGACATCTTTGTACTGGACAACAATATGTATGTAGACAATAAACACAAGATGAAAGTGTTACTGTGAAGCATGCTGGTAGTTTCATTATCATATGGTATAAAACCATTAAAGACTAGAATAGCCCCAGTGACTCCAGTGCCTATCCATGTAATAAGGTGCTGTTAAGGAGATAAAAACCCATCTGAACAAGTTCTGGACCTTAACCTGTAATTTATGTATACTATATATTCATAAGGATCTCATGAGGCCTTCTAACTTGTGTATCTGGAGTAAAATTTTGCAACTTTCAACTTCGTGCTATTTTAAGCTGTGTTTCCTATTATATGTTCAGAAACCTCTTAACAGTTACATTTTACCCATTCACAAAATTGCACATATATGGAAGATGTAAATGTTCATGTGTTAACAGTTAGAACAAGATGGGTGTGCATTATGGATCACAGTCAGATTTTAGCTACTTCATAGAACAGAATAGAATATTTCATCTGGAAGGGGCCTGAATTGACCAACTAGTCCAACTGCCATTATCTTTGTGCTCACCAGGAATTTAGCAGGACATTTACAAATATTTACTGTTTTTCATAATGCATTTCTTCCCCGTCTCACAAAATGGCCTTATCTGTTAAAAAATGCAAGGAGTTCTCTCAGGGCATAGCTACTGCCCAGCCCTGCTGAGCTGTCAAAGTCCATGTCCTAGTGCTTAGATAATTTCCTGCCTCAAAACAAAGGGACTGGTCCTGACCCACTAAACACTTTTTCACAGGGTTTCATATCACAGAGAACCATGAAAATTTGAGTTTCTAATTAGCCCTGAGGCCAATCCTGTACTTTTTCAGTCCAAGATGAACTCAAAGTACTATCACAGGAAACAGGCAAACCTGATGCTCAAATTTTCAGCCTTTTCATACAGATACATTGGAAGAGTCACCAAAACCAAACAGAACCAATCAGTTGTGAACAGACAGATTACCCTGAATATCACATTGTTATAAACCAAGCCACTTCCTGACTAACCACCAATGTCATTTCTAAGCAAAGTTTTAAACTGAGACAGATCTTCAGTACAAATAAACCATCATTCTTCTACTGAAATTAGGATCACACCTTGTTGTTTATTAATAATGGNGTTTTTTTTTTTTTTTGTTACTGGAAGTATAACAACAGAAAAAGTCTGTTAGGATTATCCTCAGAGCTCCACAAAATTCCATAGTTTCACTCCGGACTTTTGCTTACTTTCTCTAGTGCTATTTACAGACACGAACTTATGCAAGGGTTTTAAAATACCATAAAATTGATAGCTTCAGCACTCAGACATGGAAATGTCAACAAAGTTTGGGTTTAGCTCAAACCTAAAAGATCTTTGAAGTTTATATGTGCTTAGATTTTGTTCCTAACTTTTGGCCAAGACTTAGACTACAATGATAAAAATAGCTTGGCAGCACCATGTAAACCCAAGCCATCTGCACCCAAATTAAGCAAATTTTCTGCCTTTGCTGATTAGTACTTTTGGACTGTTGACACTTTGTATGGTTAAACGAATCTAGTCTTGCCAATAGGAAATTTCAAACAGTGCAACAAGTATCTGCATCATTTAAAAATTACGTCTTCTTTTTGATTCACATAACCTACACTTCTTTTTGTGGCAGGTGAAAAACTAAACTCAAGGCTGGGATTTTCTCTCTGAAGTGCTGTCTGGGAACTTGAAGGAAGAGCTAGAGTCGTGAAACAGCAAATTGTATCCAACCTCACATGATTAATATAAAAACACAATGTTCTCTTTTTATTTAATTATGGGATTACCAAATTAAATTGATAAATAGTTTGGGGTTTTTTTCTAATTAAAAACATTCCATTAAACAGCCTTAGGTCTACAAGAAGGAAGCAAAGAATTCTACAGGTGATGTGGATACTCTACTGATGCCTTTTTAAAATTATATTTATTATAGCTCTACTGTAACAATGTGTATAAGGCTCAGTCAAAATTACAAGCCATTTTCCTAGAATCCGCAGATGAAAATATTGTGAAGGAGTTCCAAGACCCATATCCTTACAATTCTTCCAAATCCATAATTTTTATCAACTTATTTGCTTGCTTTTGTATGTGGGGAGCATAGAGAAGTCTGCCTGCTATGGCTGGGCAGGCAATTTTATGTTTCTTTGGTGAAAATTAGCTATATGATTACCTTAAAGTCTATATAGGTCTTTACAATGTATGTAGTAGAACTTAAGTGAGCTTTACCCGATTTACCTCTGCATCATATTTCCAAGGATGCACCATTTGTTATGGGCTCTAAAGAACCTGAAGTGCAATAAAATAATTAATTACAACTGCAAATCTGCAGAAAAATTCAATGACTTAGTGCATTTCATTTCCAAGCTCACCTGTTTCCCCAAAAAATATTAAAAATAAAAATACAGGGCATACTTTTAAAAAGAACTGTTCAATTACAACTACACAAAAGTGCTAAAGGGAGATCATCAAGGTAAGTCTGTGTCTTGACCTACTTTTCTCTTTATACTTCCAGGAATAATCCTTTGTCCCTGTTACAAAATAAATTTAGAGCTTGGGAAAAGAATTAGATTGAGAGCAAGGGAGACGGAGCACTTAGGTTTTAGCCAGAGAAGTCACAGAGTGCTGTATGTTCCCTGTAGACCACTTGAGCTGTGATAGAGAGGAGATATTTGAGAGTGAAAGGTGGAGCTCCACCTTCATGTACTTTCTATCCTTGGCCTTTTCACTAAGGTATCTGAAATAAGGAACAAAATTAACGCTAGATTTTGTCGTATTGACAATTGTCAAACTCCAATTGGACTGAACATCTGTATTACTGTTCTGCACCCTACATACCAACAAAATAACCCCAATAAACTTTTACACATTAATGCCTTCTGTTGGCCACCTTTTAAAACCGTCTCTGTCAATCTATGTAATATTTTTTTTTTCCTTAGAGGAAAAAAGCCACATGTTCAGTTGCTGGAAATAAGATCATTTTTTCTGATGGGTTCCAAGTCTCTCAGATGGTTCTGATTCCAGATCATGCAAGTGAATAGATATAAAATAAGGATGAAAATCCACTGAGAGCCCATTCTCATCCCTCATTTATAGATCTTAGTCACTTTCTGAGTATAGATGTATGCAGGTATTGTATAATCTGCCAGTAAAACACAGAGGTGCAACACACAGGCAAGAGGGGTGTCCTGGGCATAAGGCTGGGCTTGGAGCATGCAGTGCTGTTTCTCAGCATTGTTAAATTCAAAGCCCATTGTTAAATTCAAAGCACTTGCTAATACTCACCCTTGTTTATAGACTCTGTCTGTATAGCGTGTAACAGCAATAGTTCACAGCAAAATGCTGTGATATGCTGAAGTTAATGAAAATATACTAAAACTTTTGCAATGTAAAGAAATAGTGATTTCCCAGTTTACTGTACAGATCACTTTTTGGGATATATATCTTCTCCTTCTCCCCATCCTGCCCTTTTGCCTCTGTCATGTTCCTCCCCTTTTGGCTCAGACATAAGCAGATACCATACTAATAGCCTCATCTTTATTCCCAGAAAGGAAAAAAGAAAACAACAGAAACGAATGAAGGTGTGTCATTCACATACCAACTCTCCACTCTGGAAATGCCAGCTCCCTGGTGCTACATGCAAGGTGCATTTAGCAGGTGGAATTCAGATGTTAAGTAACAACTATTTCCTGTCCTTTAACAACAAGAGAAAGGCCACACAGGTTACATCCAGCCCTGTATTTTGTCATGGAAATGAAGGTACTGGCAGATGATTACAAGAATAGATGCTTATGACATCTTTTATTCCACTAGTTACTAAGTGGGTCTTAGTAAGCCACACTAAGCCAGATGGAGTTCCTATATATTTATTAATCTTCTGCATTTTTCTCTTGTAAGGAGCAAAATATTGAGAATCATTCATGCTAGTGCTTTTATTTGGTTGATATATTTATGAAACGAAATTCAAAAGTTAGGAGAAAGGTGTACACTTCAAAGCATAATCACACAGGAAAAAGACAAGAGGAGTTATTATTTTTTCTTGCTGCTGCAGCAAGGAGGATGGCTCATAGTTATTACCAACATGAATTATAATAAAGACATTTTAAAACCTGCAGAAAGTATCTGCATTGCATGCCGTAACAGGCATAACAAACCTATCCAATTTTGGCTCCATATTGCTGTGGGAGAGGTGCTAATGACCTATTGGAACTGAAGCTGATTACAGGTCTCATTAAACAAATGGGTGGAGTAAGCATTCAAATACCCTGAGTAGTAAAAACAGCTGTATATGCAGGAGCCAAAACACACTGCCACCTGACAAGACCACGTTGTCTGATGAAAAGCACGAAACTGAAAAATGGGTGTTCCTGTTGTGCGGTGGTGGCACGGGCAGGCACCGGGAGCCCTTGCAGAGGAGCACACGCGGGAGATCTGTCCCTTGAACTGGGACGGAGAAGCCCAAGGTTGTTCAAATGCAAAGTAGTGCCACTGATAATCATATACATGGGGATATATATGTTCCCTCAAGAATTCATCAAAGGGAAAAAACAATAGTAATTTTCTTTCATGGCAAAGGAAATCACCCTTGAAAGTCTTGGATTTCAAATTTAAGTCGATGAAATAGCAAACAATATCTGTCGTGTAGTTTGATTGTTTGGGGTTTCTTTTCATCTGCTTACACTTCTGCAGGATATTTAAGACGCACAGTATTTAGTTATCCTCCTGCATTTAATCCTCAAAAATATTTCAGTTCATATGTAAAACGGAGACAACAGAAAAATTGGTAAAATTTTGGAAAAAATCAGAATAACTATTGATGAAAAGTGCTTTATAAGTATAAGCTATTAATTATCACCAGTCCACCTACCTTCTTTCATAACGAGCACTGTCTGACAGGAAAAAAAAATCCAACACCTTTTCGAATTAACCAAACAAGTTAAAGAATAATTAAACAGCAGCAAAAAAATTCTTAAGGTTAGTTGCAATATATAATCGAAAATTATAATGGATAATAAAAAAACCCTTTTTATTTCTAGCATACATATTTATTGAAGGAATGGAACTCGAAATCATTTTATTTTCAGTGAAAATGTAGTAACACAAAATAATGGAATTCTATGTTTCATATGTTTTTCCATCTTTGGCCGATGAAGTTGGCAATGTTTTGGAACACAGCAGCATCTTCTGATAGAATTCTTGCAGCTGCTATCTCCATGGGGTTTCTGAGCACTGTATCATCCAGGGTATACCAGTGCATGTTTACTAGAACTGGTTTGTTAGCAAGTGGATGTACATACTTGGTAATGGTGCAGTGTGGATGTATGTAGATTGTAACACAACAAATGCATTTAAAATTATGCCCAGTTCTTTTATACTGTTAATTCTTCAGTGCACAGTGATATCAGAAATTAATAATTTCTAATAATAGTTCTGTGAGGTATACAGAAGCCTTTACCAGTATTCCTGTGTTACAGAGAAGGGAAAGTGGGACAAGGTGTCTTTAAATGAGTGTGAATTGGTACCACAGGCAGCATGATGGTCTCTCTGCGTGTTTCCAGTTAACTCCCTGTCCTGCCCCTGCAAGTTTAATTCCTCAGTGGCATGCACTGCGTCTTGTGACACTTTCCCATTAAAGGCTGCCTGAGTGACATCTGGCCTGGTGATTTGTGTTGTCTGTGCACTTCACACCCTGACGAGGTAAAGCCAAGACAAAGGTGACCCACGGAGGCAGGTAGGAAGTCTCTGCCCCCCATGCAGCAGGTTTAGCCACGGCTATACAGATCCTGCAATGTGATTACAGAACCTGCTTAGAGGGTTTTGCTGCTGACTCCATCCTAATGACTAAGCTTGCCATTATAGAGACTATGCTCAGGCTTGCTACCCTTCAGCCAGAGCCCCAGAAAGAATGCAGGCAGGATTCTTCCTCAGTGCCTCCTGAAAAAGCTTTAGAAGATAAATAGCATATTCAAGAGGCCATATTTTGCATCAGTCACAGTATTTGTAGAGACCAGGCAGTGTCCTCTGCACCACTTTCCCTGCATCAGGATGCCAAAAGGAGAAGTTTATCTCTCTGTTGCAACTAATATGTTGAGTGTCCTCCCAGGGTATAGTTTTCCAATCCACAAATAAGGCTCTACTTTTACAATTGTTACCAAACCAGTAGCTCACAGTGATTCTGTGAGGAATGGCAGCAATGAAGTGTGGTTTCCCACAAAACTCTGACTTGTTGACCACCAACTTTAACAGCTGGGACAGACACCTCAATTAGGACTTCGATGAAGATTTTACTGTATTTAATACTAATCTTACACCTGAGCCTTTCCCTCAAACATGCCTATTTATAGGCAGTTCTGATCCATTTAGCCTCCCCCAGCCATTTATCTTCACAGTTGGAAGAAATTAATTTGCCTTCAGACCTTTACCCTCCAAACTGCATCACTAACTTTATCTTCCGCCTAGACAGGGGGAGACACACCCTGAACATGACTGCTTACACTATGTTTCTTTAGGCAAAGAGGCAAAAGTACTAATAAATGTCTATTTCTCTAGTCTGACTAGAGAAGGGTGCATTACTTGATGAGCCTTCTGAAGAAATTTTCAGTCTGCTGTTCTGAGAAAGGAAAAGTAAGGTGGAAGGGTCACGTTGGTGAGAAAGGTGTGTACTTCCCTTTGGAGAAGTGCCACTGAATGATCAATGCATACTTTCATAAAGGCAGAAAGTTCAGCTCATACACAGCCAGATTTGATTATCCAGTTTAAAGCAAACATATGCAAAAGCAGTGAGTCAAATCCAACAAGTCGAAATAAATTAGAGTACATGTTGTCTATTGATAACAAACAATTGCATACATGAGTGAGCCTTTTTCTTGTGATAATCTCTTATGGGAACTTCTTTCTCTGACTGCATGCACGTCAGAGCTGTGAGAATTCTACTAAAATGCAGTGACCTGCTATGCAAACACCAGATTTTGAAGAGATAGTTTGTTTAGCAGTTGCTTCATGAGGCGCTCTAAGACATATTAGACTTTTGCGTAGATAGGAACCATTTAAAAATCTTTTCCTGTTTCTCAATGTATTGACTCAGTAACGTACCTGGCAGAGATACTTGAGAGAGTGTAAACATGCAGACTGTCACACTTGGGAAACGTATTTTTCAGAACAGGATTCTGTATAGAAGCTTAAAGGATTATGAACAACCAGTGATGCTGTGACTCTGCCTTTCTAATAATGAACCAACTTCCACCTCTTTTGGCCGCTATTTAGACAGCAAAAACAGCTCGGTCATATTGTACATGATGACTTTCTAAAATTTACATAGGACAAAATTAAAGGCATGAGTGCAGACATGCTAAAAATTTGTCTATTATGCTGTGGTTAGCTTTTTTCCTAATATTTTGTGCTTTTCGTGCACTGCTGAGGACTGAGAATCCAGAGTGGTGTGATGTAGTTATGAGAGCTGTGTTTGTAGCAGTGAATATCCAGCCACATCTGCAGCATCTCTGACTAACAGCTCTTCAGGGTCTCCGACGGTATAAAAGACCTTCAGATAATTTGGCGTAACTCTAACAAGAAAAAACCAGACAGATGAGGTCAGAGGAGATCTAACTCAATTTTTTCCAGAAGGAAATAGAAGTGACACTCTCTATGATGTTTTGATTATATAATCTTTTTTTTTTTCCCTCAAGAGCTCCTCATATTTTTTGACCTTACTATTTGTTCTTAAAAGGTCATTACTAATGTACTTGTTGGAGGTTGAGGACGAGAATTTTTGTTTTCCTTTTCTGATTTTCAAGAGTTATTAGAAAGCTTCTTTCTTCAGAATCACTGATTAAGATCTGAAAAATTAGATCTTTGTAGATCTATTTTAAAACAGGATCTGAAGTAGCTTTCCTATTTTCTCTCTTTCCTGACTGCTCCATTTGCCTTATCAGCCTCATTCAGTATTCAGGGTCACTTGCCCATCCCTTAGTTATACTCAATGGGGCAAAATCTGGCTTTTAAATACACACACGTCTTGAAATGCTCGAAGCTGATTTGAGCTGTTTTGCTGCATGACTTCCACGAAATTTGTAGACCTTCCATGAAATTTGTAGACCTACATTCCTCAGCTGGCTTTGCAAATCTTGGTTATTGTCTACGATAGGATTCCTGCATGTGTTTGCAATAGCAAAACTTCAGCACTATAAACTGAAGTTCAATAAGGGATTATTTTTTCATGCATCGCCATTGAAAACTAAGCATGGACAAGTGCAGGTTTTAAAATTATTTCCATTTCAGTCTTCTTGAAGCAAAATATTTAGTTTTTTTCTTTTAAGGAAAGTCTAAGTTTCTATTAAAAAGCAAAACTTTGCACGACAGCAACAGTATACTTTAAAATTTTCATAACAAAAGGAAAACATTAAACATTTCTAAAATGAAATATTTTCAAAGACTCAAAATACAGAGTTTGAAAACAATTGTTGAAATTCAAAAGTCTAACACAAAACAAAATTTCTAGTTTTCACTACTCTCATTAAAACCTTTTGATTACTAGTTACCCAACGTCTTGTGCAGAACACACAGCCCAAAGGGGATGGTTCTCACAGGGCTGTAAGTCCAATCTCAGTGTAGCAGGTCAACACAGGAGGTGGGGTGTTACTTTTGGTCCTGACAGTGGCTAGAAAAATATCCTGGGCATAGCTATGGTCCTTAGTCCAGGCAATTTGAAAGAAACATCTTTGAAAAAGTACTTTTTGAAGTATTGACTATGAAGACCCATAAAAGGTAATATTAGGTTGTTATTACTATCCTTGGGTGTATACAATACCTCAGTTTTCAAATGTCACTGAAGTGGCCTTGTTAAGGCAAAACATCGATCTCATATGTCCCATGTAGGATGGAAATTTAAAACCCCTTTGGCAAGGGAAGGAACAGGAACTGATTTCCTGTGTGTTATACTCTGTTCTGCTAAAGTGAAAAGAATTTGCCAGCAGCAGCCCTACCATCTTCGCCAGCTTAATCTGGGAAATTTGTCCCATGGATACTCTTAACATGGAGTTTTGCAGGTAGGACTGGCAAAGAAGTGCCTGCATTTCTATCCTGAAACAGCTCAACTCTTGACAGATCACAGACAGAGAATTAGCAATTAGTGTCAATTTTGCAACAGTTTAATAGTACATTTATATTCTAATAAATGTAATAATAATCACATAATAGATATAATAATATATAATAAATATTCTCTGCTTTAGAAGAACAGTTTGAAGATCATTGAGTCGCTTGTTTTGTATCCATTTTCCCCATTATTAACATGAACCTCATGCCATTCTTTAGGTGTAATTAAATAATAAATGCTGTCCTAAGGAACATGATGGGAATTTGAAAGGTTTATTTCAAATAAAGAATTCCGATTACTTTTGCCGTTGCTTTCATTTATTTACAGCGGAGTTAAGATTTTTTTAGCTCCTCAACGGGATCCACATCAATTTAAAGGAGATGAGAAATAGTTAAGCAATTAGAAAGGATACAATTCTATGAGTTATTTTTGAATTTGGCTCTTTTTTGTTCTCCCTGACAGATATCCAATTTTTTTCTTTATGTGTAATATTTTTCTTCTCTCTTCCCTGATGATTTTTTCCCTGCAGTTCAGGAAAATAGTCTCAGCAGAGGAATCAACTGGTTAAGTTGGTTATATGCTCTGCTGGATACAAATCAGCACAAATAAGGAGCGGGCAGACATCTCAGTGGGGTATGAGGGACTCTGTGTGTTCCCTGGTTGAAATGCTGCCTTGGTTTATGTGATGAAGTTCTCTGTTTTTCCTGAACTGAATAAAGAGAAAGGAAAAAAAGCAACCAAAAGGATTAAATCAGAGCAGGATATTTGAGTTATTTAATGTGATTTCCAGTGAAAAGGCAAACGCATTTTTTGATAGCGTGTTCAGTCTAGAGCGTGCTGGACTGTAGACTGTCTCCAAATAGACGTGCACATCTTGGCTGATGCAAGTCCTAGTGCAATTAGTGAAAGAAAAAGTCTTTCAAAACCAGCACAGGAGTCTAATGCACCTTTTCTAGCTTCATAGATGGATTCATAAGCTGTATGCACATCTGGGAGCATCAGTGCAGCTGCAAAACTCTGTTAGCGATGCCATTATGACTTGATAAAAGCTTTGAAATTAGCTACTGGAAAATATGTTTTCTCACTTGTCAGCAAGGAAAGAATTACAAATAGTTAAGAATTGTAAAATAAGCACCTTTTTTCCCCTTCTTTTGCTTTATTCTAGAACAATTAGCAAAGTAATTAGCAGTAGAGGCATTTAAATCACCATAACTAAGCTCCAAAGTTAATTCTCAGAGTAAAGTTCCCCATAACTTTCATTTCAGTCTGCTTGCAGAGTCAGGAAGACAGTGGTCTGACTAAATTTGTTTTATTCATTCAGGATTTTAGGGTTTTTTAAAAAAACGATATTTTAACTCACATTTT
>VZTA01007544.1:4057-36502 GCA_013398855.1 Mohoua ochrocephala | reverse complement strand
TTTTTTTTTTTTAAATCCTCAGTTATGTTCCCAAATATATGAACCGTCTGCAAAAGGAGAGATAGGTGATGAAATATTTTCCTGTAGACTAGAAATCAAAGGACATATTCATTTGTCATAAAGAATTAAAAAAGAGATAGAAGCGAGAGTAAAAATAGATACATGGATTGTTTCCTATTCTGGTTTGGGCAATAGAGTATTTATTTATTATACATAGTCTGACCAGGAACACTGAACAGATTGCCTTAAAAATTCACAGGATTGTTTTGTAAAGTTTAACATATTTTTATTTGTCAAGAAAGTGATATATTCTGGGTAGGAGGATAAGTTTTATTGTGTTGCTATAAACTGTTGAAGATATATTTGGTAGGTTTTACCCATAGCTCTACTTCATTTATGATGGTGAATGGAAGTATAAATTAAATATTTTCTTTTTATTCATTACTATTTAAAGTTAATTACATAGTAAGTTTAACAGCAATCAGACGCATAGATACATGGGAAAGCAAACCCCTCATTAGTCTTAAAAACAACAGTGTTTTAAATTTTTAGTCAACAGTTAAAATAGTCCATTGCAAGATAAAAAGTTTGCTTTCCCGTTGAATTAATTCTCCAGCAAAATAAGTCATTACAGGCATCTCATTGCTCATTCAGCTCTCCAGAGCCAGACGAACAGACGTTTGTCTGAACAGGATACTTCGCAAAGTAGACCATACAGTCTGCAAGTGGAAAGATCTTCCTTGTTTCCAGAAAGACTTCAAAAATTAAAATCAAAATTTTAAAATGTTTGCGAAATGGGAAAAATCCAGAATGGAATAAGAGAATGGCCTGCACTGGAAGTGACCTTAAAGACAATCTACTTCCCACCCCTCTGCCATGGGCACGCACGGAAAATGTGGAACACTTCATGAGTTTGCGTGTCATGTTAGATCAGTTTCAAAATTCCATTTGAATTTTTTGAATCAAAAGTCCATTCTTGCTTCATGATGCAAATAATGGTGCTGGTCTATATTCCCAGAAATCATCGGTGATAGAGGAAACCAAGGCAGAGATAATTTTGGAAAGTAGATGCACAGCATTTTCTGAAATTAAAAAAAGTCACTCAGTATATTCAAGGATGAACCAATGAAGCAAGTCATTTGTCTACTAGTAATCACACTAGATGTTGAGACTTTGACATCACAGTAGATAAAATTCCATTTTAAGAATGCTTTATCAGAAGTAGAAAATTTTATGCTAGATGTCTGCACATGTGTGTGCATGTGTACTTGAGACATAAATTGAATTATACAGCTTTGTTGGCTCATAAAAATCAGTGAAAAAGTTTTGGGTCTATAGCTAACAGGATTTGTTACTAACCTTATTGCTTCTGTGTTAATGTTGAAATGCCAGGCTGATGTCTCAGTGTTATTCCTCAGAGATATCTGGTGGTGTGTAGAAAGAACCGTACATCATGGTATACTATCTGATCTCTCAGAGCACAGTAATTTAGGAAAGAGGGGTTTTGTACAAGAAACATAACAGCATGTTCTTGAAAAGTCAGAGAACGAAAACATCGTGCATACAAATCTTAGCCTTATAAAGGGAAACACTGAATTAAGACTGAAATCCACCTCTGTTTTTCATTTCATAAAATCAGAATGCATACGATGCAAACTTGGCAGCTTTAAGAGTCCAATATTTAGCTTACAAAACCTGAAAATCCTTTTTTTCTCTGCCTCTGATCCCTTTGATTTTGCTCTTCATATTTTGCAAAATGCCTTGAGAGCAGGATTCCATAGCATGGATGATGCTGCCCACTGAGAAGTCTCTTCTGAGTTCAGGAGCAGAAGGCAAAACTGTAGAAAGAAAGAGCCATATTCAACAGAGGTGCTGATTTGAAGAGCTAAGCAAGATAGTGAATATACAAGGAAGCGGCTGTAACTTAAAATATTGCTAAAGAAAATGAGAAAATGAATACAAACCTGATCTCATATTACACCACACTTTCAGAAGTAATGGAAGTGACATCAAGTGTGCATCTCCTGTTGAAGCTTTGTACCTAGAGACATTCCCTTGAGTGGGCGAGGTGGGCTTAGCATTTGGTGAGAAATGCTTTGAACAGGAGCAGCGTGACTGAGAAATCTCATTGAACAAAATACACAGAAAAGGTGAAGCGAAGGATAACACGTCTACTTCAGAATACTTTCAGGTTTCCCTTGCACGTACATTTTCCCCATACTCTAGTATGGAAGATCTTAATATTGTCCTCTTCTGTCTGTCAAGCATGTGCTAGATGTGGTGACTTTGCATATTATATTTTATTGTGTTTATATAGGCAAGACAGAGAGATGCAGATATGTTCATGCAACCTGGTTTTGGTTTGGAAGATTAGTCTAAGTGAAAGCTTTACAGTTAGGTGTTTTTTCAATATCACCAAATGAGGTTGTGGGAGGAATGAAAGCAAACGGAAAAAGCAAAATAAAAATGAATAAAAAAAAGTCACACTGACCTACATTTGCTTTCTGTGCTTGAGTTGGTGCTTTCTTCAAAGCAGTGGTGTGTTGGGCACTGTTAATGCTTCAGAAAGTGTACTGGAAATGAATAACACTGTGTGGAACCACAATGCCCAGCAGATATGTGAATTGTACTGTGAAAACTGGCAGGTACTTGAGAACCTTTTCTTGTCTGCATAATGGTTAGAGGCAATCATTTTGATCTGACTTTGCAAAACAGACATATATCCAATGAGCATCAACAGAGATAGTGAATAGCTCCTAAAATGAGCCTTTGCATTCTCCTGGGATAGCTGAATTCTTCAGTGTTAGTGATAACAACTGTCTAGTGTTTGCTGTGAGAACCCATGCCAGTAAGATCAGAGTCTTCTAATTGACTTCAAATAGAATAATCTGAGCAAGGGCTTTCTGTAAACACCACAGCAGTATTTTTCAGCTCTACAGTAATAGCATCTCTAACCTCACATGAGATCTTTAGAGGGGCCAAGCTGATTCATTATTTGCCAAAAATGACAGAGATCAGTGCAACCCAGCAGTGCTGCCAACATGGCACCACCCTGTTCTTTTGTCATTAGTGCAAAGAGAAATGTGAGGGGTTTGTTAGTTTTGTATTCGAATGTTATAAAGTCCAAAAGGCCACGATTGCAGTAGAAAAGTTATTGTTACTGGCTCCAAATATTAGAGACAGTTAACTTTAATAAAGTTAAACTATGCTGCATGCCTGGGTTTTGAGACAATATGTACTTCTGTGACCGCTTACGCGTAGCTGCAGTGAGTCTTATTTTCCCATAGTTCAGCATGGCTAGAAATATGAAATTATCTGTCTTCACTGTGGAAGTTTGTTATTGAGAATTTTTTGCCCTAATTTGCCTCGCCTACAAAAATACAGACATGTAAATTTTATAATAGCAAGTATTTACGCCCTAAGGAGAGAATGAAAGCATTTCAGAGATCAAGGTAAGACTGAACGTGGGAAAAAATTAGATATGGAACCTTTTACTAAGCTCCTTTGATTCCAGTTCTAGTATCAAATTAGTCATGATCATGTGTGGCACAAAGAAAGGCAAATAATGTTTCCTTCTCTATTTCTTCATTTTTCACATAACACTAAGAAATCGTAGATCAGTATGAGGAATACACAACGTAAACACTTTTAGCAGCTTGTCTTTCATAGAGTTCATCAACTTGGAAATGTACATAGCAAAGTCCATGCTGTGCCAAAAGAGGTCTGTGTGTTTGTAACTGGTTTCAATAAACAGTTTTTACCCAAGGTATAACATCATTAATCTGCTGTCTAATGGTACTCCAGAAGCTGTGGTGTTCTCTCCTGACTTCAGACACCTCAAAGAAATCAAGCCCATTATGATCAGACTCTTGCAGTGACTTCAGTACGAGCAGAGAAAGTTCAGTAGAAACACACAGTTCTGTGACAGAGTCCAATTAATGCAACTGAAACACAGTTACATGTATGATTATTAGTTGCTCCTTAAGTTTACATGTCATACTCTATTTTATGACAGTGTAATGGCTTAAGAGATGTGATTCTTGGGATGGTCCTGTGCAGGGACAGGAGCTGAATTTTGATGATCCCTCTTGGTCCCTTCCAACTCAGGATACTCTATGATTCCATGGCTCATTTTGTCAGTACTGGAAGAACATGTGCTAACTTGAACTCTTGATGAGGAATACAAACCCTTTTTGACACTGTCGTCCAGCACAATCCAAAAAAAAAATTTGCCCTCAGAAGGTTTTCTAATTTTCAGCTATAAGTTCTAGCATCCCAAAATGCTTCTCTGAAATTGACTCTTTGGAAATGGAAGAGAACAGATGCCTCCTTAACACGGTCATTTTTGAGGGGGGTCATTGTACAGAGTATGATAAGAGATGGGTTTCAGCCTACTGAAGCCAAATTCCGTAAGTCTCACACATTCTGTGGAGAAAGACAGATCCTTCCAGAAACGGTTGCCAAAGTCCTGCTCTGAATGGCTTCACTGGAGGAGCTTCTTACCTTCTACAGACTGTAGAAGAAACCTATGGAGATTAGTTTCACTGGGCTCATGTTTTCTTTTAGAAACATCCCACTGAATTTCCTTCTCCTCCAGGTGTTTTTCTTTTTCACCTATTATCTTAACATCTTCTTTGCCATGTAGTAATGTATTTGTGAGTGAGGTTTTTAAGGAAGTAAATATATTCTGCCTTGCGTGATGAGTCAGCGAGAGAGAGGACCCTGACATCATAGCAGTAGAGGGGGCGAAGCTGTGCTGTTTGAGATTTCTACCATCTTCAGCAGCTAATAATGGATGGCACTGGACAAATTTCAAATGTGGTTCTTGCTTGTTATTCTGGAAAGCACCTCTGTTGAGGCAAGTCACTGAAAAATAGAACATATATTTCCTCTGCTTCCTTTTTCGCATGAAAAAAACCCCTTTTTACAAATTTTTCGCAGACAAATTAAAATACATTTCCTCACCATCACAGCAAATACCAGTTTTAAATGGGAGAAATTGTCTTCAGACAGGAAACACAAGACAGTACAACACATTTGTACTGATTTTCACTTGAAAGGTCCATTGCTATTTTCTCTTCCTTCTTGGTGTTATTTTAGAAAATCATCCGTGATCTCTGCTGTGATGAAGCAGCTGTCATATTACACACTACTTACAAAACCAGACAAAGTGGTTAACATTTATTCTGTTTTATTCACACAATAGTTGCTAGTCTAAGTATGTTTGGAAACTGCATTATTTATCTGCTATTTTATTAATTTAAAGCAAAACACTCCTTCTAAACATCTGTTTTTCTGTCTGTCCAGTCAGGATATTCAGATTCCTTGAGACGCACATTCTTTAACTAATCACCAGAATTGTAAATCAATAATCAGATTAGTAGCTTCTTACAGAAAGCAAGGGATTTGCTCTTCCTGACTGACAGCAGTCATGTTGCTCATAATTAGGATTAGTCCTTTCAGGAGACTGAAGATTACAATGATATGTACACTGCGGCATTTTTTTCTCCTTCAGTATCTCTTCCAGCTCTTTATTCCAACTTGGACAGTACTATATGACTTATGTCTCTGCTCCCCAGATCACCAGACAAACCAAAGAGAGCATGATGTTTGCTTTTTAAATGATAGAATTTGGCATTTTGAAAGAAACTCCCAGCAGGATGGCCTCCCCTGCTGAAATATGTCAGTAGCCATCTCTCCTCATTATCCAAATGGCCTTTTTGATGAATGGCAGCAGCAGTCTTTCCTTGTTATAGCTAGTTAGCTGAATGCTCATCACTATTGTTTTAGCATAATTATCTTCAGGGTTAGGTGGAGGCCAGACTGTTCCCCATTAATGCTACAATACTGGAGTTGATTTTTGTTCACGACTGTTAGCACCAAGGCATGAAAACAGATTGTGAATACCGAAAAAAACAATCCATCACTTAGTCATGCAGAGTGTGCAAGAACATTTTTTTATTCCTTCCTTTTTTAGAAGGTATTACTTTAAAAATTCTTTGAAATGTGTAAACTTATAGTCATGTCAAATCAAATGCTACTAATCTGTTGAGCAGGAAGGAATTAATATATTTTCAGGAATGTTTGTATCTCCCTGACTTGTTTAAACTAAACATAATCTCCTGATGTCATTGCATGTCTGAGAAGGGGGAGAGAAAAGGAAGGAGAAGGGTACAGCTCATTAGATAAGAAATGTGAAGTGATTGCGTTGCTTGAAGTTGTAACAATGGAAAGGTTTTGATAGTTTGAGACCTTATTGCAAATAAAGGGTGAGGGCAGGGGGAGAAATTTCTGTGCTAATCTCTTGATAAGATAACATATTACATGTCCCCTTACTGTAAGACCTCAGTCCACCACCTCAGACTGCATGGCTGTTATGTAAGCTTTTATTTGGATTATGAAACTGAGATCCGATTGCAATTCACTCACGGGGAAATAAGCTTCATAGGGTCTATTCAAATTTTCAGAGAAGGCACGTGTTTGTGGTGCTCCTATATCCTCCTCCATTTGCTATGTAATCCTGCCAGATCAGCCACAGAGGGGAGAGGTCCCAGGCACTGCATCTCCGTGTGGAGCAGGAAGAAAAGAGAGGAAGAGCGAGTGTCCAAGGGGTTGGACCTAGTCATGTATAATATGTAGGGAGGTCTTTTTTTTTTTTTTTTCACTTGGGGGTTTTTTTAGCACAAGAATTTGAGATTTCTGAGTTCTTGATTTGAAACTACAAGCTGTGGCATTTCTCTAAGCTGCAGTTTCCTCCACACGTGCAAGAGGACACATTCCTCTAAGAATCCAGATATTTAACCTGAACAGATGAAATATTTGTTTCTTTTTTTTTTTTTTTTCTCCTACTTCTCCTTTCCACATCCTGGCCTGCCTACTTAAGGTTTTGGAATTACTACATCCAAGTGAGGTGTGTTGTTAGGTACCTTTGTTATTTGTTTCAGTGAAGGAGACAGGCACACAGAATGCTCATGAGTTTAAGTAGTGTTGTGAAGTACAGTCTTGCTCACATAGAAGTGAGCTGGAGAACGAATTCAAAACAGAGCATGCCTGATCAGAGCAGGTGTTCCCATTGTGGGAAGACTCTAGGAAGCAGGGGCATGGGAAGGCTGAGATGTCTGTATGGTGGTGGCAATGCAAAGTATTGGCCAAAGAGCTGGAAATATATATCAGGGTAATAAATTTGTTCCTGCAATTTGCAGGACAGCCTCTGCCCACTTAAAATACTTTTGTTTTTTTCATTCCNTAAATAAATATTTTTAGTTTCAGCAGGAAGCTATGCATTATTCAAATGACAGATCTAGTACAATTTATTCAGATGCAGAAAACACTTTAAATTGATTTTGAAACTAATAGCAGAAGAGGGGAAAAAGGTGGATGGGAGAACAAGCTATCTTACCAAATACTTACACAAATAATTTTATATTTCATATCTTGATAGAATTATATTTTCTGGTCTCCAAAGTGCTAAAGAATATAAGTTATTCTTGACATTGACTTTAATTAAGCATGTCTTCAGTCATAAACATGGGTAACAAGTTGCTCATTGGAAAAAGATTTCTTATCACCATTTAAAAAAATACAAGAAAGAAAGAAAGATAAGAAACAGAAGAAAGAAAAGAAAGAAAAATAAAGAAAGAAAAGACAGAAAGAAATAAAGAAAAATAAAAGAAAAGCAAGAAACAAAAAAAAAAAAAGACAAAAGAAAAAAAAAGAAAAAAGAAAAAGGATATGCTGTTTAGTAATTTTGTAGGTTATGAGTAGTTAAAGTTGAACTGTAATACAGTGAGGGTATTGTGCACCTTGTATTACTGATAAATTTGTGTTGCAGTTACTGTCACCGGGGAAGAACTTTATTTAGTTCTGTCATACTGTATGCATTTTTCCCAGCCGTTTATATTAGGAACAGCTTTTGTACGCCAAATAAGTGAACCTGGCTCTAATTTGCAACTGATTTACTGTTCCTGCCTTCGGGGCCATCATCTTAGAGGAACTAGAGGACATACCAGCTTTGACATACTGTACAGGAAGTTTTTTTTAAAAAACCCAGCTTGCCAAACCCTGAGCTCGTCAGTCAAACAGAGTCACTGAGTAAAAGCTGAGTAGTTCTTGAGGTCTGGCCCACTGTTTAACATCAGATTACAAGCTTCTCTTATTTAATAAAAATTTGAAGGATGGCCTCAAGCTCAGAAAGCCATTGTGCACATGCCTGTCTTTAAGCATGTGTGAAGTCCTGCTGGTTTGAATATGACTACTTCCTGCAGCAGAAGGCCATGGGAAGTTTGGGAAAAGTATGTGCAAGATCAAGTGTCATCTTCTTTGGCCTTGATCTCCTTGTGCGGTCTCAGTACAGTAGCGCCTATTTTTTTTCTCCTAAGATCTTGATATCATTTTCCTACCACATAAAATTACACTTAACAGAAAGCAGAATCCTGATTCAAAGGCTAGTGTTGCTTGTCACAGTTATTTGGATAGACAGATATTTTGCTGGATGGACTCCTGACGTGCATTTGCGTATAAATGCTGTGAGATCACACCAGGAGCTTCAGGCTTTGTGTATAACAGCTCAGGCACTGGGTTTGGAACCCTTGAAAACTTGATTTGTTGCTGTCACAAAACATGTGTGTAAGAGACTGAAAATTAAGCATTCAGGAAAAAAAAAGGGACACAAGATAGAAAAAAGAAAAAGCTATTTAGGTAAAAAATTATTTAAGTAAAAATAATTTTAATTGTTTATTGAAAAGGATATGCAATAAAAATTCCCGCTAGTGTTCTTATGCCTCTTATGCCTTGCTCTGCTTTTAATGACATAAATTTCCCACAAGGAACACAAATAGGAAACTAAGGGAGAAAATAAACAATGATCTACTTACTTTGAGGTTTGTGTTATTGCTGTCACTATGGCGTCAGAAAGCCTCCTATGTAAAACAGGCTTGTTTTGTAATCACACGTTTTCTAGGGTACTTCATAACTGCCAAAAGGAAATTTGAAAAGAATTTTCATCAAGGTTGGAAGCTTAGAATTTGTTTTCATTTAGAAATAAAGGAAAGTGATGTTCATGTTTCTAAGGGATTAAAATTGAGTGTTGCAAGAGTTTATTGATTTTTTTTTTCCCCTCTAATTTCTTAATTTTACAGGGTATGGGAGAAGAACTAGTTTTGTCATGACACCATAAAGGTCACATTATAGTCATCTTGTTTAGGGTGCATTAATACAGCCATTTAGATATGTTGAAATAACTGAATGTTAAATAACTGTACTTTAAAAAAATCTATTTTCCTGATATATATATTATTTTAAGGTTTTCTGGGATAATGATTATCTATACTCTCCTCAAAATGTTTTTTTTTTTAAATAAAATTCATATCTTCTTCCAATGTGGCCATGATTTTACTGTCAAAACTGCTGATTCCAACACCCTGCATGTCTATGTAGGTAGTTGCAGTTGTATGCTTTGCCTTTGAAAGAAAAGGAAGATGAGATCAAGTTTGCATTGTGTAGCATTTGGCTGTGTATCTTTATATAAAATGACACTGTACCATTTTTAATGCAGTATCTCAGACACTGAGTGGTTTAGTCTCTTTCTTTTCTCTCTAGAACAGAATTTGATACCTGGCTTTCTCCCAAAACTAAGAGCATTATAATGTGGGAACTCAACCTGCTAAACTTGGGAGGGAGTGGATAATTGTTGTTGTAGGTGTTCACATACCAGGGCATTTATATTTACTCCTGTTTGTTTCTAGCAACCCTTACCTCAGCAAATTTGGCAAGTCTCTCCATTCAGCCCACATCTCTATTGTTTACAGTTTAATTGTGGAATTCAGCATTTGCACATAGAGCACTGCAGTGGTGCTGTCTCAGGAATGTTTCCTTCAGTGAGAATAGGGATTGTTGTTCTTTGCCTGGAATATAACTCACTGAAGAAATCTCAATTGTTTGACTTCATCTGGAATCATTACAGAGCTGTGAAGAAAGTGTAACAGCACACAGTAAGTTAAACTGCTGTCAGTGCCAGTGTGTGAAGAAGTGGTTGCCGAAAAATTATTCACTCTTAAGGTCACTAGCACTTCAAGAGTGTCACGAAGTTCCATGACTTTGAAAAATAACTAATTTTTTTCTGGAGTTCTTGGTTAGTATGCATCAAGCTTAATTGTGCACATGATGTTACTGAAAGAGATCTTATAGTTAAATAAAATACTTCTTACAGTAGTGTTTTGGATCAGTTTTATACTGTACACAATGGGCACACAATAGGCATTTTGGAATATTTTTATCAAGCTGTCAGTGATAATTTCCCAGTCATTTTTTATAGAAGGTCTCATACGTTAAATGTGTGCTTAAACCTCATGCATGCAGCCCGCACCTAGACAATAAAATTCAGCCTATGCTTTCAGCATTTCAGTACTTTTTAAAGGTTTTCTTTATTTTCTTTGAGTGTCCTATCTTCCTGAAATCTTCCTCCAATGTATTGCAAATGGAACCTCAGAAAAAAAGCACATAACATGACCCCAGTATCCTGTGCAGACCCCTTGTACAACCAAATGTAGACCAGTTTTACTCCCCACTTAAATCCACAGAAGAGAGAGATCCACACTCGTGAAATTATTTGCATGACCATGGACCAAATTTCAATGTAATTGGCTTATTCAAATCACATTAGCAGGAAATGCAGACCAAAAAATGCAAAGAATGAAGACAGTTGCAGCCTTATCTAAAATCTCTTACACATAGGTAGTCTATTCGCTTTCTGAAAGTCCTGGGAGTCAGAACAAAAGTTAAAGGAAGTAGCATTAAAATAAGGCTGCAAAGTTAGAAATTATAAATAGCTTTGGACCCTCTTAAAGCTTCCAGTATATGAAGGATATGTGCACCTTAACACCACCTTTGTATAGCCTATTTTCAGTAAAAGGTAGAAGAATGCCTCCAGGTAAATTTCCTTACATAGCATATGGATTTTAAATAATTTTTACAGAGTTTCTCTTTGTAGGATGATATTAACGTGTATTTGCTTAAGAGTTGTGTATGAAAACTGATTCTTAAACGTCTATAGTTTGAAAGAATGTTGCATAACATAAAAAAGATTAGCCAGTACTCTGTAGTTTTGGTGGGGTGAGACTGGTACATTCACATTTAAAAGAGAACCTCCTACACAACTATTTCTACTCAAGGCTTGTCATCTTGTACATGTGATATCATGTCATTTCTTTTGAAGCCTATTACTAATTTAATAATATCACAAGAGAGTAAAATTTCACCATAAAATAACTCTCAATATTCACTAAGTTTCAACAATTGTGTGCAAGTCGCTAAGAAACTTTATAAACAGGATAGGTTTACATAAAGCTTTAAACATGTTAAACAGTCTTAGACAATTTGAACCATCTGAAAACTCATTATAAGCAGTTAGTACAAGGAACTGTTCAAAGGAGGCAGCGGACATGGCAGAAAGAAAAAAGGAATAAGTTATACTATTTGCTTTCCCAAAAAATGAAATTAACATACCGTGGTAAAGAAATGGAAAACCCCAGAAGACTAAATTAGGCAAAAAATCTTGCTGAAAATACAAGATGGTTTTTGAAGTTCGAGTCATAACAATTATGTTCATATAACCAAGTAAAATTCTCGGTGAACTTAATTCTGTTGCTCTCAACTTCCAAAAATTATTTTCCAACATACTTCCAGGTCTTTTCTGTGTACCCCCTCCCCGCTCTGTTAGCCGGTTGACTTGCTGGAGGAGGATATCAAACTCCTACAGATGCTATAGAACGCAATTTCCATGTTCCCTGGAGTTTCCAGTCCCCTCTGCTCCTGACATTTTCTTTTTTGTTTTGGCTCTGGCTTCATCTTCTGTACATGATCCCATTTCCCTTCTGATATCTTCTTCTGAAACTTCCACATATTTTTCTTGTTTTGTTCTCATCACTCAGCTTTCTGCACAATTTTAACTGTCTCATCCTTTCTCCACCAGTCTCCAATACCCTCCCTGTAACTGAATATCTTTCCTTTTCTTTTGATCATATCTGGTCTTTTTTAATTTAAGTCTAACCCTTTTTTATGGTGATTCTCTAGATCAGGAGGGCAAAACACCAAAGGGAGGGAAGAAATGAAATCTCAGGAGAAGCACCAATAGTTTCCTATAGGTTGGTTGCCGACAGTCTTCTCCCCATTCATTTCAGTCCGTCATGTTCATGCAGACAGTTCTGAGAGTTAGTAGAAGGAAGCTTGTATGAAGTGAGACTTTCAAGAGATGCAAAGTTGAGTCCTTTTGAGTATATTCTTGAACAGATGTCAAAAGTACAAAGTGGCTGTCTCCCGCGTGAGGTCGTTGCTTCTCTCTCTGGAAATAAAGAAGTATTGATAGGTCTTTAGCAAGCAATCAGTAGGGTTGCAATGAAAAATTTATCTTATATTGTCTTCCTTTTACCTGAATTCCACAGCTGCCTCTCCTGAACTAAACAGATATTGCTTCACTGCCTAGGAGAAACTGGCAACACTTTCATTCTTGAATGATGTTGCGAGAAATAACTGGAATAGATTTGGTAAAATTTCCCATCACTGAAATGTTCAGCATAAACAGTCAAAATTGGGTGAGGTTATTAACAACTGAAAATGTGGCCTCATAAAAGGAAGGCCCAAGCTCATAATTTCTACATTATGACAGTTTGACCCATGGTATTGTTCCATAGCATGAATTGTAAGCTAAATTTTAAGAGCTGTTGTTTGAATGAGAAGATGGAGGAGAATGTGAAGGAAGTCCCCCCCACATAAACCTGCACAGACTGTAGTCAGAATATCACTGTCCTTACCTTGAGAACCCCAGGCGTAGCAGAACCTATGGGGCAGCCAATGACTTTCTTTCTGTGCTGTTTGGCAGTTGAGGGTTTGCAGGAAGATGAGAGCATAAATTAGGCTTGGTTCTGTGTTTTTTCTGACCTGAGTCTTGGGAGAGGGGGATTAACAGCCTACCTGTCTGATTCTTTAGTGCTGAGACAGCTACAAACTATTTCTATCCATATCCAAACTATTTCTATCCCGTTTCTATCTGTGGATATCCATATCCAACTATTTCTATTCATACCCATATCCAAGAAAAAGATTTTGAAAATTGAAGCATTTCTGATTAAATAAAAAAAGATACTTTAGTACCACTGGTTTCTTTTTCACTTGTCTTTAGTCTTAAGCTATCCGTTTAAAAATACTCTGCACATTCTGGGCACTCATCTAGTTCTCTCTTTTTGAATGACTGGCTACAAATTTGCATATATTTAGGCATTTTAAAATTATTTTCTAATTTCCTTTGTTTAAACCACCTACTTCAAAATTGTCTTTTTAAGATTTTGTTTTCTCCTTGTGGTCATTACTGGCATGCACATAAATTTGAGAGTGTTGTCAGTATATACAGGGCACAGAGGGCTTGAGGCTGTTCCTTTAATGGTCTCAGCAAAAATCCATAGTGTCAAGTGATTCATAAGACAGGTGTGATCAATAATTTGTCAGCACAAAACCAATAGCCATTTTCTCTGTTGCAGTATTTCCCAGAAAACATAGCAGAGACAGCTGCACTTAATGCAATTTTGTCAGCGGGATGTCTATAGAAGGCCTATTGAGGCCTAAATTTTAAAAAACATAAATTATTTGTGTTGCACCAAAGGTGAAGGTAAGATGAAGAACAGTTTTTGGATGTTGCTGTTATTTAACTACCTTTAATAGAAATTAGTAGCTGAATTCTACAGTATCTTGAAGCCTGTTCTTGAAGCTGTGGATAAACCACTAGGGGAAGTGCCCTTGATTTTCAGATGCTCTGTGGAGTTTAGGAGCACTGCATTTTTATTGCCAAGGTCTTAATGGGGCTTTGATGATATTGTAAGCCTTCTGAGTGGTCACTAATATTTGAAAGCACGTCACTAAGGTTAATATTAGACATAGTTTTATCATTTTCCATAAAATATGAACTATTTTTTATGAAAACAGTATTCTGTATTCTACTGGATCTAAACCACATCTACACATTTTAGAGGTTTACGAATAGTCTATACAATTTTACCACTGAAATGGTCAGGCTCAGTTTAAGTTATGATTACCAGCATTATTAATTCTAGTAGAAAAGTAGAGCTTTGAAGGTTCAGCCCTCCTGAGCCTTCATCATGGCAATTAAGTGCCGTAGCCTCATCACTCTGCAATAAAAGCCATGTACTCTTTTTACATATTTTTAATAATAGAATGGCTGGAGTTGAAAGAGACTTTAAAGATCGTCTAGTCCAACTCCTCTGCCATCGGCATTCAGACATTCAACTAGGCCAGGTGGCTCAAAGTGCCATCTAACGTGGCCTGGAACATCCAAATTCGCTGAGATCAGGTATGAACGTTCTTCAGAGTGGTATTCTTTCTTTAACTAATGGGATAACAGCCCTTCGTATAACTGGACAGGCACAGAGAATTTGTCTTCATGGGATGTGAAGTCCAGAGTGGGGTGAGGAGTGGGGAAAGGCATGTATGGGAGGAGTCTCTTACTGCATGTAAGAGACTGAAAACCCGAGATGTTTGTGAAAGTAGTTCCAAGGGTTTTGGCAATAGGAAGAAATGTCACTGGCTTGGAATGGGTTACTTAGCAGAGTGAAGAAATATTTTGGAAGAACCCATATGATAAACTATCTCATTTACCTTTGATCTTGAAAGCTACATTTGTCTGTTTTTTCATTTCTCCATCTATTGTTTGCAGCTCCCACTGGTTTTGTCAGGTCTGCTATTAGACATGTAAGCTCCTAAGGGCCTGGAACACGTTTGCCTGTGTGTTTCCCGAAAGCCATTCTAAGCACTACTCATAAATAATACATTTGTGCAGTCTGCACACTGTCTGACCCAACATAAGTTCTCTTTTTTTCAGAAGAGAATCATTAAAGACATGTGCACATACACACTAAATTATCTTCTCTAAGAAATATGAGAAGACCCCTTTTATGTGGGGCGGACTCCCAGTCACCTCAGCTGTCAGTAAATAGTTAGAATTCTGGCTGGAGCACCAAGTAGCCACACCAGCATTCCAGCGCTCAGCTCGCGCGCCTCTGCTTCGAAATTAGGCCTTGCAACACTGGGCAGCTGCTGCTTTGCAAAAGTATGAGCAAAATGTAGTCAATGAGGAACAGAAACTATACAAACAATTAAAAAAATTAGTTTGAAAATCAAGTGTGCACTATGACTCATATGCTTTAGCCTGTCCAGGACTGATGCAGAAACTCATAAGGGACTGTAAAAGACATAATCCAAATAATAGTAATAGTAATAGTAGTAGTAATAATAATAATAATAATAATAATAGTCACAGGAAGAACACTCAGAAAGCAGATTTCCTTGCCTTCATTTTCTTAAAATATTTTGCTGCAATATATTATTGGCTAGAATAAGAATGCTAGAATCTACTCCATGTGTTTGAAGAATTGCAAAGGAAGAAATTAACTATTTCTATTATTAACTTTTCTAATTTCTATTTATTAAATTCTATTATTATTATAATTAATTATTAACTACTTTAATTTCTGTTTCTCCTGATGACCAGAAAATTCCTCTTTCTGTCCCCCACGAAGCAACCTTTTATCATAGAATACTCTTGTGGATTTTGTAAAATTTTAATATAGATTTTAAGACAGAATGAGGTTTACTTTTCCATATGCACAGAGAAAATATCTTTGGATCCCCTGTATGTAAAGGTATTCCAAAGAACTGTGTGAAACATCAAAAGTGTACGTTTGATCCTTTTATAACCTAATTATATTATTTTGCAATTTATTAAATAAAGGCAGGAGCAAAGAGTCAAAACCCTTGTTATACCACATGTATACTCAGTGTGTCGTGGTTGGTGTTTTAGAGACACAACAACATGTATGACTTCTCCCAGACATCATGGTTGAGGAGCCACTTCTACTTGCCCTGGCCTTTGAACCACCTCCCTTGGGAATTTCATTGAGTGGAGAAGCATGGCATCAGACCTACTCTTTCCAGGTTCCTTAATGGCCAGAAGGCAACTTTGGAGATGCATCAGAAAGATGACCTGCAAGGTAATTATGCATGCAGTGATCCAGGCTGGGATTGTTCTGACAGGGGCAGTTCCATCTACCCTGTAGGTCAGTTGACATGAACATATTTCTCCTTTTTTTATATCATTCCAGTGAACAATATATACTAAAAAAGAGGATAATTTAATTAAAGTAAATAGGTTTATACTGTCAAATTGTACCCTCCAGTTTAGGTCAGTTGAACTTCCGGGTCCAAATAGGAAGTGTTCATAGATTTAAAAAGCCAACAATTTGATTCATAAAGCAGTTATGTTTTCAAAATGTGAAGAGGGATTAGAAAAGCTGTAAAGGAATAGTAAATTTGGTTCTTTAGGTTGATCATTTACCCAAGTAAAGAAGACAAATATAATTAAGTGGCATAGTGCAGAGACTGTATTTTGAAAAAACAAAAATCAGTTACTTGGAGAAAATACTTAGAAAGCGTGTGAGAACAGAAGTAATCCTTGATTTTATTCTAGGCAGTGCAGTTCTATATGTAGCTGTTAAGAACCATTTTCTCATAGTGAGCGTAAAGTGTAAAACTCATCATCTTGCTTGGATCAAAGGAGACATATAAAAATGCACACTGCATTGTCTACCTTCAAGTAAAGCAATGAGATTAAAATGAGAATTCTAATTACAAAGACATTCAGAGTAGCAGCTGAAACTTAGGCTGCTTACAATTAACACATCAGTTGTTCAGTGTTCATGCATATCCCTGACTGAAAAAAAAAATTAAAACACCATTTTTACCAAAATGTAAAGAAATAAACACATAGCTTGGTGGAGTTTATTGGCACTCTAACAGATGATACCAAAAAGAAGAACACTATGTAGAAATTATAAATGTTGTCAGTATTAAAAAAGTAGTGACTGAAGAAGAAACAAGTTAAACGTAAACTCTAAGGAAGTCAGGCTGAAATTATTTTGACAAGCAATTTTCTTAACTAAAAATAGCCAATCTCTTTTTGAAATATATGAGAAGCTTTTCTATGAATAGAAGTCAAACCAGAGCTTTTCTACTTAGTAAAAAGATGACTGAGACTATAAAATGAAAGAATGAATAGGAAACAAGTATTCACCATTTCCCATTCAGTATTAAGTGCATCCAAAAATACCATGATGCTGAAGATTTTAATACAATTAATTTTTTTTTTTCATTCAATTTATAATGAAATTACGAATTTTTTTTTGCCACAGGATGAGGTGAAAAATAAGGTGATAAGGTGAAAAATACAGGAAGATTCAGAAAAACAAATTAAACAAATTCATGGTAAGAGGTGCACTGGTGTCAGCTAAAGATGATGGCCTGCAGGCAATAACCAGCTCAGGAAGCTCTTAAACCATTGCTGTCTAGAGTATAAAAGGAATAGTCTCGTTCTGTGTACTTGTGCTGTTTTATACATTTTTCTTCAGTATCCATTATTCGACTCACTTATAGATACAAGACCCTATACTAAACAGCCCTCCAGGTTTGAGTTGGCACTACTGTTCTTGAGATCTTAAGTTGAAAATATACAGCATGAAGTAAAATACAAATATCTTTCTGAACTGCTGTGATAAAATTTGTTCTTTTTGTTAAACACAAAAAGACCAAAACTGCAAAAGGAAGCTGATGTTTATATAGCTGAAAAAGAGCACTGCAAATTGTTACTTCCATAGAATATAACCACATTATAATGAGCTGGGATATTTAATCTAAAATATAAATATTGTTTTCTAACTTTCCTAGCATTTTGCATGTGGCGAGACATTGGTCTCCTAGTTGATAATTAACTCCTCTGAAAACTGAGTACAGAGAATTTGTTTTGCAAATTTAATTCCTAGGAAGGCTCTTAGATGCTGAAATGTATGCAGAGGTTTTCATTAAAATCCTTCTCATTTGTTTTTACAGGTAATATTCTTACTGCTTACATTGGTCTCATGTATTTTAGAAGTTGTTTAGGACTGAGAATGTCTTTGGCACTTTGTGAACCAGAAATGTCGGTTCTCCGAAAGGAAATTAAAGGTGCCATCATTGGCATAGTGGGAGGATTGGTCTGAGTATGAAACATTTGAATATACTTTACCTAAATCTTAGAGTACTGTGTTGAAATAACTTTTCTCATTTTGCACAGGTTTATGTTACATCAAGCCATCCAGCTAAGACAGTCAAGTGGTAAGTACAATTTAGTGGACATTAAACATCCAAACGTCAGCTCTATGTCCAGCACTTACTTTTTCTTACATATTTACTGAAGTCCAGTATTTAAAGTAAACACAGCTGTTGAAGACATCCCAGGGAAGAACAAGAAACCTTGTTAGTGTTTAGCTATATTGCACTCTCAACTAGTACATTATTAGTAGTTAGTAGGGCCAGGAAATTTGCTCTCCTGGATGTCTCCTATCAAACAGATCAATAAGGAAGGATGATACCTCGATAAAAAATAATGGTGATAGGTGGTTCTATCTATTGTATATCATGGAGGCCAAGATATCGCAGAGAATCATCATCATCCTCATGATCATCATCATGATCATCATCATGATCATCCTCATCTAGAAAGAGTTATATTAATTATTTACATTTTGCAAGAAATCTCAGACAGCTATGGCTATTCTCATAAATGAATATACGTTCATATTTTCCACAAACTATCAGGACTTCCAGTGTTTGTGAATCAAGTACTTCACATCGTACACAGACAGTATTTCAATCACGTTTTAATCCGTCTTTCAGAATGAAGGTTGAAGGAATCAAAACCCAACAGAGGTGCCCTCCCAGTAACATAGGAACTTGCTGCTTCTGGCCAAATAACACAAGTATTGCGTCTTCAGCAGCAGCCAGAACAGATTAGAGTAGTTGTCTACTTTTTTGTATCACAGCCATACAAAACTGCTTCAACTTCTTATCTGAGATCCAGGTAAGTGCAAAAAAAGCAGAATATATTAGATCCAGGTGGCATTAATAAGGGTCGTGGACAATTTAATTTTCTTTGCTCTACTCTGGCACAGGACCTGCCTTTTTAAAACCAGTATTAGCAAACACTGTGCTGATTTACAACATCCTGTATCTTCCTTAGTTTTAATGTAAACTGTTTTACACAAAAAATTATGCCTTTCCGCTTAAGACATTCAAACTCACTTTGGGTCTTTAATAATTAAGATGTAGGCATAATAAATGTAACTGTTTGCTGAGCTGTTTAGGGTTTATAAAAACAAGTTCCTGTCTTTGGGTATTTATGTTTGTATGATGGTTATTTCAATATGTATGAAAAGATAAGAATGCACTGATTTTTAAAAGTTTTTATTTTTAATAGAAACTGCTGGATATTACATTACTTTTGTAATTTTAGTACAATTTGCTGAAGTGAAAAACGTATAAAATCAAACACTTACTGAAAAACAGTTATTCAAAGCAAATTTATTTTTCTCAGCATGTTGCGGATCTTAAATAATGAAGAGAACATGTGCAGTGCAATCCAAATAAATAATTCTTCAGGACATTTACTCATGTCAAAAGTTGTGGTTAAAGGAAAGGCAAACATTCATTTACAAAAATATGTGCTTTAAACTTGAGAATGAATCTGCTGCACCACTTTTTCTACCTTGGTTCTGCAGGATTCTTAAGAAAATGGGTTTAACTATCATACTGTGCCCTCGCCCGCCAGAGAAGCTTCCTTCAATATGACATTTAGAAGGCAAACATTGTATTATGTGATTTGTAACTTCAGATAGGATTTGCTAAACTATATTTTTTCTCTCAATATTAGTAAATCCAAGCTGTAAATAGGCTTAAATCTTTTGATACTTAAAGGTGAACTGGAATTTACTTTAGATGACTGGGTTTGATGCATGGATGGCTTACACATGCACTATTACTTTTTTTCTGTTAAAATAAATTAGAACAGTTTTAGAGATAACTTTAAAGGTCACCTGCTAATTATCTATGCTGAACATCTTCAAATGATGTGACATATTGCAGAGTGAAGCACGACCAAGAGTGGAGTTGGAATTAGTGAACTTTATAATCAAAGGGATGACAAATGGTAAAGGTTTACCTGGAAAAAAAGAGCAATATTGACTACTCAAGTCATCAATTCTTTTTTTTCTGCACAGATGAGCGCCTTGTTTAGGCACCATATTATTCTTTAACCTTTTTCTTTGTTTATTTTTTTTCCTTTTTTTAATTTCTTCTGGATAGACATATGAGTAGCATAAATAACAGTGTCACTCACATTTCTGAGTCAAATTAATGCTGCTAGGGAGAGTCACTCAGCAATGACAGTTTACCCTAGATTTGACACGACCATATACCTAAAATAATTTTCCTTCCTCTGAGACTCAGAATTCAAAACTCTCAGCTTCTCTTTGTTTTGTGATGTTTTTCTGGGATTGCTTAGAAGACAAAATAACCCAAACTTTTATTTTTGGTTCTATTTTGAACTCCCTGACAAGATTTAAATTAAGCTGTCTGCAGAAATACGTGTAGAAATCTAGGAATCCCATAGTGACATCCTGCAGCCAAAATATACGAGTAGTATGGGCACAGTTTGGCCATCTCTGAAGCCCTGGTGTTTAGGGACAATTTGGGGTATTACAGAACTAAAGAAATATTGTAAATATTCTTTTGCATAGAGTTTTAAAAAAATAAATATTTTCGAGGGCCCAATTTAAGATTTCGTAGCTGAGCACCAAAAAGAAGGCATGCAAATTTCTAAAAATCTAGACTGTATGAACCTTAGCTTATGCAGCTAAATATGCATTTCATTACAAGGCCTATTTTGTACTTACTTTCAGTATCATTTCAAAATTTCTCATCAAATGGCTGTACTCATTTTATGTCATATCACTTTACCTTTTCCCTCTCATGTCCTGACCGAAGTAAAATGACATTTAATTCCTAATAAACGTAAGCTTTTTATTCAATCATCCGAATAATTGTGTAGAAACTCATGGTGTTTTGAGGATGAATCATAGCAAATAAATCAGTATGCATAACTTCCTGTGAAAAAGAAAGGCAGATGTAAATTGCACTTATGAGACCCAGCCCTATTTTGGAGACAGTTCAGAGCTTCAGTTTTAGGAGCAAGGAGCTGAGGCAGGAGGCAGACCATGGACACCACGGTGCCTCGCTGGGTGGAGGCTGTGTCCCTGCAGAGTGGTGACCACTCTGTGCACTAGAGTGTGAAGCTCCACATCTGCACCCTGAGCAGATTTACAGGACCAAACTCTGGATTCAGAAGGGTAGATGTGTTACATCTCTGTCTTGCTCTCATGCTGTGCAAAACAGGAGGCTAGAACTTACTTGTATGCTCACCAATTCTATGTATATGAAGGACAAACAGAAGTAGTCGATTTTTTCTATACAACCAATCTTAAAAACTTGTGCATTTTAAAGGCTATGCCATTTTACAAAAGATTTCAAGAATTAGCTTCATGATCTGGTTCTTAAGGCACTTACAGGAGTAGAAATTGGAAGTGCAGTGTGAAGCTGTAAGGCATCTCCAGTGAGCCATGACGTGTATGGATTAGCTCCATGTCTCTTAGTCTGGAAGTGGAACCCCATCCTAAATTTAGGCAGTTCTCACGTCACGAAATATATTTTGTTCTATGATTAAAATCTGTAGGCCTGATATTATTTTCTTGGAATCGTTCATGGAAATGTCATTTGTTTACCTGAATGTTAGCAAAAGAGAGAGATAAAAATTTGTCCAAAATGATTTTAACTTAAAAATTGGAGATATGTTTGGAAGGGTCAAGTCTTTCTTTTCATGCTGACAATATATTTATGTAATTAATCTTGTTATGTTGATGTTTCTTCTTAAAGCCATATTTCAAATTTCACTTATGAGTTGTTGCAGAAGTTCCATTCATTATCTGATAGACTCCAAGAGAAAGTACATAGAAATTCAGATTATCAGACACATTTCTTAGCTCTTTAAGGCAAGTCTGACATAGTTCTCTTTGATTCTCTTTGGTCATTGAGGATTTCAGAATCTTAAGTTTATCTACATGACATTTTCATATAAACCAGAAATGTGCTACTTTGTGGAAAAAGAACCACATTAAGATCTGTTACTACCATGTGCATCTTTCCAAACATGTGCTGTTTGATGAGTGGCATTTATACTGCATTTGCACAGGACAGTGTAAGAAACTCCCTAAACCCCTTGGATTATGTGTGTGGTATCAAAACTGTCTGCCTAAATCTATCTGCTTATTCAGAATGAAGAACATAATTCCGAAATCTAGCGATAAAATCATTAATATCTTCTCAGCAGCTAATAGGCACTAAGCTCTTTCTACACACTCATTTGCTCCCCAGTTCTCAGGAAAAATAATAGAAGCAAAATCTGAAAGAATATGTTATCTATTGGCATTATTGTATATTTGGATTCCTGACAGAATAATTTAAAATATCTTCATATAGTCAAAAAAACTTTTGATTAATATCTATGGGAGCAAAGGTTACATTACAATATCAGAGGTCACTAAGATATCAGACTTGGCAAAATTAAATACCCTCATTTGTTGAAACAGGAAAATAAGTCAAAATAACTAAGCTTCTTTGAATTCCAAAAATGGCATTACTACTCCTGTCTGACTAGGGTGCATCTCACAGCAATTTTTTTCTGACTTTGCAGCCTCAATAGTGTGATTGCAAATTAAAGTTCCATCCTAAATTTGTTTCTGTTGTTCCTGTTCTGTCAGTTTTTGTAGCCTAGTTCTCTATTAAAAGCATGCATAGATGCATGAAGGCAGCTTTGAGTTCTGCCCCCTTTTTTTTCTGTTAAATTAGTCTGAAGGAGTTTCAATGCAACCACGAGCCGCCTCCATACGACACATGGCATAATTGAAGAACACCGTCTACTCCATTACACAGCTACTTCCATAGAGTTAGAGACCACCTCCTGCCCCGCTAAATCTCCATCCATATAATCGATTGTGCTTGTGCAGACACAGCAGGGCTGTGAGTATTGAGCTGTCCAAATAAAATTTAGGAAGCTGATACCACTTTCTTTAGAGCATGTGGATATGTGGAAAGTGTTTACCCACGTGAACTCAATCACCAACATGGCTTGTGCTTGTAATTTAACCCCACGGTTATGCCTGGTGTGCATGTATACACATGAAGCATTGAGTGTCAGAAGGTGTTCAAGACTGTGAAGGGCCCACTGCATCCCCTCCAACTAAGGCCACAAGGTAGTTTTCTGGATGACAGTCAGTAAAGGACTAATCTCCAAAGAGTCATATGTCCAAGATCCAGTCTCCCTAGCAAAGCTCTGGGTCAACAATCAACCCATTGCTTATCAAGGTGAAGATTTCTTTCCAAAAAGCTTTCTGAGGAGAGGCACAATGTGCTTTCCCATTGTGTAAGAGATAGTTCTTTTTAATGGTCATTCATATAAGTCCCAAGAATGAGATTGTCCCAGCAACAGATCAAAGATAGACTATTATTTCCCTTTCTCTCTCTCCCCAAACCCGAAAGAAATGTAATTTTATTTATGATAATAATGAAATAAAAAGGAAAAGTCCTCCAAACCTACTTTACCTACAGTTCCTCTTTCCCTAATTTTTTGGCACACTTCTGCAGATCAGCGTGCGAATAGTGTCAAATTTAGAAAATCTGAACAAAACTTTCAACACTCTTGTCTGGGACAGATTACTGAGTACAGACAGTCACTGGTGCAATAGAGGCTGCAAAAGTTTGTATGAGTGGGAGTTGTAGTACCATACCTTATCTGCTGCTCATGAATAATACCTGCACCCATTCACTTTTGAAGAAATGATGTAGCTCAAAATTCTAATAAAGCCTGCTAAGTGCTTTATGAGTCACTGGGATATTTTTAGTTTCGTGTGATTGAGCATATGCTGAAATAACCTAGTGTGGCATCAAATGAGTTAATACAGTTATGCCCCACAGGTAGAGATGACTTTATAAATCTTGAAAATCACAGAAGTTATTCAATCAGTTCTGGGCTGTTTGCTGAATATGTTGAGTGGCAAATCAGGGTGACCAGTAAGGATCTAATAACCTAATGTTTAGATTATTTTGTAGGTGAGAAAACAGGCCATTTTTATTGAAAAGATCAATTGATTAGGGGGACACGATCTCTGATATAATCTTTCTTTCTTCACACGAGTCTTACCAGTGCTACTACTCATGTGGAAACTGAAGGAGTTGCAACAAGGCTCACTTTCCTTCTCATCCAGATTTTTACTCCTGAGTCAAATAGGAGACCTTATTTAAAATTATCATGAGGAGAAATGTCCCGGACAGAGGCCAAATCTTCCCGGTCTTCACATTGCTCCTGGTCTTTGCCAGCTGGTCTGGAATTTAAATTTTGATTTCCAGCTCGATGGCACAATGAACTGCCACTGGACCTACTGACTGGCTCCAGCTAAAATCTTTGACATTTTTTGTACTATTTAAAGACTGAAAACCTTCTACAGCCCTTTGCAACTGTTTTATTCCCACCCCCAACAATCTCCAGGCATTTTGCTTGTCAAGCAGCCCAACACCAAATGTGCTGGTTTTGTTTGACCTATATTACAATGCAAAGCTACTTGGTTCTTTAATTCACTGCCAAATAAAGCTGTTATCTCTGGATAAAGGGAACTAGGCCAAATGGTGATAAAGTCTCAGGGATGAAATGAGATTAAACCAGTTCTACCTCACCTTGCTATTTGCTAATTATATATGCCCTGGTCAGCAGAGCTTACGGTTGGTCTAATCATATGTCTAAAGGTCAATTAAAAGGGGTTAATGTCCACAAATTAATATCCAGTGAAAACTATTAATTGGCATAGGGGTTATACCTGTCCTTTTCTTTCTTTTTGTCTTTTCAAGACATTTTTGGGGCATGATACATAATATATAAAATTACAATGTGCTTTTAAAACACAAGGGGATTTATCCTTTTTTTTTATTATTCTTTAAAATTCAAAATCACTTGGCAAACACAATTCTAATGCAGAAATACAATCAGGTCAAAGAACTACCTCTCATTTATTTTTTAATTAACACTTGGCAATATTGTTAAGCACAGCATTAGTCAGAGAGCTGGAGTCATGTTAGCACCAGAAACCTCTCCAGGGCATCAAACAATGCTGAGAAACTTTCATGGAAGCCTTTTTAGAACAGTGGCTCACTTTACATCTTTGTTGTCACTGCATAAACATATGCAGATCCCTCTATAAAATGGTTGACTTATAAATAAACTCAGTAGGCAAGTTTATTTGGCTTGTTGAGGGAGAGGGGAGGGGAGAGCAGGGGTTTATCGACTCCTGGCCTGCCCTGCTTGAAAATACAGCCAACAGAGAAAGCTGAGGACGGGGGCAGTGATGTAACCAGGAGACACACTGCTGTTTTCAGACTGCCCCAGTGTATCCAGTCAAACTGAGGGCTGCCTCTCCTGGATCCCTTTCCCTCTTGGTCCCAGCTGTTCACTCACAGACATCAAGGCACCTGGGCAAAACAAGTGAAAGTGGCAAGAGGATCAGGTCCTCTTGCTGTCCTGTCCAAGCAGCTCCTCCTGAGGTACCATCTGCTGCTCAGCAGGTGAGAGGAGGATTTGCAGCCTCACAGCTGCTCTGCTCTGAAACACACACCTTGCCAGCCTCCCATCCTCCCATTTCAAAGGAGGGAGTAAACCAAAAAATGATGGGGAGAGGCCTTGTACGCAGAGGCCACAAGTAAAGGAAAGAGAGCTGAGATGCCAGGGAATAAACAAAGAATGAAGGAGAGCAAGAGAGAAAGGCAGGGTAGACAGAAGGGAAGGGCTGTCAGAGAGATACCTCTATCTGCAGTGTCCTATAGCTGAAACAGGTGCAAGAGACATGCAGGGAAAAATGGTATCAAAGCTTTAAAACTGAAGAGTTAGAGCACCACTGGAATTTTGAATTTCAAACAGTTCACAGGTTAGAAGCAAGTGGGGTATTAGAAGTTAGAAGGAGTGCGGTATTTAGGTTCAAAATAAAAGTGCATACACAATACGAAACGTAGAAAGCTGAAGAAATGCTAGTTTCAGGCAGTGTAATTTCTTTGAGACAGGACACATATGGAATAAGTTTTCATCAAAACAATGAGCATTAGCAGATGTCTAGACATCTGTATGAAAAGAGAGGCACTGTTGGTATAGCTTGACTCAGTGGGGAGGTGAGATTGCATTTAAAAGTGGATTGTGTTTTTAATAAAGAATGGTTCCCTGCACCTTTGCAGGAGCAGATTGACATTATTCTGAAAATCTAGCTATTGTAACATTTATAAATTGCTCTTTCAAATGATTCTGAGATCGTTTAGTCAGAACTGCTAATGCAGTAGTTTGAGTTCTTCTAGCAGACATTTTCACTTGTTCTCAAATCTTCAGGAGAAGTGACCAGAGCATCTTGCTCCAACCAAAATATATTATCTGTCTTCAGTGTCTCTCATTTACTTCCGGATACCATATATTTTGTAGACAGGCATCCACTACCCTTAGGTACTGACTCACTGGAATGCAGACCTTGTACGTGTAGCACTATGTTACAGTAACTGATCACCAACGCTGTTTATACACATGCTTTAATTTCGAATTTGCCTGGCTTCAGCTTCAATCTTCCAGACAATTCTGGATGAAGGAGCTGGTTTTGCTTTTATCCACTGAGTTCACAAAGGAGAAGTACTTCTTCAATGTGATAAACTTCTTTGGTGTACTGACTGGCTTGGTAGATAAGGGAGGAGAGGTAGACAGCTCTAAGACCTCAGAAAGGCTTTTGAAACTGTCTTCCATATCATTCTCATAGAGAAGACAAGAGAATTGGAAGTTGCATGAGCAGTCAGAGAGGTATATTGGAAAATGGCTGAATGACTGGGCTCAGAGGGTGGTGATCAGTGGTGCAAAATCTACTCGCAGGCCAGCAAATAGTGCTGTACCCCCCAGGGCAATACTGGTACCAACATCGTTCAACATCATCATTAAGAATAAGGATCAGGGAGTAGAGTGTACCCTTGTCATGGTTTGGAAATGGTATTCTCCTGTTTAGTGTTCCCCCTGAAACCACTCCAGACCACGAGCCCACTCCCCCCCAGCTCTTCTCCCTGTTCGGCAGGCTGGAGAGGAGAACTGGAGACACAAAAGTTAAGATCACGGGTTGAGATAAGAACAATTTACTGGAAATGGCAATGAAATAAGAAAACTAGTAACAGCAGCAATAATAATAACAAAAGTGTACAAAAGAGAGAGGCGAGTGATTCACATGCAAAAGCTCACAGCAGAGCCTGACAATACCCAACCACTCCCTCCAACACACTACCCTGAACCAGAAGAGAGCGCTTCCCCTTCTCTGTCCTCGGCAATGATGTGAGGTGGTAGAGAGTAACCTCCTCATCCCAGCTGTGGCCCCTCTGGCTACTGCAAAAATTGACGCTGTCCTAGCCGGAACGAGGACAACTCTCAACAAGTTTGCTGCGAGGAGCTGCCAATATAGCCAGAAGGTTGTATTGCCATGCAGAGGGGACCTCACCAGGCTGGAGAAATAATCCTATGCACTAGTACAAGGTGAGGCTCAGAGTATGGGAAGGAGCTTTGCAGAGAAGGGCCTGGGAATCCCTGGTATTCACCAAGTTGAATGCGAGCTAGAGATGTGTCCTTCTGGCAAAGAAGGTTAACAGTATCCTCAACTACATTAGGACGAGTGTTGCCAGAAAGTGGAGGGGAATGATCCTTCCCCTTTGTTCAATACTTGTGAGACTGCAACTGGAGAGTAGTGTTCAGTACTGGGGTACCCAGTGCAAGAGAGTTATGGACGTATTAGAAAGAGTCCAGTGAAGGGTCATCAAGATGATGAAGAGACTGGAGCATCTCTCATATGAGGAAAAGCACAGAGATCTGGTACTGTTCAGCCTGCATTAGAGAAGGCTCAGGAGGGATCTTGTCAATGTATCTAAATATCTCAGGCGAGGTATAGATGGAGCCAGGTTGTTTTCAGTGGTGTCCAGTGACAGCACGAGAGGCAGTGGGCACAAATTGAAACATTGGAGATTTTACCTGAACATAGGGAAACACTTTTTTACTGCGCACTGACTGAGCATTGGCACAGATTGCCCAGAGCAGCTGTGGCGCATCCTTGCAGACACTAAGAAACTACCTCTGTGTGTTCTTGGATAACCTGCCCTAGGTGGCCTTTCTTGAGCAGGGGAGTTGAACACGAGAACCTCCAGAGGTCTTTTCCAACCTCAACCATTCTGTGATTCTGAGATCTGATACAGTCATCTTTTGTACAATTGACCCTATCTAAGGGGGACAAATATTGTAAGATAGAGCAAATGCAATATGTGAAAGGCTTTGATGTTTTGCAAGTTTCAGTATTGCATAAGAAAGAACCAAACAAGTAAAATATTCTTATTCTAAATTTAACTCTAAACAACACACATAAGATGTGGATTACAGAATTGTTTTGAAGGTCTGTTAATGAATATTCATGATTAATGGCATGGTATTGAATGGGAAGAAGCAAATAATAGTATGGAAAGGAATCAATGTTACCTCTTGCAGTAGTTAACATCTTTGTTAATGAACTGGAAAGGGGATTAATGTCATGTTAATGAAACTCACAAATGAGTATCTCTTGATCTATTTCAGATCTATATATTAAGATAATGGGATGAAATCCCATGGAAACAGAAGCTAGAAAGACAAAAAAGCAGTTCAGGAAATTATATTTCAGCAAAGAGGAAAATAAGTGAGTTTGCATCTGTACACACATATAGATTGTGTGTATACATAAACTGAGAGAATAACATGAAGGAACGATTTTGAAAACCAATAACAACGTGAAAAGTAAATTGAAAGTGGAAAGTTAATTAACTCTGGTTTGAGAGAGAGCAGCACATAAAACTGTGGAGTTTTAGGCTTCCCACTATTTCTTGAAGGGTCTTAATTATCCCTCATTCCATCATACAGGGGTATCTCAAAATCTCAAGAACATTCAACCATATTTTAGCTCTGCAAGGAAAATCTTTTAAAGGGGATTATTTGAATATACTATTATTTTTATCTTATAGACAGGCAACAACTGGATACAGGAAGATTAGTAACTAGAACCAATAGAGGACTTTCCTAGTAGTTACTGTGTTAAAAAAAAATACAAATTGACTTGAAATTAATACAATGAATTATTGCAAGGCACCAGCTCTGCTTCCTACCCTGTCTCTCTTCTAGGCTCCACTAATTTAATGGTGGGAATATTTTCACTATATTTTGGTTTCAAGGAAACCAAACTTTGATCACCTCTATGCAGACAGTACTTCCTAGCTGAGTGCTTTAACTAGTACTAAAAACTAATCTTCGCCACAACTGCAGGAGGGAGTTCAAACTTACCAGCCAAAAAAAGAGAAAGATATAGGAAAGAGAACAAAGCAGAGTTTTGTGTTTGAATGTACGTAATATAATATGTAAAATGTATTTGAGTCCAGAAAAAATGTCTTAATTACCAAAGTATTGAAATAAAATATAGTTTTAAATAAACTTAACAGCCAGCAACATTTAAAACGGCTTTACTTCTTTAATCAAGAATGCAGCACTGACCTAAACCTGTGTTACTCTCATGATTCAAGTTCCTGAGATCTTGATGACCTCCCTCTTCATCTACCAGAACTCTGCCTTCAATGACATTGTTAATTTGGCTGTAGTGCTTATAGACTGAGGTGCTTCTGTGCCACATTGTCATAGTTTCTGATCTCCTTTAAGAGCCTAGGTGTTGGACTTCGAAGTATTCTTATGTTGCATAGTTCTATGAACTCTACCAGTACTCTTCCACCTCGGACTTGATGAACATTTTTTATTGAAGGGGCTAGAGGAGGTCTTGGGTTCATACTAAACATTTGACAGACCGTTGACTAGGAGCTCTTCAAATCAAGCAATTGCATCCGCTATTCAAGGTTACTCGGGGTTATTCAATCCTCCTAACTTTAGGTATGTAATTTACTTGTCTTTCAAAGTTAAATTCCTGCTCTGAATAATCCCCTGGAGGAGCTTGTCTTTTTGCAATAATTACATAGGAAGCTTAAGGTGACTGGCCTCATATCTTAGTCATACTTAAAAGTCTAAAGTTGAATGCTGTTAAGGTCCCTTTCTTGTGTTTCTCTTTTCCTGAGTGTTCTAACTACTTGGCTGTTATTATGAAAGGACATGTGTTTAAGAGAATTTTCGTAGATACCTACAAAAAGAAGAATTCAGGACTGTGGATTCTACATAGAATGAGGTGGTATTTCCTGAATGGAATGCCAGTTGTACGAAGGAACATGATTTCAGATATGCATTATTCTTCATGTTTCCTCTTGAGCGACAGCCTATGCCACCGTATTCATCCCCAGCCCTCATTCAACAGGCAATTGAATGTGGTCAACTGCATGCCTAGAGAATAGGGACCAAGGTTTCACTAAGTACATGAACCTTGTAGCAGCAATCTTTTAGATGGGTCACATTTGTGTTATTCACAGCACTGTGTTGTAAAGCTCGCAGGGCTGGTAGCAAAAATAGACATATACCCTTACATCTAATTGGAGAGCAGATTCTCATCTTAATTTCTGAAACCACGTGAACACTGACACGTTAGATTCACATGGATGTAGTGAGACAGCAATAGCATTAAAATACATGGCTAACATGCTCACTGAACATGGTCCTGGACATTATGGAAAAGAACAAACCAACCAAATAGCCACCTTAACACCATGTGATGGCTGTGCCAATTCATCTGGCACAGGTGTATTAGAAACATAGAAACACAGTTAATTAGCCTAAATACCACACTTATCCCAAGCTAGGACTCAAGCATGGAGCTCTCTAAGTTGCTGTGGAGAGCCCACATGGGCTGCTCAGTGGTCATTGCCTTGCCTGGCAATGCACAGTGAAGGTCTGCCTTAATGACCTCGTTGGCATTTGGCCCTAAAGGATTTGCCTAAAATTACAGAGGATATCTCTGTTTTTTCAGAGAAATAAGTCCAAATCTCTTGATACCCAGGCTGGCATTTAAACCACTGTGCCATCCTTCCCTGACAAAAATCATTGCACCTCAATCAATGAGTTAATAATACTTTGATATGTAACTGCTTAGAACATACACCCAAACCATTAAAATTAGTTATCTCTCCACTGGTGAGGGATACTGACAAATTTGAAGGAAATGGCAAAAAAGTCACACAATTGATAAGAAAACTAGAGGGAATGATACATAGGAGAAAGACTGAAAGAGCTAGATTATGTATTTAGCATGTTTAAATCATAATCAAGATGAAACATGGAAAGAGTCTATTAATATTTAAATGATGCAACATACAGATTATTTAACATAAAGAAGCAATGAAAAATGGGCCTGAACATAAGTGAAAACTGCAAGCAAATTTCTGGAAAGTTACAGTATGGAGTTGAGTACATATCAGAACTCCCGTGCTGTAAATTGTGTGTTTCAAGGCCCTGTCACCTACCAGAGGGTGAAACTAACCCTTGAGAGAGAAGCTGGGGATGTTCCACCTCTCTCTAACACTTAAATTTGGACTGGACATGTTGCTGAAGTATGCAATGTACCATGCTGGTGAAGACTTGGACTAGATGAGTCTTGTGTTATTTGAGTGTCTGTTACCTGCAACTGAGCAAGAATTTTCAAGATTCCTGCCGTCACTAACTAAAAAATTTTTGACTCTGTAATAGAGCTTAAGCAATATAATTTCCTGGGTTGGGGCTAGTAATGCATTAAGGAACTTTCTTTGTCCCATTAAATGCTCATTCATCATGTGGGAAGAATTTAATCCTTGTAAGAAACTAATAATCCTGTAAATGAAACTGATCAATTAAAAAATCCATATTACCTGTCAGAAAAAGTTGAAAACTAGATTAATCTCTTTCCTATTTCCATATTTTTGATGCTCTTTTCACCAGGCAATGAGGTTGTTCTTTCTTGTCTCTCTGCCTATTAGAAAGAAAATGCCCTCCCTTTCCAGATCAAGACCTCAGTCTTTAGTATCTCATCCTCTGTCTCAATCCTTCTTTCATGAGGGTGGCATATTTTCAGTAAGATTTCCTTCCCTAGGGGAATCAGAAAATCTATACAGTCTTTCCCACATCAACAGCATCCAAGAACACAAAATCTGCTAAGAAAAAGCAGACAATTAAAAATTGCTAAGGACCAATTCCTGAAGTGTGTGGACTCTCATTAGAATAACAGAATCATAGATTATCCTGATTTGGAAGGGATTCAAGAAGATCAAGTCCAAATCCTGATTCCATACAAAAAACCTAGAGGTAAAAACATATATCAAAGAATATTGGCCATGGGCTTTTGCCCGGGAAGATTGTTCTAATGATTGACCCACCTTCCCAATAAATTGCATATTCCTAATATCCTACGTGAATGGATGTATTCCCATGATACC
>VZTA01007540.1:0-150651 GCA_013398855.1 Mohoua ochrocephala | reverse complement strand
TCTGATTGTACCAATTCAGTTTTTGCATTATTCACTCTCAGAATTTTGCACCTTGAAACCACAACTTAGAAACACAATTTTTAGAAGTGAAGGGGTAAAATGTTGTGAGGCTCTACATGCCATATTTTCACACAAGAGAGGAAAATTGCTAGGCTGAACACCACATAGGGTGGTATATATCTTTTGACCGCATCCAGTAATGTATACTTCATTTTATAGTAACTTCTAAGACTGTTGTACAAATTTAGCTGTAGACTTGCTCTTTAACAAGGACTATTTACTGCACATGACAAGTTTAGAAGTTCAGCAATTTTTCAACAGTCTGAGTGATAAAACATGGTGATATTTTTGAGATGGAAGTTCAGCACTGCAAAATTTCTAATGGAAAAAGGGTTTATTTTCAATGGCAAAACCAGAAAAGACTAGGAAATACATTTACGACTGGATAGAAATTAACAAAGATCATTTCCAAACAGGTGGTAACAATCAGAAAATTTTAATGTATTTGAAAGTATTCGAAACAGTGTTGTTTGTTGCTTTTGTTCTGGGGCTTCTTTTGTTTGTTTCTTTGATTTAGTTTGGCTTGCGTTTTTTTCTGCTTTGGTCAACCCTCATTCACACTCACACTCCAGTAGAACAAGGAGATTTGAGTTCTCTCCCTGTTGTTAAGCTGCACAGAAGAAGCAATTCTGATAAAAGCAGCAGTGCAAAGCAGAAAAGGCTTAGCAATGACAATACACATAAGGATTAATCTCACTTAGATAAAGATTTTTCATCTCTTTTAGTAATGGCCTTTCTTTTGGTCTGAATTACTTTTGGTTAACCCCTACATTTCAGGGTTTAATTCTTTGGTAATTGAAGGAATGATATTTAGCCATTCCAAATTGTCATCATTTTTGGGAAGCATCTAATTATTTTACTTGCTAGCAGGAGCTATCTAGCTTTTTACTGTTTCCCTGGCTGCTGTAAATACTTTCCAACACATTTTGTATTCTCCCATACTCTCAGTAGGGGCCATAACTAGACTTTGAAATTCCATGTAAATACCATAGTGTGGCTATGTACTTTTCACAAAGCAACACATGTGAAGTAGTACATGGCGGTTTAAATCACAATGTATATTTTCATAAGGATAGCCAACATAATCCCTTGGTTTCCTGTGGAAAACCATAGAGTAAACAGTTATGTCACAGGAGTTTGATGGGAATTCGACAGAAGTTTGACAGAAGTCCTTTTTACACACATTGGAGATGAACAGACACACACAGGTATCATTCAGTTCGTCTTAAGGTAGACATAAAAAAATGCCAGAGAAATCATGTCCTATGAGTACTCCTCCATTCACTTAAAAATGGAACGTACAAGAGTGTTGCTTAGCTATAGATGTCCAAATTGTTGACACCAACATCAGCCAAGACCATTTCCACCCTTAATGTGTTTCTCATTTTAGTACATAGATGGAGGCATCCTAGGACAGGCCAATCTTTCAAAGGTATTGTACTCTTAGACAACAGGGAGTTTCCTGTCATTCCAGACAAACCTGATTGGCAGATTAGAAATTAAGCCCATATATGAAATTTTCATTATTCGATATTAAAAATAGCAACAATGTTTTCACTATCAGAAATTAAAAATAGAAAAATGTGTTTGTTGGAAAGTCTTTGAAAATATATAAATATTGTTCAGGGCTTTGAGGGTTTTGTTGTTTGCTTGCTTGTTTTTAGTGTGAAAAGTAAATCTACAAATTAACAAAAACTTAACTGCATTGCTCGGCTTTATCAAACAACTTCCATCATATCTCTAATGGAAGATTTTAAAATACTTAATGTCTAATTAATGCTTTCTCTGTCAAAACCAGTTTTAAAAAAATCCATGAGATGTTTGATTTTAAATTTAACAAACACTGACATTTCTGTTGCCTCTGTGTTCTAGAACCAAAGCTGTATTTTTATTTAAGAATGAGAGAATGACATTTATTATGGAATATGTTAAAAATTAGTTTAATTTTTTATTATTAAAAAATATTTTAAAAATATTTTTTAAAAATATTTTTTAAAAATATATTATTAAAACAAATTTTCCTTTACAAACACCTGCCACCTTTTATCAAAACACAAACTTTCAGTGAAATAACTGTTCAGCATAATTTAGCTGCAAAGTTGTCATTTGGGGAATTCAGGCCCTTAGTAAATATAACAGTTACCTCAATGCACTAGTTACAAAACCACATATAAAACTGCAATGAACTTTATTAAGAAGATGCTTAGAGTTACTTTTACAAGCTTTCATTAGCTTTTACAGTACATGACAGTACATGCATATAAACATCTTGTGCACTTGGTTATTTGTTCAGCACTAAGCTGAATTAGGGAGAAATAATATAATTATAGCAATATCTTCTCAATTCATATACTAAAAAAATGTAAACAGACAAGCCTTTTCCTTTCGTTCTTAATTTCGAAGACCTTTTCAGACAGAGGATGAAACTTCATCTACAGTGAAGTAAGAGTGTAGCAAATGCAAAGCCAGAGGTGATCTAGGGTATATTGTCCTGTTGCCATTTCACTTCTGCTGAGGTGAGATTGTCACTACAAAATTAAAACGGGGCTCTTTACCCACAGAGGTCTAGAGGATTTACCCACTGATTTCTTTCAAGAAATGGATCTGCATATCAGGAGTACGCATTCGCTCTCATGTTCAGCCTGAGGGTTCAGTTGTACTGCACTGCTTGTCTATATGAGGCACATAGTGCAAAGCAAAGCTGGCAATGAGCCGTACAGCTAATTTCTCATGTGTGCACAAATACAGCTTTCCCGAGGGATAAATTTCCCACCTTCAAAGAAGGAAATGATTGCACTCCCGATCGTTGCAGATGTGCTCTCAGAAAGTTTGGATACCATAAACTCAACTGTGCTCTGTGTGCAGTGCACTGAATCACAGGGTGGAGGGAAAATTTCCTTCTGTCATTATTACTGAAAAGATCTAAGATCCTTACAAGGAGAATATTTTTAGAGCTGCTTCCTAGAACATGTGGACTGCAAGCAGGGCCCAAGAGAGGAGCCGATGTGCAGACTACACCAATTTGTCACCGGTAGAGGCCAGTAGCGACAAACTACTGCCCCGTCCGGGAGCAAGCGGTAAACGGGAAAAGAGCTGTGGCTCCTGAAGATGATTCTGGGAGGGATCAATAGCCAAAATGAGACTTGCAGGGCAGTGAGGTAACCACGGGGGAGATTAGCAGTATCAAAGGCACTGCACAGCCAAGGGGCAGTGCATACACACAAGAAGAAGAGAAAACTTTGAAGGAAGATACCAAAGGTTCATAAGCACCTGGCGGCCACTTCCTTGCAAGAAATACTAATGTTTTAATGGGTAGGTGTAGAGCACAGAGCAGAAAAAGCTTTGACTACATCACTTGAAACCACTGCAGCTTCCCTGTCAGAACCTTTAGCAGTAAGCCATAATGCACAACAGTATGAAATGCAATGTAACACTTGCTGAAGGTATTACTATTCGCAACAGCTGATATTACAGAGGTAAGGGACACACACAAATAAACTACCTTAGTGAAAACTACAAAGTCTTACAAATAAGAATTATCTTGTGTTTAACATAAAGTCTTTTTGTGAGCAAAGGGAAGACCACACACATAAGAAAATTAGGATTTGCTCTTAGTCCAAATACAGTTTAACAGTCTATTAGTGCAAGATAACTGATTAATCTAGAAAAGCCCTTCACAGGTAATATCAAAAAATCTTATTCATACTTCCTAATTAAAATCTTAATGAATGATAAATAAAGTTAAGGCTACCAGGGGGATTTTCTGCCATGCCAGGATATTAAATACCAGTGCAATAATTTTTTTTTATAAATGAAAGAGAAAGTGGACAGGCTTTTACAACATATAACTTCTTCCTCCTTGTCAAAACTTCATATACTCATAAAAGTCATACACTTGATTTTTAAAGGTTGTTGACTATGGGCTACCATTTCTGTCTTATTCTGATTATCTATTTTGTTACAAGAGCATCATATTTTCTCAACATTGTGGTTGTTGAACTAGCATTGAGAAATAAGTAGAGAGGGACTTAAAAATAAGGAACAGGTAAAAGAAATGAATGTGGTCTTTAATCTTTCAGGTGGTCATATCAATTAAACTTCTGATATAGATCTTTTTTGATATGCATTATGGATGACATTCATATTTTAATGGTGGAGAAATATTCCACTGTAAGATAATGACAGCAATAGAGCAGCACTTATTCGGGTTCCATTGACTGATTTCCATGAGCTTCATTACTGAAAGAGGTCCTTCAACTCTATCTAAACAGGAATAATCTAGAAAGAGTTCAAGCTCTCCTGGAAAAGGAAAAAAAGTTGTTGTTACTGATGTCATTCTGGTGTGGGTTTTTTTCTCACATGGCAAATAGAATTTTTAAATTTGCATGTGTTTTAACCTAGCTGTGATGTTACACTGATGGATGACTCTCAGCTTCACTATTATAAGTGGATATTTCATCTTTCATACCTTTGAATGTGATACTGGAGACATTCTTTCCCATTTGCAAAATCTAATTACATCCTTTTTTCTATGTGTGTTTATCTATAGACAGTTCCATACTTCTTTACCATGCCCAGTCAAAAAGAAAAAACAAAACAAACCCAAAAGAAGCCTAAAAAGAACAAAAGGGGAAAGAAAACTCCAACAAAACCCAGGACAGTTAAACCATTTACAAAACAGCTGAAAAGTTCCTGTTGGATGAAGAAGGAAGTCTGAAGACTAATCTAGATTTCCTCTGGGGTGACAAAAACTATATCAAATATGTTAGATTTGAGAAGATAATTCACAGAGAAATACTAAAGACATTGCATGAAGATGCACCTCAAAGGCAGGGTAAAACCTTGTTTGGCAGCTGCTCTTCTTTCAATCTACGTATTGGGTTCTATCTTGTAACTATAAAATTTTCCACACCTTACCACATAGTTTTATAGCTATCTGATGAAAGGTTTAATGGATAAGTCTATTATTTGTCTATGCTATATCTTTTAAAATGCAATCAGAAAGCCTTTGTTGCATCAAAGACGATCAAATGATAAAACTAATATCCCAGTGGTGAAAATTGACTAGTAAAACTACTCAGAGCTTATCTGATTGAAGAAAATGTCTCATTTTCAGTTCAGCAGAAAACTGACTCCAAACTGATGGAATTCAAATTTCCTTATGCCTCTTATATGCTGAATAGCAGAAGATAATCCCATTTTTGTAGAGGAAAATGTTTAAATACTATGCTTTCCCATAACCATGGAGGTGGAGTTACCTATTCCCAAACATTCAGTCATCAGAAAAGCCCAGAAATTTATTTCACACGTTTCCTTGGTTGCAAAAGGGAACCATCAAGTCCTTAGATTCTGTTACAGCTTGTTCAGTAGCTGTCACTGTGCTCCAGATGCAGAAGTGCAGTTAAGAATCAAGAAACACTGGGAACAGTCAATTTTCAATTTTTTGGATGCAAGCTAAAGAATCATTTCCCCAAAATTAGATTAAAATATTCCAATTACAATTCCATGAAATTATTGTGTGAAAAAATATTAAGTTACTCTAGAAACCATAGGGGAAACAGGCATTTATTTTGACCCCAGATCCTTTAATGCTAATCCACTATTCCACTTCAAACAGGGGCAAACCCATTAGTTGTTGGAAACAGGAAGTTACATTAAAGAGGGTTGAAAATTTCATGGAAGCAATATTTATACAACAAAAATACATAAAACAAATTTAATGGAGTAGTAACAACATCCTTCTACACAAGGACTATTCTAGGACTTCAAGGGGCAAAGAAGTCTCTTACTTTAGTAAAATTGAATTATACACAATGTAATAAAAACATTATTTAAATACAGATATTACTCTTAATTTCAAGATATGTTCACTAACATGTAAAATATTTTTTTCCAAATAATTAAAACTGCTTCTTAAAATGTTCTGTAATGAGTAGTGACACACTAATGCTGCACAGTTAAAACAGATTATTTGAAAATTGAATCTAAATGTACTGTAATTCACATTCATTAAAAGACTAGACATTTTTCAAGTCAATGAAACTATTCTATAAAAATCAATTCACTGTACAATGGTAACATATTACAGACCTGCAGTTAAAATTCAATCATTTAAATGGGAGAAACACTAATCCAGCAGTAATAATTCTATTGAGCCAACAATAATTATTCAAATTTAAGAAAATAAAATACCCACCCTGCATCCGTGAGACAGTCCAGAGTACCTTTAGACTCAGAAACTGTTTATTAGCTATGAAAAGACAAATGATTTTATAGATAGCAAATTTGAAACATACACTGAGAATTGGAGAACAGAAATTACTTGGAGAAACAATTTTAACTTTCATCTATAAATTTTGGTCCCAGTAGTGGATATTTGAAATAAAATAATGGTTTTGTGTAAATTTATTAGCTTAATGAAAAGTATCAGATGATCCATAGATGTAATTGTGTGTGAATTTATAATTAATGATACATTTTTACTGAAAACACAAGCTAATACATGCTATTTGCAGCTTTTCAGTTCAGGAGGTTTCATCAAGTATGTTTGATTGATGGAGGGGAGTTGCAGAAGTTAATTTTTTTGCCTTTTTAATACTAAACTTTAAGCATCAGAAGGCAGAATTTACAAAATTGGCAATTTAACATATTATATAAACATTAACATAAAGTAACTGAATTCCACCTTTTATTAAGAGTAACAACATCTCCCATTGTGGAGCTTGCATTCAGCTTCATATATCAGTGTGAAACCAGACATTTCCCATTCCAGATGTGCTGAATATGATCATAATTTTTACTTTAAATGGCTTATCTCTTCCTTCTAAAAAAAAAATCGAAATGGATTGTTTGAACTATATCAAACATTACTGACTGTTGTTACAACATTAATTTTTTCAGTTTTCATGCACAAAATAAAGAAAAGAAAGGAAGGAAGGAAGGAAGGAAGGAAGGAAGGAAGGAAGGAAGGAAGGAAGAAAGGAAGAAAGAAAGAAAGAAAGAAAGAAAGAAAGAAAGAAAGAAAGAAAGAAAGAAAAAGAAAGGAAGGAAGGAAGGAAGGAAGGAAGGAAGGAAGGAAGGAAGGAAGGAAGGAAGAAAGAAAGAAAGAAAGAAAGAAAGAGAGAGAAAGAAAGCCACACTGAAATCTGACACACTTCGATTATTTTATCCAAACCAGGTTAGCTGCAGTGGCGATTGAACTTCACACACTGAAGCAGTTGTAGAAGTTGACAATGTCAAGACATTTTGTAGTTTTGGTTTTCGAGACTGTGCACCAACAAATTAGGCTGCATAAGGCAGCAGAAATGTCCTAGCATTTGTTACATATGATGGATTTTTCTATTTTAAGTGCGTACTACATAAAGCTGCTTCAGCATGAAGTGCTTTTTGGACAAATGACATCCATAATTCTCAATAACCATTGTCAAGTTCAGTTTCATCTGGATGTTACTGCACTTCAAAAGACGTCTGCTCATTCTGCAGTGCCACAACATTGAAAGACCGAAATCTAACTTTGCTAAATGTTGTTTCTGGCAGGCAGTTGAGTTTCTTAGGACCATTACTTGTCAGAAGAAACTTAAATTGTTACCTGGGCCACATCCCATCACAGATAAGAAACATTACATTCTCTTACACTTTTATATTCCAGTGGTGTTATTTCCTACCTATGTTTTAATATGTTTAGCTGTTGGGATAATTTTTCCAGGAAAACACCAACCTGCCTTTGGGTAGATGAGACACAAACAAGGTTCAGCCTGATTAAATACTTCACTGTGAACAGGCAAGCACTTACAGTTTGATTCCATGTTACCTGCCATTATGACAATGGTTGACAAGACGGCAGAGTTGGCTTCACACCTACTCAAACTCATGAAGACAAGCCAAGAAGAACATTTATGTCAAGAACACTTAAAGAGAAGCAGTTAATAAATTGTATCCCACTTGTGAAAAAGAATCACTGTATTATTTAAGGGCTTCGGGAAGCTGAAGAAACTATCTTTGGGCATATAGATTCTAACTGCAATCAGATCAAAGCTCCTTGATGACACTTAGCAATAAAAGGATTCAGATAAACAGGAATGCAAATTGCCTGATGATCAGTGAGAATACTCCCATTTATGTATGACAGAGAGGATAGAACAGAAACTGAAATTGTGATGGCTGGCTGCTTATCTCATCTGCCCTTATCTCTACCAGATGCCCAGATAAATGATGATATAGAGTACTTGCACAGATTACAAGCATATGTACTACAGTGCAGGAAAGCAATTTAGAACTGCAATTTAACACATCTCATTCATCTGAAAGTTATGTGTTTTCCTGATAACAAGGTGGCCCAACAATCCCAAATATTTACATTTATTTCTACAGCAGCATTCTATTCTATAAAATGAACTTTTCTTACAAAATATCCATGACAGGCTTGGTCACTGTTTATTTTTCAATGGATGCGATTGTTTCATGGAAAGCCTCAACAACTGTTTGGACAAAACTGTACATATGAGAAATCTGCTGATGGCCAGAATTGCATGTTGAAGTTAAAGTTGTCTAAGTTTGAAGCCAGTCTTATGCTAAAAATGCATGAATTTATATACTGTAATTACAAACTCCTCCTCAATTTTAGACATGATTAGAATTTTTTTGTTTGTACTTAAGATCTCAACTGACATATTTGCTATCCTACTGCCTTGGTAGATTATCTGAAATAAAATTTATAAACTCAATTTGAGTCACATATACTATTAAAATTAAAATATTTTCAACATACAACAAACGATCTCATTTTTTTCAGAAGATTATCAAAATCTTACTTTTCTCAGAAGGAGAGGTTTTATATACAGGCAATGAAGAACATTCTGCCTTCTAGACAACAGAAAGGTTGAATGCCTGAATAAAACCTTGAAAAAGATTGCTAACCTGGAAGGAAAATTTTGAAAATTCTTCTCTACAGACTTTCTACAAAGTTACAAGGTTACATGTCTTCCAGCAATTCAAAGAACACCTGCTGATTTACTGCAGGGATGGAGAAGGCATACAAAGCAAAATGTTAAATGTTAATGGATTACCATTGTCTCATCCTGAAAGATAATAAGCATCACAGGACAAAGCCAAAAATAAACAGTAAATATTTGAAATATACACAGATTGGCATCAAATACCTTGAAATACACATTCATGAAACTATGAAAACCTAGAAAGACTATGGAAATAAGGTTTCAAGGAGTATTTCTTTGCTGTTGGTTTGACGCTCTTTGTTTCGTTCCTCAGCAATAGGAAAGATGGACGGGGCAACACTAAATTTTTCTCCCTCCTCCTGGCTCAGATCCCTAAAAATGTTTTTGCTATTCACTATCAAATAGGCTCATGTCACAGCTCTTGTCCTGTAGACCATGCTCTTCACACTGTTCTATGAAATAAGAAAAAAATTATTTTTGACATCCATCAGAAGAATCATGTTATGTGCTTCCAGCACTGTAAGTACTCTGCAGCTGCAGCTGATCAGCAGGTAGGGGGAACAACGACTCAGTATCCTGGAGCAGATCGCAAAAATGTGAACCTCTTTGTTCGGTCACCTAGGGAAATGATTGTACCTCTGCACTCAGCCCTTTTGAGGCTGTACCTCAACTCCTGTGTTCAGTTCTGGGCTCCTCACTTCAAGAAAGACATTGATGTGCTGGACCCTATCCAGAGGAGGAGTTGGTGAATTGTTGAAAACCTCACCAGTGAGGTTGGTGAATTGTTGAAAGGCTAAGTCCTGTGAGGGGCAGCTGAGAGAGCTGGGGTTGTTCATCCTGGAGAAAAAGAGGCTCAGGGGAAACCTTGTTGGTCTCTGCAACTCTCTGAAAGGAGGCTGTAGCCATGTGGGGTTGGCCTCTTCTCCCAGGCAACTGGTGACAGGACAAGAGGAAATGGCCTCCGGCATGCCAGGGGAGGTTCAGGTTGGACATCAGGAAGAATTTCTTTACTGGAAGAGTTTTCAAGCCTTGCTATGGACTGCCTAGGGAGGTGGTAGAGTCACCATGCCTGGCAGTATTCAATAAACAACTGGACATGGCACCTAGTGTTTTTCAGTTGACAAGGTGGTGTTTGGTCTAAGGATGATTCTATGAGTCTATGAAGGATAGGACTAGATCCTGCCTCTCAGTGTAGCTAACATAAAAGGACTGCAATATCCAGGCTCTATCTTGTACAGGTATGTAAAGTTGCCCATCTCTTACTTTACAGAGACAGTGTAATGCTTTTACTCGCCAGCTGTATTTTGGTAGGTTATGTTCTGCTATTCAGCGCAGAACATGGAGTGTGACAGGAACCTGACTCTAATCAGCATTCTCCTAGATAAAGAAAATGGAGATAAGGCATGTGTATCCTGAAAAAGAGTTGGTTATTATTCCTGATGTTTCATCTTAAACCATAGGTCATTGCATTACTTGGCCTTATTAGCTGGCTAGCTGTTTACTGACTGTATTATTACTGAGTATTAGAATAAGGCGAATTCAAATTTCTGTACAATAAGTTTGTTCAAAAAACATATAGAGTTGTTGCGTTGGTACTTCTGAGTAGAGGATGTCACAGTTGCTATTAGCTGAAAACTGAAGCAGAAGACTTAAGATGAGCTATGGAACACTACTTGTGACTGGTTTTCATGTGATTTGCAATTGAAAGTCATCTATACTGATGTAATAGACTTTTTATAACCTATCTATGCACTTTCAATTAAGATGTGCCGTGTATTCACAGAAAAGTCATCTGCAGCCAGAAAGACTAGACATGGTTCTTAGCTTATGTGATTGGAAAGCTTTCAGCATGGCTGCATTAGACCACAGATGCATCTTAGCTCAGTGCTCCTATTGGAGAGCTGCCGCCTAAAAATCACTATGGTGCACAGTCAGCAGGTGTTAGCAGCCAAAATCCCCTCAGATTCCAAACAGATTGAACATGCTCCTATTCCCTGAGACACAAAGGGAGCTGTTCCTGCCATTCTAGCTGTTCCCTTCTATGCACTGTGCATTGACTCTGATCAGGCCTTAGAGGGGAAACCACAGGACAACATCCTTATTTAATTGCAGTGAATTCCTGTAGTCATTCACCTACACGTCTTCTTAGCCAGAGGTGAAAGGAAAGGAGGCTTCCTATCTGGAATTCAAAATTGTTAAAAGAGAGAAGAAGTCAAAGAACAGAATTTGAAAAGGATTTGATTTGGAAGACGATCTGGAGGCAAAGTGCAGGGCGGGATCATAGGTTGTTAAAATTTTTACAATGGGCAAATGGGACTGCAAGAATATTTCGCTTTAGGACTAAAGACATTTTTAATGTAAAAAGGCTGAAAACTTTTAGTGCTTCAAATTGTGCCAAATCAACTAATTTTGCTAGTACAAGATTTTACAAATTAAAAGTTAGATAGTGGTCAAGACAAATTTTATATTGAAGAGAGTAAAACATCTTAACCTTTCTGATTTTTACAACCCACATATAAGATAGAGGGAAAAGAGTAATGACTAAGTGGAAAAGAACTGGAAATGTTTATCCTTCCTTTTATTCAGCAGGGTCAAAATCAGAATACCAACAAGACCTATGGTACTTCTGAAATAAATAAATAACATTTTGTGAATTATAATCAGAGTAATTGCAACCTAAAGCTTGTTAATCTACAGTGGTTTTCATCTTCAAAACACTACAAACACAACAAATTCCTAACTATTTCCCAAAGCATGGAGTGTGGCCCATGAGAGGAATGATGAAATAGAGGCAGCAGGCACAGAATGACCTCCAAATTGCTCTCTAGAGTCTCAGCTATCATTAGTCACAATAGAGTGTAGGTAACATTTTCAAAAATATCTCTGTGATTTAGGAGCTGCCAGGCTGGTAGATGAAATCTGGCAAAATTTCTTCAGCATCTGAAGATGGCAACACCCCACAGTGATCTGTTTTCTGCCTCAGTCCAGAGTTAATTCCTCTAAAACAACCTCAGCTGTTTGTTTCTGTACACATGAATCAAATTCCTATGTTTTCTAAAACTTTTCAGACAGAGGAATATATAGATGTGTGTCCTCAAGGCACTGGAGTACATTGGGTGACTAACTCTTGTTGCCTACCATCATTCAGTCCCAAGTTCTCAAACGTGTTTTGGTGTCTACCTTTGGGGAAAGAAAAAGAAAAGGGTCTAGACTTAGGAACCTGGAGGAAATTATTGATTTTCAGAAGCTGACATAAACTTTTTAAGTTTATGAATTAGAATCTCAGAAAACTGTTTCAAAGGTTTCCCAAAATAAATATGCTTTCTAGGATACTAGTATGTACTAAATAAATCTTTTTAGCATGAACAGGAATCTCAGAGCCTATACTGTTTCCCAGTCCAAAATTATAAATTGTCCTAAAACCTATGAAGAGCATTAGGATTTGAAAACTCTCTGGCTTTCTGATTCTTACAGTGTGAGGAGCAAGTATGAGGGCTTGTCCTTCTGCATCTGCCAAGGAGATGGGGTACTTCAGTGGTCGTTTGATTAAAAATGGGAACAGTTTTAGGAATGGGAACGAAAGTAATGCCTCCTTTATGTTCCCTGCATTACTCACTATACTTTCTTCCAAAGGGAGAATGAAAGTCAAGGCCAGGTCTAAGAGGAGAGAGCTATCAACTCAAACCTTCCAAGCCTGAAGGAGAGGACATCTCAACTTTCCTGACACAGCACTCTCTCTGCTGAGAGTTCAATGAGAGAATTATAGTTTGGGTTCCTCTCAGGGCTTCGATGACATTTAAGAAACAGACTAAAACCAGTATACTTCTATAGTGGTGGTGTCTTTTATTTTTGCATAGTGTATAATTTTAGATGCCTCTGAAATGCTCATGGTAACAGCAAAGATGTGGAGTGTTACACAGTGTTAGACTTCTGTGCCTATGCTTGTCTTCAGTTCCTTTTAACTGGCCAGTCTCTGCTAAAGTATTTAACATTATGTTCATTAAGAAAGCATTTAAAAATGTCATCACATTGTTTTTTCTCTCTATGTTTGTAAAAATGGAACAACTACCACTTAGAAAATATTTCCATTTAGAAAACAGAAACAAGACATGATGTGGACCTGGAGGTTTGATGAATTGAATTGAGGGTGCATGATTTTCCTAACAAAAAGGGTTTTTTAAAAAGTTTTCTTACTAAAGTTTGAGTTCCTGACATGGTTCTGACTGTAGTGTTGCTTTCTTGCAAACACATTTTGGAACATGAGTCAAAAACCTCTAAGGATACACCATAAAAATGAACCCAAAGACGACATTATTACATGAAGCTTTTGTTTCAGCTCTGAGTTTTACAAATACCTTATGGAAAAACAGAGGAGTTATGAAAGTGTGTATAAGTGATAATCTCAGCTGCTCAGAAATTGAAACAAGATCTTATAAAAAGACTTGACTGGATTAAAATATCTGCAGATTTATTAATTCTTAAGCTCTATTTATTACATATTTCTTATTTGTTTTCTGAGTTTTGAATATTTAGCATATAAACACACTTTTCCCTAAAACTCAAGACCAATAAAAATATTTTTTATTTTTAAATTAAAACTGAGTCTCATTAAATGTAATAATGTTGGAATCCACAGCTTCAGGAAAACCACCAAATATTATGACTATAACAATAAAATTCTCATCATAGGCAAGACTGTTCTTGCACAATGATTTTTGCTACTCATAAGGTTCATTTTATAGAAGTAAATAATGTACCTTAAACTACAAAAGCAGTTAAACATTTTATAAACATTTGCTTTGCTGGTTCAAGTGCTTCACAGCAATTTTATCTTTTAGAGCATTCCTCATGTTTCTTTAGCATTATCTGAGACATCATTTTGGGCTTGTTTTGTTTTCAATATCTACATTAAAACATTTCTTTTTTCTCCTTCCTCTCAAAAACTTGAACAGCTTCTGCTATTCAACAGCTTAGTGGTAGGAAAGAAGAGAAAATACCTATGTATGTAGGAATTTTTAATCCTTTCCTGAGGATGAATATACAAATACACTCTGGAAACAAGTTATAGGCTAGACATTTTGCCTTCTTGATATATATCATGAATCAAGAATCTCTGTACTTGACATTGGGCATTAATTCACTTGAGGAAGGCCTAAACATTCTTAAAACACTGAAAACAGCTGTCCTATCAACACACAGATGCAGGCAAGGTACATATGAAGAGCTGGGAATTAGAGGTAACTCCATACAATACTCTGCAGGAAGGGAGGAAAAATTCAACCCTTACCCTTGGGGCATCTGCTTGTGTTTTATGTGCAGCTTGTCAGCAAGGTTTAATAGCTCAAGATCATGCTAACCTGGCAACATGTCTTCTGGTTTGGAAATTATCCCATCCTTCAGGCTCACAATACATCCAGAGCACACTTATTTCCACCTGGAAATAACTGTGCAGCTGTACCTTACAGCTGAGATATGGGATACTAGGGCAGAAGGGAGATACTGTATTCTCTGGTTTGTCAGCAGCAGCTGTTTGGCTCACAGCAGTTGCCAGAAATCTAAAAGTTACTGTCAGTTTTCTCTCTGATTCTCTGTATCCTGTGGGGTTTTGACTGCTCAGGAAAATAAGATTCCCTCTAGCCTTGCTGTTCATTGGTTTTACTACATTCATAGATCAATTAGAAAGGACCTTTTCCCGGGGCTGTTGTGGCCATAGTACAGCCTGTATGTATGTCTCCAAAACTGATGCTAATCCCTGAAGCCTTTTAGCAGTGTCATAGCACCAGCCTGGTGTATCGGGCTTGACTGAACCAGGGTTTTTCAATTTACAGTGAAAAGAAGTAGAAAAAAAGAATGGATTATCAAGTGAATTCTATGTATTCTAAACAACAACAACAACAAAAAATTTCACAATTTAAAGAAAACAAAACAAAGAACAAAGCAGGAAAAGGGTAGGTCAATCAGAAATTAATAATGTATAAAAAATCCAGACTGCAAACTCTGTTCCATGAAAAGAAGAAAGAGCTCTGAAATCTTGGCAAGAAACTCTAATAATGTGCATTTGAAGTGGTCAGATGCTACAGTACAAGTACATATTGGAAATCTTTTAGAAGGATAGACAGTGAATGTGTCAGGTTGGTGCGTGCATTAGTTAGGTTTAATGACTCCAATCAGCCTCACCTGAGGACTCCACCCACAGCCATGGGCCCGGTACTCCATTTAAGCTCTGCCCTAGCACCTCCTCTCTCCCTAAGCTGTGGTACTGTATCTTGTTCAGCTGTGCCTGGCTACAGGAACCTTGGGACTGGAGTTTGAGGTGTGGCTGGCTTGACCTTGGTTCTGCCTGGCAGGTCCCATGCACGTGATCCTGACTGTGACCTATGGCCTGACCTCAGACTTGTCTCATCGCTGCTCTATGGCCCTATCGTCTGGGCTTTGGGTTGAGCCACCATCTCAAGTTTTGTCCTGCTTGTCTCGGTTGAGGAATGTGAGATGAGGCTCTGGCTTCTGTCCCTGCGAGCCATGATATCCCCCAGCTTCCCAGCCCTTAGGGAGATGCTGGTCCTTGCTGTTCCCTGAGAGGATAGATGCCCAGGTACTAAATGGTTTCTCACAACCTTTGTCTTACTTTCTCTCGTATAGTGACTTATTAGTTTTTATATTAGAATTGACTGCTGCAAGTAAATAACCAATGTTTTTAACAAAATGGAAGGCTGAGTGCCTGAGATTTTGGTCTCTAGTAGTAGGAGTGAAAGTTATGTTTGTAAAGTGCTATAGAACCATGCCAGTACTGAATCCAGTCTTCTGCTGTTTCCCTGCAGGAAGCATTTCTGGTATGTAATATAAATATTTCATGTGCACTCTTTACTTCAGCCAAGTTGAGATGATGAAGTGAAAAGCATGCAGAGTTTGAACTGCTTCTTAGTTACTTGTCAACAGACATTCTTGAAAGTAAAATGAAAACTAAAATGCCTAAATCTATATGAGTCATATGAGTGATGCCAAAGGAATGTGCTAAAAATGTCTCTAGGTATTGTGAAACATGAAAAACAGCTATTTGCTTGGGGGAGGCTCCATGGATTACTTCTGTATACACTAGAAAAGCTAGAAGACACTTGAATTCCTAGTTTGAGGCATATCGTAGCACAAGAAAATCTTGGTAACTCTCAGAGGGTTTAAAGGGTTTTGGTAGCTTAGTTTTTTGTGTTGTGGTGTTTTCGTTTTGTTTGGGGGGGCGGATTAGTTGTTTTTGGTTTGGTGGTTTTTTGTTTGTTTCGTTTTTTGGGGTTTTTTTGAGATCTCAGAGTAATAGTGTTGTAGAATAGGTGAATGATACCACTGTGTTCCTTTATGCAAATTGGTATGGAAGAGAGTAGGAACCCCACACTGGTAGCTGTCTGCTCTACCTCAAAGAACTGGATTTCAGTTTTCCAACTACATTCAGGTGTGCTCTCTAACCCATGAACATGAAGAAATTCCTTTTGGTTCTTTTTACCTTTTTTTCTTTGTTCATTTTTATAACAGAAAAAAGTCTGTTTCAGTTTGGGACAGCAAAGACTTGTTGCCAATTTTGATACTGATGGCTGTGAACTTAGAGAAGAGCGAAATGCGCTCTTTCTGGAAGTTGATGTCTAACTTCTACGGAGCGTAGGAATTTATCCTTTCATAAACATTTCCTAAGAACTAACTTAGGAGAATCTAAAACATGTAAAGGAGTTGGGAATTTATTCTTTTGTTACATCTTTTCATCCTTTGCATAGGATCCCTTGCATCCTGGCTGTCTGAGCCAAGGAGAACAGTAGGAAACAAAAGATGTTTTTTGGGGCTCTGCACTGACTGAGAAACTAAAGAACTCTAACGAAAGCTGAAAAAAATCCCAGACCTGAAAAATATTTTCCATGTTTTTCTGTTGCATCCAGGATTTCTAAGACCTAGCCCATTGCCCTGGTGGCTGGCATCATGATTTCTGAAATAGGGTTGAAAATATTGTTATGAGTAATTTTTTTGTGCTTTGGGTTCTGTTCTTTAAAAATATTGATTTCAATTTGAAAGAATAATCAATAGAAAATACAGAAACTGCTTTCCCTCAGCCGTAATAAAGGGTTCTGCCATTTTAAAATGTGAAGATGTAGAGATTAAACTGCCTTTGGAAGGGCAGACTTTTGATAAACTCTGAAAGTTTAATCAAAATTTTGCTAAATATTTATACTAATAGTTTTGAAGTATCTATAATATAAATATTTTTTAAAAAGCTACTGATATTTGCATATATTAGCTTTTTAAGTTTTGTTGTAAAAGAAGCAGGAGGGTCAGAGGAGAATTCTTGATATTTTGCTAGTTATTCCATTAGTAGTTTCTTGTATGAAGACTACCAGTTGTTTCCTTAATTTTAAGGTTCACAGGCAAAACCATATTTCATTAAATCAGTGTAATTAGAAATAAGGAGACTACTATTTTAATTCCTGTATCTTACTGAAAACTGAACTGTCCAAAATAATAGTGGCCTCTCTGAGGGTGAGGAAATGTTAGATGACTGACTTTCAGTGTCAGATGAATTAATTTATTGCACAGAAATAGTTGTATAGCACATCTTGATAATCACTTTATTTTGGAGGTTGTAAAGGAAGCAGTGAGAATCAGCTGTTTGACTTGCAGAAGTCACCATGTAATGGGGCAGTCTGTGTACTCACCTTGCTATGTCTTACTAATTAGCCAGTTCACCCATGATGTTGTTGAGTTGGACTGTATATAGCTGCTGTACATGGAACATGCTAGGCAGGTAAACCAATTTAGCTCCTTTTATCTCTGATATTAACGTGCTTTAGGATTTCCTGGGTTTACTGCACTGGACTCAACTTTGGAGTTTCCTTTTTTTTTTTTTTTTTAAATCATGTGCTGGTGGCATCTGTACATCATTTTTCCCCCTACAGAAAATAGCTCATAAAAGCTCTAACACAACATGGATCTCTGAAGCTCCATTATTAGCCTACAAAGCCCAGGGTGCTGTATTTCCAGGAAATACTGCCAGACCCTTAAATGAAGGGATGCAAGCCACATATCCTCTAATGTCCTACTTGTTATTATGTCCCAGAAAAGAAAGAACAAACTTAGAGGCCAGAAAAACATATTAAATCAGGGATTTTTTTCTTAAGCATTTCATGTTTCCAGCTACTCTTGCCCCATGAGCCAGTACTAAATCAGTAGCTGTAGTGTTGACAGGCATTTCTATGATTGCATGATAAGACACGGCCTTCAATTTTTAATATAATAATGTAATATCATCCATAATTGACATAATATTCTATCTGTAATGGAGATCTATCATAACTATTGTCTCAATGGCTTGTTTTATTGCAGTCCAATGCAACGAACAGCAATATATAGTGATGTAATTTCTGAAATATTTAAATCAGGAATGTAGACCATGAGTACTTTAGTTATCCACTAAGATATACACTTAAATTTCAACGATTTCAGTGAGTGACTGCTCAGTGGATGACTAAGAACATCTAAAAGGAGAATATCATTGCTACACATCAGACTGCTGTTTAATTTTAATGTCATTTTGCAGAAATTCAGAAATGTTTTACTTAGGATAGACACCTTTTTTCTGTCATCAGGAGTTTTTTTCTTTTTTCTTTTTTACCTTATGTATCTACCAACACAACAATGTTACCTGGAAATACATTTTTTTCCTCCTACTACCAGAAAAATGAACTCTAAAAATATGGGTTTAGTTTAACATATAAGGTATGAGGCAAAATCTCAGTTGCAAATAGCAGCCTGAAAAATACCAGTTGACAGCTGTATGATGATTTGATTCCTAGAGATGCTACTTTGAAATATTTTCATTGCAGAAATGTTATCACTTATGTCCAGTTTTGCTATGGTTGAAGCAGAAACATGTTTCTCTTACCTTTCCTGGAATCTGAATTTCATGGAATAATGGTAGCAGTGTTACTAGTTCTTTTTATGACCAAAAGAGATCATATTGCATGTGTGAAGTTAATTTGATAGTCCTATTATATTTTCATTTTAATAGTCCTAATCAGGAATAGCCCCATCAGCAATAAAGTTAAAATAGTTTTAGTTACCTATCTTGCTGGTTACCCCTTCTTCTGCTGAGCTCATGTTCTCTCCCCAAATGTCAGTGGGATGATCTTCATTGATCAGAAGTGAGGGTGTCACAGAAAGCTCCTATTGCCCTGGGACCTACACAGGGAGAGGTTCATCACTGATGGTGCATTCCCTTCATCCTCAGTCTTGGCATTTCCTTGAGATTATTTGTTTTCTTGTTCAGGTTGCTGCCTGCTACCTGTTCCCAGATGAAGTGTAAGTGTGCCCTCACAGCCTTCCCCAGGAGCTCTCGTTTGCTGGACAGTGAACTGATTCCTCGAAGGCACCATCAGAGCTCAGGCTCAGGCAGGGGAGGTAACAGGCACTTGGACCTGAGTCAGGAGCTGAAAGGAGCTGAGGCCAGCCCTGATATGTGTGCTCCCAAGTCAGAGCAGAGCCTGGGAACTTAAGGCTGTGTTGAGGGATAACACTGGCAAGCAGCTAATCATCCATACAGCTGTTTGCTCATTCCTTTGACTCCCAGCAGGAAGGGGAATAGAAAGAAGGGACGGAAAAAAAAACCCCAACCAAACAAAAAAAGGCAGCTGTGACAGNTGTGTGATTCTCCCTCGTGTTTGTATTCCCTGTTTATTATGGATGTTCTCCGTTCAATATGTATGTCCCCTGTTAAATATTCATTATGTTCTCGAAAGTTCTGTTCACTTCGACACCCCATTGGTTCCTCCCTGCCCAGTCCCTCCTTCCCCAGTTCCGATTTGTTCCCCGGTTGTCCCTCAAGTTTCCCTCCGCCCATTTGCCCTTCCCTGATTGGTTGCCCTTTCCCCTTATAAACCCGGATCTTCACCTTTCCCGGTGTCTTCATCCCTGGCCCCTCCACAATAAACCATCTTGCTGGAACTCACACGAGGACCCTTCCCTCCTCCTTTGCCTCCGGCGCCTCCCCAGCTGACACTCTGCGAGCCCCTTCCCCACTCGGGAGGGACAGCACAGCAATAACAGCAGCCAGCTCCTGTCAGCAGTGGCCGGCCCCTGTGGCCAGGGACGCTGCAGGACAGCCGCAGATTCCCTTGAAGAGGGGTGGCTCGAGGGGAGCCGACGCACCGGGTGGCAGCCAACTCATAAACAATTAAAACCCCCCAAATTCTTGTGGGCTGGGATAAAGACAGTGGAGTGGGTGAAGGGTTGGGGTGCAAGGGGTGGAAAGGCAGTCACAGCCTTTCTCAACTGAGATGGTGACTGAGCAGTAATCTTCTTGGAAAACCAAAGTCCCCCCACTTCTTCCTTTAACTAAGATTTTGTTGCTGATCATGTTACATGATATGGACTACCCCTTTAGCTGATTTTAGTCATCTGTCCTGGCAGTGGCCCTCAATTTCTGGCCCACCTGAGGCCTAATTCTGGGAGGCCACAGTGGGGGAAAAAATTGCCTTGATGCTGTGCAAGCACTCTTCAGTAACAATCAAAATTCTGTTCTGTTATCAATACTGGTTTAGCTATAAATCCAAAATACAGCACCAGATGGACTGTTATGAAGAAAGCTAGCAGCTTTCCACCCAGACACAGTACAACTTGTAATGGTGGAAATCACTTTAACTGGCCTGTAATAGTGATTGGCAGTTGAGTAGAGGAAAAAGTGGAAAAATATTTTTTATTTCTTGTTACACTGCATTTTCACAAGGTGCTGCAGAGTTCTGCTAGAGCTATTTGATTATATTCATTTTCACGTGCTTTTGTTTCTACATGATACCTGATTTCTCAGGAAGATTTTACCTTGTGAAACATAGGAAAAATGTAACGTAATAAAACAAAGTCCCCAGTCTTTTAAAATAAAGTTCACTTTGAATTAAGAAGAGTTAAGAAGAAATTCAGGAATAAAAACAAAGAATGAATTCCATGAAATGTTGTATTCATGTAGTCAAATAAAACAAAGTAGTTGGAGAATCAATGTAGTTGTAATACCTTGGCAGAATTTTCAGCACTAAAAATGTGTATTATCTGCAACCCTTTTTTCTGTAAGTGAAATTACTATCAGGAAACTGATACCTAGCTCAGAATCAAAGAAATAAAAATTTTGGATCTCATGCTGCAGTGCCAGGTTGTCCTTGAGTAACTGATGAAAAATGATTGCCAAGAGTTAAATACAAGAATGAGTTCATGCTCTAATTGACATAAAAACATTATAACAACGAATTATTCTAAGGGGTCAGAAACCTGAAAATAACCTCACTTGAAGGATTTTTTCGCTATCATAGCCTTTATGCATTCTCAAGATCAGTTTTTTCAACAAAATGCATCTCATCTTTCAAAGAATAAAACAACTAATTTTAAAATTCTCTTTTCAAAAAAGAAAATCACAGGTCAGGTTTTAAGATACTTTCAAGAACTAGACGTTCAAATAGGAGTTCATCAGAATCAGTGCATATAGAAAACTGTTTTGTCAGAAGGACAAAACAAACTTTAGGGAGTGTAATGTGATCATAATGATCACTATTATGACTGACATAAATCATGTAACAGCTTACCTTGGGTCATCTTGGGTAACTTTAGTGATATCAGGTGAGATTATTATATGTAAAATGGTATACGATTGTGGTTTAAATATAGATACATTGAGATATAGATAAGTGGAGAAAGGTCACCAAGTGAGTTAATTTTCCCAGAGATAAATAAACACACATTCATTTCTCATTCAAATTACTTATCTCTAATATTAGGCCACACACATCATAAATTCTCATTACTCTTAATACACTGCTTTAAATTCATATTACCTTTCTGGTCTGCAGAACACTGGTAAGCTGAAGTACTTGAATTTAGGTCAGTTGAAATGGTAAAGCTGCAAGTTTTATTTCCTTGGTTTACTCTCTAGCTTTTGTTTCAAAAAACCACAAGCTTAAAGGTTAGGTCTGCTCTGGTCTCAGTAGAGTTATGTGATGCCAACCTCAAAATTAATATTAAATATATCTATATTTTTAAAGACCACAATTTTTGTGTGTGGCTATTTCTCACTTTGTTCAAGATCTCCAGAAAATTGAGTCCAGTTAACATTACCAGTGGACAGACCTATTTATTGAAAAGTGATGACATTTTTATCACCATCGTATAGCTCTTCAGCCCTTCAGGCTTTTTCTTGAAGTGTTTTGTTTTTACTGATTCTCATTTCACCGTTTTTTCCTATTTCTCCTGTGTTCTAATGGTAAAATGACAAAGGTAAATAAAGCAAGAAGATATAGTTAAAAATCACTGTTATTTGGGCATTTTGGTACGTTGGCATTTTAATCACAGAATGGGTAAGGTTGGAAGAGACCACAGTGGGTCATCTGGTCCAGCCTTCCTGGTCAAGCAGGATCATCCCAGAACACATTGCACAGGGTTGTGTCCAGATGGTTCTTGAAAATCTCCCGTGAGGGAGTCTCCACAACCTCTCTGGGCAACCTGTTCCAGTGCATCATCACTTAAACAATAAAGAAGTTCTTCCTCATGTTCAGGTGGAACTTCCTGTGCTTGAGTTTCTGCCTGTTGCCTCTCGTGCTTGGCACCAGTGAGAAGAGCCTGGTCCATCCTCTTGACGGCCTCTCTTCAGATATTTGTGTGCATTGATAAGATCTCATCTCAGTCATCTCTTGAATTTGAACTGGCCCAGCTCCCTCAGCCTATACTCAAACAAGAGATTCTCTAGTTCCCCAATCATCTTTGTAGCCTTCCACTGGACCAGGAGCTCCACATGTCTCTTGTACTGGGAAGCCCAGAACTGGACATGACACTCCAGGTGCAACCTCATCAGGGCTGAGTAGAGGAGCAGGACCACATCCCTCAACCTACTGGCAATGCTCTTCCTAATATACCCCAGGACACACTGCTGGCTCATGGACAGCTTGCTGTCCACCAGGACCCTCAGATCCTTCTCTGCAGAGCTGATTTCCAGCAGCCTCTAGCCTGTACTGGGGTGTGGGGTTATTGATCCCTGGGTGCAGGACCCTGCATTTGCCTTTCTTGAATTTCAGAAAGTTCTTCTCTGCCCAGCTCTCCAAACTGTTGAGGCCCTCTGAAGGGCTGCACAGCACTCTGGGGTATTGGCTACTCCTCCCAGCTTTGTATCCTCAGCAAACTTGCTGCAGAGGCTTCTGTCCCTTCATACATGCTATTGATGAATAAGTCAAAAAAGTCTGGACATAATAATATGTCCAAGTGACTGAGAAGTCCTCAGGCAGTGGACTCTGAATGATACTGCAGGGGCTTTTGGGCAAAAAGATTATAAACGGCACGGCTGTCAGCAGAGAGCTGTGTGAGAAAACTCTTGACGAATTTAATTCCTTTGGAGGCACTACTCTGCAAGGCCTATAGGACACCCTTTCATTTCATCTGCAATACTGTGGATATTGTCCGGTGGCTTACGTGCATTTATGTGATTTCCATGCTCTTACACTGCACTATCGTGTGTATACAACGCTAGGAAACACATGAGATTGCAGTGGATACAAGGCTATTCTAAATTAATCATAATAACTTCTCATATCTGTCACCACCTTTCAGCCAAAGAAGTGACACAGTTACATTATTACTCATGTTATAATTCCCCCCTTATTTGCTTTTGTATGTCAGTGCTCTTTGATGTTTTCCAACATTTCAATCCTCTACTCTGAAGATACGGGTCTTTATCAAATGTGTTCTCTTGTTTAATCCTTAATACAGAAATACTTTTCAGTGTTCTTGGCAAATTCAACTGGCTAGCACAGGCATTACTGTAAAATCCCCAATGCTAGTGATGGATATGATATTAATTTAGACTAGTGAAAATACACATGATAAATCCTGCTTCGGCCTGGTTTTCATTCCAAAGTCTCTAAGTCACATCTTCTGTTGTAATACGTACTTCAAAAAACCAAATCTGTTATTTTCTATGTATATATTATTTAAGAGATCTTACTAAAGATAGTGTCATCCTAACAAAAAGCAAAAAAAAGCATATGAATTTCTTCTACAATTAAGTAGTCCACACCTCCTTTTTCTAATAGAAATCTAATTCTTCTTTGAAAATTAGAAAGTCCTAGAGAATGAAACTTCTTTTTCCAGTAAATCATTTACTCGCTTTCTCAGTATAAAAATACATGAGGCAGAAAAACTATAGATTTTTAACTGAATTCAAAATATGTTCTAGAAGCAAATAATTCTGTCTGATTTGTTGGAGCTTCTTTCAATAAGTCTTTCAACTTAATATATAGCCTCAAAGGCATGAAGAATACAACAATTTTATTTCTTTGTACTGTTTTTTGTTTGGGTTTTTTTCTTTGAGTATTGCAAGCTGCTCCTTTGTATATCTGGAAAAACCACCTAACTTTTCACAGAAAACAGAATGAAAAATACAGAAGCATTAGAGTACTTAATTGAAAAAAGATTAAACAGCTGTGGTATGTGCTTTTCTGTACACATTCTTCCATTGTCCACATACAATAAGCAGGAAAACAATGCTGAAAATAGTTATGGTCACATGTTAGGCTGTACTTCTGATAAGAGAAGGGAAGATGCAGCAGTGTTTTTAACATAACATAGATCACAAATACTATAAACCATGCAGATCACAAATACTATAAACCATGCACACATGGAATACTTCCTGTTAGTTTGCCTTGGTTAGTAAAATTGCATATAGACTCATGTATCTATCTCTGTATACATAGAAAGAGATAAAACTTTTTTTAAAAAAAGGTGAAATTACATTTTATGTTAAACTATAAATTTAAACTATTAGAAACAAAATTCTTCTGGTGGAAATAGGGATTAAGGAATTAGAGATGGGCTGTTTTCTGAAGTTGCAACAACCTTGGTAAATAGTCAAAAAATACACTAACCGCTGGGAGAAGCAGGTAAAAGATAAGAATGTGATTCATCAGAAGAATGCGATTCATCAGAAGAATAAAGTTTTCACTTTAATTATCCTTAAAGATCCAAAATGTACAAAATTTTATCTGCAGCCTGATTCATAGAGTTACTAGGCATCAGGTGGAGAATTATTGCAGGTCCAGTTTGATGTGCTGCTTTTTTCCCTGTATTACTGCTGCTGGAACTTCTGTGTACATTGGCAAAGCAGCTTACATATTTAGGAAGGAATATATTCCCTATTGTATATTTAAAGTATGCAACATTGTACCAGGAGCTGTTCTCTATTAGGTGAGAAACAGCAGTATTGTTGTGACTTGAATGGATGGGGTAGATCTTAAAGACCAAACTTTAAAGCTGAATACATGTGGATGAGCCTTTTCTACTGCCTCTCCATGGACTCTATCCAGAAGGACTTCTGTAAGACCGTTGCACTGTGCCTCTGCAAATATTTTCTCAGTGTCCCTGTCTCTTTGAAAGTCTTCAGAAACTTGTTCAATTGTAAAGAAACTATGAAATCCAGTTTGGATTTTGTTGGTGTTAGTGTTGTAAGCTATAGAATTCAAAAGGATAGCTAATAAGTATATAGAGTTAGTGGCTAGGATTCAAGCATATAAAGCTTTCTTTGTAGGTGCTCTTTGCTGGGCACTGCTGATGCTTCCTTGTGAAGCAATTTACGACAGTTTTTAATGTGTGTCTCTTTGCTTCCTAAAAGAGGTAATACAACTACAGAAGCATGTTACCATTTTTATATTGACTCCCATTCACAGACCTGTTAGACACCGGTCTCATATAAAAAAACCCCCCAAATAAAATAATCCATAATCTTTAAAATTTCTCTGTGTTTTATTCTTTGCAGCTTACTTTTCTGACAATAGTGTTTTATAGGTTATTTCTTTTTACTTCATTGTAATTTTTCCCAAGTTAACATATGTATTGCAAACAAACAAACCAAATCATCAGGATAAGAAGGCATATATGTAGAATTCAGTATTTGTAGATCTAGTTCACTGAATTCCCCCCCGCTTGTTTAGTGGCTGTAATAAGAGATTGTTAGGTCCTGATTTTCATTTTAACTAGCATCCTATGCCAGCTTGATAAAACACTTATCGAAACCTGGATACTGCTGCAATGCACAGACAGCTGCCTGCTATATTACACTTGTCTCTAGGTGCTTAAAAAAGGGGTTAGGGCCACAGGCAACTTTATTATTGCATCGCTTCTGGGGTTGCAGCTGGCTCCATATTACTGCCCTTCTCACATTAATTTTGGCTAACCTAGAGGTACTTCGGCATTCCTATTATAAACTTATCTAGCACTGTGGTTTTGGAGAGGATTTTTGCTTGTTATGGATATTTTCTTTCTTTTCTCTTTACAATGAAAGGAAATGGAAATGTTTTCTTTAAAAGAGAAACTAGTCACTGCACCATTGAGAAAAGACTTTGAAGTCAGTGGCAAAGAACTACGACCCTCTGACAGTGGCTGCACATACTTGACACCTTTTGCTCAATCATAACTGTTTTTTCACTGTGTAATGATTTTGCTCCATGTAGCTGTTCAGATAGGTTGTGGTGAAGTATGCCTCAGCCAGCTTTGAGAACAGTAGGCTAAATCTCACTACAGATGGAGTCTGGTGGAGAGCTATTAATCAAATAGCCAATTAGCCATCTCTCATGATAGCAGGTTTCAACACCATGTGATCCAGGACATACCAGCTGTAATTATACAGGACTGATCATCTTTTGGGAAAAGTTGCACACAGCCACTGAAATCTTAACACCCAACCTTTCTCTACATGTGACGTCTTACCATCCATCTTTCTGCTGCGATGAATTTAGTAGAATCACTGGTCTTAGAAAGCATTATCCATTTGAAATTAAAACTTAAGATAATATGCAGTGTATCTTGTTAAACAGAAAATAAAGAAGAAAATTGTTCGGGATTTTTTTTAACAAATTGGAAAGACACTTTCTGCTAAATTCTATAAATATAAATTCCACAAGTTCTTCCTTAGAAATATTTGTTATTTTTCTTATTAAATTAGTTGCTTAGTCAAAGGCATCCACATAAAGATATGTCACGGTTTGACGCTAGGGTTAAATGTCAATCACACAAAATCTTATTTAAATGGAAAAGGGGAAATTAAAAGTTCATTTTTATGTGGTGAAATTAGGATTATTGAGGAAAACAGAAGAACTTCAAGGCAAAATAGGCTCAGACTTAAGAGTTACAATATAAAGAAGATTTATTGCTAACAGAATTAAAGTAAAAAGAAATAATAAGAAATTAAAGCAAACTCCCAGAATAACCCCTCACTCCAGTACCCCCCTCCTTCCAACCAACCCATGCAAGGGAAACAAAACATGAAGTTTGGTCAGTGTTTTCATTTCTTAAGAGTCTTTCTTTATGTCCTAGGGGGCCCAGGCCCACTCCAGGACAGAGCCTGGGGGCTCCTCTCCTCCCCGCAGAGAAGCAGGAAGTAAAGAGAAAATTGCCGCGCTTCCATATCTTTAAATATGCACATCGCAGAAGCGTCGCCAGCTTTTTCATTGGTTTAACAACATACCCATCAAACCAAGTTTTAAACCTGCCACATGATAACAACAGCATCATATGGGCATTAGTACAGTGATATAAGAAGAAAAAAAGAAATATCATTCTTGGAGACATTAAAATAAGAGGAGGAGGTAGGGAGAGTAAAATAAGGATTTATCACTATGAGTAAAGTAAGAAAAAGTTTAACCTGCAGCCAAGGAAAGAACCGTACTTGCCTGTTTTACCTTTGGAGAAACAGTGGTAACAAGCCCGAAGAGGCCTGCGGTAAGTGTTCTACTCGAGGGAAGCAGCTCTAAGTTCTGCCTTGGGCTTCATAAGATCTCTCTGCCAAAGGCAGTACAAGAGATGCTGAGAAACAGCAACACTTCTCTCTGAACTCTTTGCCCAGAAGTTATGTTTACCTTCCTACTTTTGTTTTCACCGCCTGCATCCCTCAGCTCGTTGAAAGACTAGATCTTGTTTCAGAAGGAAAGATGGGGAATGAAGATGTTTCACCGAGGATATATAAGTGAACAAACTGTATCCTACCATACCATGTTCTTACCCTGTTCTAGAATGGGGTGCCTCCCACAGTTTTAGCATGAGCTCTTTCTGGAGGATACATTCCTTCGGGGCACAAACTGCTGCACAGTGGGTCCCTCTCAGGGTCACAGCTCCTGCCAGAAAACCTGTTCATGCGTAGGTTCCTCTCCATGGGCTGCAGTTCCTGCCAGGAGTCTGCTCTTGCATAGGATTTCCATGGTCTGAAGCTTCCCTCAGGGCGTAGCCATTTGCTTCAGGGATATCCTTCACAGGCTGCATGTGGATCTCTGCTACACGTTGGATCTCTGTGGGCTGCAAGGGAATCTCCACTCTAGTGCCTGGAGCACCTCCTTCTTCACTCTTCACTGACCTGGGTGTCTACAGGGCTGTTTCTCACTTATTTTTTCACTCCTTTAACTCACAGCTGCTCTGCAGTGCTCTTACCTTTCCTTAAATATGTTTGCACAGAGGCACCACCACTGTCACTGTTGGGCTTAGCTTTGTCTAGCTGGATTTGGAGCTGGATGAAACTGTGTGTGTCTGACATGGGGGCATCTTGTGGTGTCTTCTTGCACCTGGAGCTCACCTGCTATCAAAACCTTGCTGTGTAAACCCAGTCCTTCAGCAGAGTAAGTTGTGGAGACATAGTATCAATTTAAGTGTAAATTTCACAAGCATCTTCCAAAGAAAAGAGAGCCATATGGAAGTCAAGGATTTTATCGTAATACAAGACTGATTTATGTTTGACTATGAGGATGCTGTATGAAAGAAACAATGGCCTGACCCAAAGCCAAATTAACCCATTAACTGTGTTTCTGATGAATGCAAAATACATTAATAGAAATCAGTCCATTAATTTTTCACTGCCTCAGGCAATATAATTTTTTTTTAACTTCAAAGGATTGCCCAACATTCCTAAAAAAGAAAAAGTCATGTTACTAGGCACTACTGAAAGGGTAAGAATGTAAAAAAAAAAAAAAAATTAAATGGTATAGAGAAAATTATACAAGTATATTATTAGCTGTCCCTTTCCCACAGGGAACAATGGCTCATCTTGAAAAAACAGCCACCTGGTATCAAAAGGATAACAGGAATTCCTAAACCACCCTAAAAGTAAAGTATGAACAGCAGTTTTCTCTTTTTGCAATTAAAAGTAATTGTTCATTTGGCCCTAAAGTCTTGATTTTTTAAGCCTGTAATCTACTTACTTTCTATTCTCTCTGTTAAAAAGAAAGAATAAAAGTAATTGTTGTCAGAAATAGTAAACTCATATTAATCACAATTATAAGCAGTAATGTCTGATTACAACTTTTAATCAATCATGCTATTCCATGTTTAACTCAGTAATGTTGGGACCACTAGAGTGGACAGCCATCTGTGCCTCTGTAAAATTAGAAATATGATGAATTATAGCTACTGGTAGTTTAAGACTATACTATGAATACAAATCATTAGAGCTGTGGCAATTTTAACATACTGCCAAAAGTATTTTATCAGCTGTGTTTGCTTTTCTCCTCAAAGAAAAAAAAAAAAAAAAGTAGCAAGAGAAAGATCCACACTTCACTCATCAGCTTTTCATAATGATTTACAGTGAACGAAAAGACAAAGTTCTGACTTTCTGTTTACATAGCACAAATCCCTTTAGTCATAGTCAATACTATAGTCTGAAGATTACATTCTGCTCTTATCTCAGATGGTCACTATCTAAAGTCTGTTAAGCTTCCAGGCTCTCAAATAATGTTTTCAAGTCTTACATTCAGTAGAGTTGCTGCATATTCATCACCAGTATAGCTGAGAGAAGAATCAGATCTCTTTGGAATAGCTGAATTCACCAATTTGTCAAAATGATAAACTTAGGTCAGTAAGAGAATGAAATGGCACATGAAACAGCAAAAAAAATACAATCACATTTTAAGGACTACTTTAAGTGTCTGCTGTTATTTCAGAGGATAAAAGAATAATTCAGGTTGGAAGGGACGCTAAGAGATACCCAGTTCAAACTCCTACTGAAAGCAAGATCACCGCAAAGTATGTGGTCAGACATGGTTGATCAGAGACTTACCTACTCCCAAGCACAGAGAGAGAATGCACAATAGCTCTGGGCAGCCCGTGTCATGGACTGAGTGTCCTTGTGGGGAAAAGGCTTATCATTATGCCCAGGTAGAACCTCCCTTGGTTCATTTCCTTTGTCTCTCTTGTCCCATCTTGTGCCACTGTGCTGGGCCTGGCTCCATCTTCTCCATTGCCTATCCATGTAGGGGAGATGCTGTTTGCTGTACCTAAAGCTGTCCTTGCTCCAGAATGAACAAGACCAGCTCCTTCATCATCTTCTCACAGGGAAACTACACCAAGCCCCCAGTGTAGTGGCTCTACATTGCACTTGGTCCAGTTTTGTCATGTCTTTCATGTGTTGGAAGATCAAAACTGGATGCAGTACTTTAGATGCATAGAACTAATAAACGCTGAATGAATGGAGATAACCAGCTTCCTGAGTTTAGCAGCTGTGCCTCTGATAATACAGCCCAGGAGGTATTTATTATTCTTTACTGCTAAATCAAGTACCTCTTTACGATGTCCAGTGGTTACTGTTTTCAAATCCCTGCAGTCATGCAGAAACACATTGTAGAAACACATCTGGTTTTATTTGTCAGTCTTGGTCTCAAAGCAAAGATACTGCCTTATCTCCCTCCAAACTACTGTGAATTTGCTCTTCCTTTACATTTTCTTAATCCTGTGAATTGTTTAGTTGCCCTATTTAAAATGATCACTGTATATATGTATTTAAAACAGACATGGAAGGCAAAGATGAAATGAGATTTTCTCCAACTGTATCGTTTCAAATCATTGGTTAAATATAATCCCATGAAAAAGATAGAGGATAATAACCTTGAACCATTTAGAATGTAACAGTCTTTCTCCTTGGAGTATATGGATAACAATTCAGCATGATGTTTTACCAGAAATGTTAAATGTTTCTGTTTTTATTAAAAGGTACCACAGCCAGTATTGTTTTTGAGAATAGGATCCCTAAGTGTCTCAGCTCCTGACAAAGCTGACAGCTCTCTTTGAGATTTTTAAGATAATAGGGCTAGGAACAGGGCTAAATATGTGACTTTGTGCCTTATGAGAAGAGATCAGGTTTGGACAAAAGTTAGTACTGAAATAAGAAATTGGGCTCCAATCTTAATTCTGTGTAAAAAATTACTCTGCGAGCACTAGTCTTTCATCAAAACATATGACCAGATTTAGCTTAATCCGTATTTACCTCCAAATTTCATTGTGTCGGTTCATTTTTTTCATTTAAATAAAGAGCTTTGGATGACTGGATAGTTCAATATCAAGAACAAGAGATAAAGATGTTTGCTTTTAGATAATTTTTTTGGTGATCCTTAGTAATTAAAAGTTTAAGGAAAAAAAACAATACACACAATATCTTAGCTCTTAGAATAACTTGCATATTATATTGGCTTCATTTTTTCTGAAGCTTCCCATAGCAACTGCATGGTAAGCATAATAAGTCATAATATATGAATTTTGAGAGAATATGTGAAAGAATCAATGAAGCAAAAAGAGAGAAAAACCAAACCTTTGTCATCAGTGTTTTCAGCGCTTGCCTGCTCTTACAGAGAAAGACACGTTTTATTTTCAGTGTGTGTTATGTTTCACCATAATGAGCACAAAAAAAAATGCAAACCTGAATCGATTTTATACAGAGGTCAGTACAAGGGACAAGCAATCTGTGAAAAAGTTAGCAGTCCTAAGTAAGAAAAGTAATTAGAAAGATGACCATAACCTTTCTTTAATGAATAGCAATAATAAATTACTTCCTTGGTGGTTTTGTGAACCTGTCAAGCCAGCAAGGTGGTCTTTCCCAAGTCGATCTATGTTTCGATCCCTTTTGTAATCACAGTCTCCTGGCTGTGGAAATAGCACCATTTATTAATTGATCCCTGATTGTTTTCATCTGTAGTGGGCAAGAAGCACTCAGGTTCATCTTCCACTGTTCTGAAAGGCTCTTGGGAGAAAAAACAGGGACATTTGTCAACTATAGGTCTTGAACGCTGTTTTTCTTACTACTTGGTATTGTTGCTTGAGTCATTCACTTGTCAGTGTCACAGCAGGCTAGTGAGCAAGAGGAAATTACAGTTTTAGCAGTGAGCTCTACTGCATGAAGCACGTGAAAAATGTCCTCCCAAAACTAGCACTGGTGTTTTGAGTTTCATTAAAACTATTATCCAGTAAAAGATATATTTAAGAAAATCTACTTGCATACATTAATTTGAGGTTTTTCCCACTAGCACAAGCATCTTTTGTGGGACACAACCTTTGGTTAATAAGCACTGTAATTGGCATTGAATACTTCAAGGCTTTTAACTCTTAAGGAATCCGAGACAAATACAGCGACTGAAACTTCTCTGCCTGATATGGGTCAGAGAGGTCCTTACTCCCGTGAGATAGGATGCAACAGCCATTTTAACATTTTATTGAGACATAGGGGAAAAGAAGAAAAACCCCCACATTCAGTTTGTTTTCAAGCGGTACATCCACTAATGCAGTGCCTGAGAACAGCCTGTGCATTAATATATCTGATGAATTTAGCTGTCTTGATTTCAAAGCAGTTCTGCCCACAGGCTATTATTTAGGAACTTTCATAAATAGACTCCTTGACTACGTCTCCCGGGCCCGATTAAAGTTTACCTCCCTCACAAGGTTTTGAGACAGACCTTGTTCCTGGTACCAGTATCTCTTGCTCTGCCTTTAACAGTATTACAGGAGGTAGCATGTTATAGATAAGGTAATCGCCCTGTGTGTGTTCAAGGCAAAAATAATGATTGAAAAATAATCAGAGAACTATAGACTGACGTTAGGGAATTTTGGTGCTCCAACCAAAACCTTTTCTAAAAATCTGAAATTGCATTTTTAGACAAAAGCAGCATTGAATAAGCATACTTATTCTGGGCTATGATATTTGCAGGAAGAATACTTAACTGCAAAAAATTGGGAGTAGAAAAGTGAAACTACAGCTTCTAAGAGATTACATCTCTGTTTATATCTCAAATTAACATATTTTGTGGCTTATATCTTCACACAACTTCCAAAACAACAGTAATGACTGAACAATTGCCTCTGAGAGATCAATTAAATATTTACTAATGTATACTGGAATAAATATTCAATTCTTGTATTCCTGGAATTACCATCATTGTATAGCTCTTCAAAAATTGATAGGAAAAAAACTTTATTTTTGTTTAAGTAAAATCGCTACCTACTACAAATGAAAAGCTGAATCCAAATTTCTGAAATTATTCTGGTATCTGTAGCTGAAAATTTACAGTATCTCTTTTTTGAGTTTGATACACAGTAGGTGAAGTCACACAAAAGTTTCCTTCCATTTGGAGGCAAAAGACCATATGAACAAATTCTGAGAGTTAATTTAATTTAGATTTGAAGCCAGGTGTCATTCTTTTAGAGAAATTAATCCAAACAATTCTCCATTCAGGGCACTTCAATTTTCAGGATGAGGTAGAAAAATCTAAATAAAAGTCTAGTTTCCTGTAAGGGAGAAACTGTAGATTTTACCTGTAAGACCTTCCCACCCCCAAAATTTTAATAAAAAAATGTATACTAGCAGGTTAACTGGAAGATTTTTGGGGAATTTTCTCTCCGAGTCACATCCTCAGCCATATATCTGGCTTTAAAAATCCTAAGAGACAAGCTAAATATCTTCATATTTTATTGTAGGCTGTGAGAATGACCTGCAAGAATGGATTTCCAAAATACAATTATTAAATCCTGTAAACATCAGGGGATTGAGAATCTATTTTAGGCTGCCAGTCTTGTCGTATGGGCAAAGTCCAAAAGCCCATCGAGGATGTAGTGTTTATGTTCGATGAGCTGCCAAAATGTAATTAAATTTTTTTGGAATACTTACATGTTAGCACATTTGAAAGAAAAAAGCATCATAAAGGAAAAGGGAATGCAATTTATCATACTAAAATAAGTGCACTGAAGAAATGTGGGCTTTATATTACAGACACTGCCAACAACCAGTCATGCATGTCTATTCTTCTGCCAGTGTTAATCTTGTGCATTGTACTTTTCTTTCTTTCCTTTTTAAATTTTTTTTTTGTTCTATTTGAAAAATACAAAGAAAGGAACATAGGACATGTGGGTGGAACCAGGCTGGGAAGAAGTATAAGAAAAAAAGTAAAGATATCACCTCATTTTTTTTTACCACAAATTCTGACACTGGGAATTTGTGAATACACCCAGTGATATTTCATCAGCCAGGCCATTTTTAAAATGTTAAACATATTACAGTTTCCCTCATCTGAGGGATAGAACCATGTAACAGCTCTATGTCACTACCCAAATAAAAATTACTTTCTTTGTCATAACCATTGCATTTTGGAGTTGGAAATAATTCATTTTATATTACATATCTCTGCTTTCAGTGAAAGACGATCTAGGGCAATACTGGCAGGACATTTTATGTATTTGTACAAGAGGTTAGGACTACTGACAGAAATCTCACTCTAACCCTATGGAAGACTTATCACTTATTGACATTTCATTATTCATGCCATTTATATTGGGTCAGAAAAGAGATGCCTAATTTATGTGTAATACCCCGTCTCCTTCCCCAACAAGGGATGAGTACTTTAAATACCACTTCATCTGTGCCACAGTTAGGAGGGATATGCATGTCTTGTAAAACACCTCTGTACAGTGACAGAGATGTCACTGTAAGCCTAAACTTTGAGAGGATGTTTGGAATCTCTGAAACAGGAAAAAAAAAAAAAAGAAAAAATGAAAAGGTGGAAAAGGCCAAGTTTAAATATTTAGGCTAAGAAGAAGTCACTTAGATAAACATCGGTATTCCAGGTTTCTTTAAAAAATTGTACTTAACCTGGTTTCATAAAAGTGAAAATTCTACTTCCTTGCAATCTGTTTTTGTTCTGCCCTGATATTTTGTACAATAGAACACATTTCCACCCACATTTTGGTAAGTATGCCAGGTGCAAAGCTCACAAGTTCTAATTTCATCACTTTTTTTTTTTCCTCCTATGTATGCAGATCTTCCTTTTAGCAACAGAGGAGAGATAAATACTATTTATTCAAAGAAAAGACCGAAATATGACTTACTCACAAAACTTACCAAGGCAAAGTTACAGTCCCTTAAAGTACTTAAAACCTCATTGTTTCTTGATTATTTCAATGTTAAGCAGTCAAAAGGAAGAATCACAGAATGATAGAGGTTGGGAGAGACCACTGGAGATGATCTAGTCCAACCCCCCTCTAAAGCAGGTTCACCTGGAGCAGGTTGGACAATATTGCATCCAGGTGGATCTCCAGATGAGACTCCACAACCCCTCTGGGAAGCCTGTTCCAGTACACTGTCACCCTCAAAGGAAAGTTTTTCCTCATATTAGAAATGACAGCCTGTAGCTTCCTGGGTTCCCCAGGAAGATTGGAGCGACATTGGCTTTCCTCCAGTCCTAAGGCACATCTCTTATTTTCAATGAAATTTCAAAGATGATGGATTTGTGTCGCATTTGCCTGAATGGTCTCCAACCCAATCCTCCTCAAACAAGGGAAAGTCTTCCTTTCTTCAGACTTTCTCTGTTGCCTCCAGGCTCTGGTATTCCTGAGGACTTGACTTAGCAGTAAAGACTGAAGCAAAGAAGGCATTCAGCAACTCTTCTTTCTCTGTATCCTCTGTCACCAGGGCATCCGCCTTATTCAGCTGTGGATCCTCCGTAACCTTTTTTTCTGATGTTGGTGTACTTGAAGAAGCCCTTCTTGTTATTCTTGGCATCTTTTGCCATATTTAGTTCCAAGTGGACCTCAGTCTTCCTTGTTGCATCCCTGCATACTCTGACAACGTTCTTATCTACCTCTCAAGTAGCCTGTCCCTTTTTCCATAAACCTCCTTCTTCCATCTGAGTTTTATCAGAAGCTCTTCACTCAACCGGCATGTCTCCTGCCTGCTCTGTGTGATTTCCTACTCAGAAGGATGCACCAGTGCAGCTTGGAGGAAGTGATTCTTGAATATTAGCAAACTCTCCTAGACCCCTCCTAACTTTCAGAACTCTAACTCATGGGATTCCTCCAAGAGGCCAAAGTCAGCTGTCCAGGGTCATAATCCTACTTATTGTCATGCTTCCTCCACATGCGATCCTGAACTCCACAATCTCATGGTCGCTTCAAGCGAAGGATGTCCCCAGCCAGTCCTTTTTTAATATAGGTCCAGCCGTACAATTCTCCTCGTTGGCTTCTTCATCATCTGTATCAAAACATCATTATCATCAGTGCTCTTCAGGGTCCTCCTGGACTGTGTGTGCCCAGCTGTGTTGTCTTTCCAGCAGATATCAGTTCCCCATGAGAGCCAGGGCCTGGGATTCTGAGGCTTCTTTCAGCTGTCTACAGAAGGCCTCACTGACTTCCTCTACCTGCTCAGGTGGCCCGTAGTATCCACCCACAGTAGTGGCACCCATGTTAGCCTGCTCCTTAATTCTTACCTGTAAGCTCTCGACTCATTCTTCATTCCCAGGCAGATCTTGAGGCTTTCCAGTTGCTTGCTTGCATAAAGAGCAACTCCACCACCTCGCCTTGATTCAAGTCTTGATTAGACTACCATAACTAATAAACAACTATGATCACCAACTAAAAATCTGACAGTGTCTGGTCCAAATTTGACATATGTAGGTGTAAAAATCGTGACATACAGGTGCCTTTAAAAATGAAAAAGATCAGGTTTTTTTTTTTCCCTTTTTTTAAAATGGATTAATATATTTTTTTATATGTTTAATACTTTTATCAGGATCACTGTATATGGATCAGTCCAGAGTTTGCAATTTTTTTATTCCTAGAATCAGAGTCAAGACCACTGCTGCCTTTCAACAGGAGTAATGACCAACCTGTTAATAAAGACTCCCAAGAATCAGCCACAAAGACCAAGTTATTAATTATATCTAGGTAATTTTCTCACCCAAATTCCACTTGCTAGCATTCCTGTATAAAGTGAAAGTTTGGAATGATGTCTTTATTTTTGTTTTTTAGTTTTTTTAAATATTTTATTTTCTTTTTCCCCTCCAGATTATTTGCAGGACTTCCTACCCTGATCTAGATATAAATAATTCACATCTTCAGTCACATAAGAGGTCCAATACCAAATATTTCCTACATTGTATGGTCAGTTTGCCCCCAAAAGAAAAAGAAATGCAAATGTGTTTTAGTTGCATATAGGTTAGTATTGAGGAATCCAAGGTAACCTTTGACGATGATCAAACATGAATCAATTGCTGTATATTTGCTTTCCTGTAGTGGTAAAAAATAGGCACGCTCTTCTTCTGGCAATAGTTCCTCTCACAGTAGCAATCTGTATCTGATTGGCACCAGAGATGGAAAAATAAATGGATGGTGTGATAAAGTCACTGGATTTTATTGGATCACCTATCATTATACTGTGACAATGTTAGTCCTGTTGTTGGTGACAAAGATGACAATTTTTGAAAGTCTTTCTTTAGACAGTGTTTTTGCAGGGCCTCCAATATGTTCAAGGAAAAGTTTCTTTTGTTAAGGAGGTCCAAGCTATCAAGGCTGATGTATGCTTCTTGATAGCACTGAAGGATGGCAGAAGAAGAGAGAAGAGAGTAGAAGCTGATTACAGCTGCAGCAACAGCAATGACATTGTAAGTAATTATACCACTGAGCTGTCAAAAGACAAAATGCATGACAGAGAATCTCTGCTAATCTTGGCACACTGAACGACAGCCACAACGTTCTGTCTTAGAAGATGGGAATTTAGCAGTTATCCAAAAAAAATAGGAAAAGGACTAGTGATGATCTAAGGCATACAGCTTTCCAAATACAAATATTTTTGTACATAAATATGGGCAAAATAAAGCTAAATCAAACAACTGCCTAATGTCTTTGTCTTTTGTTATTGAAAAAATATGATCACAGTAAAATCCTGCTTCTCATTTATAATCTGTTTGATCTCTTGTGGGGCACTTTCATGCAAGAGAACCTATATGTGACCATTAAAATATTGAGATCAAATAGAGAATTAAAGATGTTGTCTCTTCTATGGATGCAGTTAGAAGCTTATTCTCTTTCTCTCATTGAATATCTCATACAGAAGGGATTTGCATAAAAATCACACAGAAAAAGCTCAAATCCACAAAGCAATTATATCAAGTTTAAATCTAGTGACCAGTATAAATTTATTTTCTTTTTAATGCCACATTAAAGTCATATGTGAAACCCAGACTTCAAGTCCTCCATGAGAATGTGCAGTTATACAACACCTTTTGTCCAGCTTCAGCTGGACCCCACATCACAGGATCCTGACACAGATATGACAAACTGCTTAACTGGTCTACTGACACCTGATGGGGTGCACTTCTCTCAGAGGGGAAAAAGACTTCTGTCACTGGAGTTAGTGGGGCTCCTTGTCAGAGCTTTAAACTAGCTTGGAAGGGAAATAGGGGCAAAACCAGACTCACCAGTGATGAGTAACAGGTGCCAAGACTTGAAGAAAAGAGCACAAGTGTGATGCCTCAATCTGCTTTAAGAGGCCTTGTCTTCAATGTACCACACCTGAAATGTTTCTGCGCTAATGCACCCAGCACGAGAAGCAAACAAGAGAGCTCAAGGCTTTGGCCCAGTCTCAGAGATTTAACAACACTGGGGTAAGTGAAACGTGGTGGGATAAGTCCTGTGACTGGAGTGCCCTGTTGGGTGGTTACAGGCTCTTCAGGAAAGATAGGCAGGGCAGAAGAGGCAAAGGGGTGGCGCTGTATGTGATAGAAGGGTCAGAATGTATGGAGCTCACAGCTGGCAATGGCACAGTTGAGAGTCTCTGGATAAGAATCAAGGGGCAAACAAAGAATGTGGATGTCATCGTGGGAGTCCACTCTAGACTTCCCAGCCAGGATGATGACACTGACAAATTGTACTTTGAGGAACTAAGGGATGCTTCCAAGTCAATTGCTCTTGTCCTTATGGGGCATTTCGATTTGCCAGAAATTAACTTGGAAGCATCACACAGCTGGTACAACCCAGGCCAGGCCAGTGGATGTAATCTTTTGGGATTTCAGTAAAGCTTTCAATGCTGTCTCTCACAGGATCCTTCTGGACAAAATGTCCAGCCACAGCTGGATAAACACATCATGTGACGGGTGAGCAACTGGCTCATGGGCAGGGCACAAAGGGTTGTAGTGAATGGGGTGACATCAGAAGGTGACCTGTCACTAGTGGGTTTCTGCAGGGCTCCATCCTTGGCCCTGTGCTCTTCAACATCTTCATAAATGACATAAATGGACCCAGAACTGGAAGGGATACTAAGCAAGTTCACGACTGATACAAAACTGGGAGGAGCTGTTGACTCCTTCAAAGGCAGGGAGGCCCTGCAGAGAGACCTCAAAAAACGAGAGGACTGGGAAATCACCAATCAAAGTTCAACAAAGGAAAGTCATGGATTCTGCACCTGGGATGGGGCAACCCTGGATGTATTGACAGACTAGGGAATGAGATGCTGGAAAGCAGCACCATGGAAAGGGACCTAGGGGTCCTGGGCAGTGGAAAGTTGGCTATGAGTCAGCAGTGCCCTGGCAGCTGGGAGGGCCAAACATGTCCTGGGGAGCATCAGGCACAGTATCACCAGCTGGCTTGCATATTTGCAAGATGTGATTGGACAGGGTGCTAGTTAATCTCATCTCGGCTCCCTTTCTCACAAAAGGTTGCACCAGATGATCTTCTGAGGTCCCTTCCAACCTGAGTTATTCCACATTGCTATGATTCTAACCTAATGTACACATTCCGTATGGTAGAACTGCATGGATGCAGAAAGTCAATGGCAGATCTGTTGCACAAGAGAAGAGATGTTCCTGTCACTTTTGGGTTAAATCACTTCATGCTTATCCCATCACTCACTGGGGGATACTTCTTCCATAGCCTTCATTATCCAATCTATCAACAATTTTCTTTCATTTTGTAGCTCCCATGTATCTCATATATAACAGATAGTCTTTAAATATTGCTCTGAAGCCATGGTGAATACTCCTCAGTGTGTCCTGAGGGAAGAACCGTTCCAAAAGTCGTAAATACATTGCTTCTAATTTCACCAAGTATCCCAGGGTTTTGTACTGTCAGACCTAAAAAGAGAATGTAATTCCCTTTCCCTGTAGCTTTCACTGTTTTGGCTTTTTTTTCTAGTATATCTAGTCTTGTTTCATCTAAAGCAAACAGCTTCAATTTTTGGTTATATCATGTCTTCAGCTTCCAGGAATGTCTATATTTTATATATATATTTATACATAAAAGATATATTTTATGTATACATTCATTTATTTATAATCTAAACCATTCTAGTTCATCAGAAAGTAATAGGCAGTTGCAGTGCATAGCACATTTAGCTTTAAGGTAGGCAGCTGAAATACATCATAAGAATTGCTTATTTCTCTCTGTTGACTAAGAAGAAGAAGAAGTTGACTAGCTCAGAAATAGAGGATCAGAAATTGAATGGATTCATTCTGCTGCTTCAGCAAAATATGAGACAGATTTCCTTGTCTTTCGTAAGGATTTTGTATTCCCAGCCAGTACTTCAAGACTGTGGTGTGTAATACCTCGTGTATTGACATGTTAAAGGACAGTGGATTGGATGCCATTGCTCATGTAGTGCACACTGGTTTTTTGCTACCCTTTGCCTCTTTAACGAACCAAGAATTGCAGTAAGCTACTAAAATAATGTGGAAGAAGTACTAATTTGATGCCTATATGACAGCAGAAGACCTAAGTATCTCTGTAACTGAGAAGGTCGGTTGAACTACGAAAGGAAGTAAATATGAAGATGTGTGGTAATAACTTCTCAGCGAGACAGGGTTTGGGGTGTTGTTTGGGTTTTTTTTAACAAGTCCCTGAATTTTGAAAAGACAGGAAAAATGATTCTTCACTCAGATAAAGTGAAATTTAGTGAAACACAGAAAATTCATATCGGATTACTGCAAGAATACCTCCTCATGTATGTTTAAGTTTTCTTTTCCTCTTTCGGGTAGGATTATCCCAGAAAGACTGCACCAATCCAATAGCGCTGTTCTTACCCTACCAAAGTTAGTAGATTAAAGTAATTGAATTATTTCAGTTCACAGAAAATGCCAGCAGGTATGTTGTAATTCCCAGAGCATGCACATCTAAGCAGGACCTTTTATCAAGAAGGCTTGTGATTTCAGAGTTGTGTTGGTTTTGGGCAAGGGTTTTTTTGTTTGTTTGAGGGGGGGTTTTTTGTTTCTTTAAGAATCTGGATACATGTGGCTTTCACCAAATCATATATTATTCTGGTTAGAGACTAGTAAAAATTTCAGTAGGAGATGTTGAAGGTCATTGAATCTCTTCCTACATAATGCACAGGAGCACGGAATAAAACAAATGAAACAAATTAATAATAGAATTATTCATCTCGGTTAAGACTCATTTAGGTTGGAAAAGGCCTTTAAGATACTTAATTATAATTTCTAGAATAATGCTTGGAATATGAGAAAAAAGGCAAAAAGGCAGGAGCCTTCCATATAAGCATTAAAAGGAGACAGTAGCTTTTAAAAATACTTAGATATGAGAAACTTGAGCTCTCTAAATTGTAGATACTTAAGTGGAGGCAGACCACTAAATTTCCTTCTCTCAACGGTGTCAGCTGTCTATTACAAAAGGGAGAAAGCTACATGTCTCCTTTTACTTATCTTTTTTAGCTATGAAATGTGGTTAGGTTACACTCCCCAATGGATTTTTTTTTCCTAGCTCTTCTGCACACATGCAATATCAATATACATTTTTATATATTTTCCCCTCATTTACCCCTCTCTGCTCTGCAGGTCCAGATACATTCCTGATATTTAAAGAATGTATCTGGACCTGAATTTAAGCAGACCTGGAGAAGTATGGAAAATGTATGTGAAACAACAAAGAGAGAGACCTCTAAGGATCAACAACGAGACAAGAAATGAGGTGATTTACTTACTTTCCTGCTGAGAAGGCAGCTATGGTGTTTTGATTAGCCCAAAAACTCATAAAATATTTTTGACATTTTGTAAAGTTTAAGGATGCTGATAAAGCAGCAATAAAGTACTAGGGGAGTATAGCACTAAAACTGTAGTACTAGGGGTAGAGTTGAAAGTACAGCTGGGAATATTAAGCATTCTACCTCCTCAGATCTCCCTGCAGAAAACTTGAAATCTCTCAAAAAGCACAAGATACTAGAAATGGAGTCCCATTCCATATTGATAAAACCTTAATTTCATTTTTGCTTCAAAGAAAAAGCATGAGTCAACAAAAGAAGAACTTTGAGCTACATAAAAATGTTATCTGTATTAATGGGGCAAGGCCAGCAAAATGATGGCTGGAAGTGCTGATAAATAGAAGGTAGTTTAAATTATGCTGATGTGTCTATTTCATTTTCTCAGCAGACCTTGAGCAGCATAATTAGATTGTTTTTTCACTCTGCATCCAAAGGGCATTCATTCCTTGTGTCCCTATCCTTTTTACAGCAAGTATCTGGGAGTGATCTCCTGCAATATTAACACTGTCACCAGAGAATGAACCCTTAGTGTGCTTTTAACTGGAGTACAACTTCTTTCACCTAAAACCAGCAAAGATACCTCCACAGCCATAATGCTCTGAACTATGCATTCTGAGACAGACACAGGTCTCAGTTTACCTTGAACAGATATAGGGACACACCTTTAATTTTAATTTTATTTTCTTTGCCTTACTGTAAGGCGCACATGGGTGGGCAAAGCGAGGTAGAAAGCGGCTCGTTCAAAGGGTCCTTCTCTCCGAGGAGCCCTTGCAGTGCTAAGCAGCACTTGCCGGGTTACTGCCTTTCGCCCGTGCAGCGGAGCACACAGCCAAACCCACGAAGGCTGACGGGTTTAAGCGCCACTAGAGATGAGAGATGGCCTCAGCCAAGGAATCCCAAAAGGTGTTTTATTCGGTGGAGTTCTGGTGTCAAGAGAGCGAAGGTCTCTTGGGACAGGCAGAAAAGGGGTCTCGAGGGGGCATGGTTACATAAAATTCAGCCAATGAGGAGAGAGGGGAACAGGGGGTTGGGTTACATCCCTATATGGATTTATGAAACTTGATAAAGATAAGCATTTCATACCTGAGAAATGACCCACCACCATGGTAACTCTGCCCAAACTTCTGTTTGCTCAGCTACCACAACACCTTACTTTTCTTTGCCTACTCTAAGGTATAATTTTTAGATTATCAAACTTTCATCTGCCATTGAGTAGGAGAACATGAAGAGCCCAGGCAAGTTTGTGTGCTCTCCCACTGTCACTCAGTTGTGAAACTCCTATTGAAACAAAGAAAGAAATCAATACTGGAAAATTATAGGATTTATTAAGGTGTTTGAATGTCTACATGGAGGATAATTTGAGATGGGTTTTAACGGGGTGGTGGCGGTGCGTATCAGCGTGTTTTCCATGTAGTCCTCAGCTGACACTCCATAAGGGTTCAAGCTTCCCCCGGTCTCAGGTTGAGCTCCAAGGATGGATTCGACTTGAGGTTAAGACATCTAAACTTCAGTTACTACTTGTAGGTTTCTATACAAGAGCTAGTTAATAGACTCACACTAATGGCAGGAAAATATCTATTAATTGATTACAAGTAGTGCTGCTTGAAAGGCCCAAGAGTACCTGAGATATCTATGTGGCAGGTATTCTATGGGTCAAAAGAGAGGCACACTCCTGTCTTGAGTGACACTGGCCAGCCAAACAAGGTATGTTCTGATATTCTGACTATATTAGGTGACTGTTTTGAATGCTCTTCTGGAAGTCACCTTTTCTGGCAGCTCAGTCATTTGATATGCTCCACTCACTGTATTAACTAGATGCTTAGAAACATGCCTATAGCCACCTACATGAACACATGGCAGTGCAGATTTCCTTAGATTTAACTGAATTAGGTCTTTTGGGATGTGGAACTACTTTGTAATATTGACACAAAATTTGAAAGGTGCATGTTACTCCTGTACTATGAGCTTGAGCACAACAAAATGGACTTAAGTTTACGCAGAGAAATCTATTTAGCTTATGAAATTTTGCTTAAAAAAATTTCTGCATTTCCCACTGAATAGGCAGGTTAGAAGACGAGCATTAAAAATCTGGAATTACTTTTTACATAGGTGAGATATTGGAATGCAAGTTGGATGTAAATTCCAAGAAATAATGGGCTAAGGCGTTAACATTCCTTTCATATTTTTCCATAACCATTATGATCAGGTATTATTTATATTGATTAGATCATCTGCTGTTTCTCCTCAGCAACTCAGGCTCAGGAAGTAAAATATTAATCGTATTGGGGAATAATGATAATGCACAATTATTGAGGACTGGAATTTCGAAGAGTGATACCCCTTTATTATGGTGTGGATAAAAATGCTTGACTGGTGCTCCTTTATAAATGATATATGCTGAGAAGAATGCTGCTTTCTGCACTTAAAGACAGGAGATCTCAAATGAGAAAACTCTCAATTTTCAGAGACCTTACTCCTAACCAAATGTTAAAAATCACATATGATGCTCGGAATTACAAGTAATCTGCTATTTCCAGCAAGCACTTTCCGACAACCAACGTACTCTTTGCAAAAAAAAAAAAAAATTACTCTTTTCATTATATTGCTAAGCAGCTTGGTCTAACTATCAACATAAAGAAAAAGAAGTCTTGTTCTGGGCATGATCTGAAAGAAAGCCTGTCAAGACCAGTATCAATATTTTCAACAAAGCACTGATCTCTGTAGATCTCTTCTACTGTGGCCACTTCTGCATCAAGACTCTGTGATGGATGAGAAAGTCACACAGAGTACACAACAAGGAAGATTTTAAGAAGACCAAGACATCCAAATGAGGATCCAATTCAAAACAAAACGAAACTATTTGTTGCCATGTCAAGCATCTCAATTAATCCCAAGGGCATTTTCTTTCATGCACTTCTGGGCATAAATTTGCAGAGTCAGGTCCTAGACCCAGAGACCTTTAAGCACTATTCCACACCATCTAATGGAACGTAGGCCAGCTAATACAGCTTTGGGCATCTGTTCTGTATTTTGATAAAAGGTGACCCAGAGCTATTATTATGGGTAGTTGAAATATGGTGTATGGATGAAAGGCAAGATGATGAAATGTTACAAACACCCACAAGACATATCTTTAGCTGTCACATTAGTTCTGCAAAAGGGCAACTTGTAGAAAAAGATGATCTGCTATAGTGAAGATGCATCCCAGCCTGTGATTAAAAGCTGTGAAACACAAGAGGAATACAAGTGGGTTACCAAGACACAAGACGCCTGTGTCCATAGCAAAAAGCTGATTTCCAAGAGAAATCATGAAAGTTGAGTACTTTTAAACCAAGCTGATGAGGAACTATCATAGCCTAAGAAGTACTCACATCATCACCACAAAATTTAAAATTTAGGCCTCTGGCTCAATTTTCAAACTGAACTCTTAAGTCTGTCATAGAAGGTTCATAGCACTGTGAAATCATATTAAGGAAGAAATATGCAGGGGTTTTGTTGAAGTTCATCTTAAGACAGTGTAACTTACTTTGCCTCCATTTAAGTCAATTTTTAATGCAAACAAAACTATGAATCGAAAAACCTGCTATGGAACTTGTAATTGGTGTTTCAGCTGTGTGGAATGTTCCCAATTTTATTTTTTAAATGTTTTATATTAAATTACAATTTTTTAATTTGCCCAGCATTGTAAACTGAGATATGTAATATGAAATGATTTCATAACATCGTCCACTGATTTATTTGCATGTAATGTAACACTGTGAATCTTCTCCATCTTGACCATATCATCAGACTTTCTGAAAGCATCAGCATGTAGATGTGAATTTAGGAGGTTTCAGAATAAGGTGAGTTAAGCTGTATTCACTTTTGCCTGAACCAGGTACAGTGTACTCCTCTAGAACTAAACCATTTCAACACCTCATTTCAACATACAGAGGCAAAAATAGAGGACAGAGATTTCATGTCAACAGGTAAGATAAAAATATCCTTTGAGAAACAGATAATTTTCTGAATACTGACAATATTAAATGCAAGTATTGAGTGAAGCAAGAGCTCTTTCAAAATAGTAGTGTATGATCATCTAATTAAGGCATATTGGGTAGCATAGAAAGCATAAATTGATAGGATTAATTTACAGTTGTCCAGGTGGACCTTTTTTTTCTCTAGCTTCTAATGGTTTGATTTTGTAATGTTAGTATGTTTTCTAAAGTATCTTCTGTGTGAAAATTTATGTGAGTCATATATCTGATATTAATGTTTTCTGTCTCTGTTTCTGTGCAGACATTGACCATACGATATGCCAAAGCTCAGTGGAAGGGAAGATTCCTGATCTGATTCTATACTAGCCTTTTGTAAAACTTCTTCCAGAATGCAGTCCCATTAAAAAAACTTTAGGATTAGCAAGTTTGTGCACCAGTTATTTTATCTTTTCTCAATTAAAATTGGTTACCATCTTCCTAGGAAGAGGAAACCCTTGATTCTACCTCTTATTTCCCAAAAGGTCTGCAGTGCCTCCAGCAACAAATAGTGTGTATACAGCTGGTTATATGGTATAAGAAGTGACAACACTGTGATACTAAGAATAAACACAGAGAACTAAGGAAATATGTCAAAGTAGCTTTTGTGCCTTATACAGGAAAAAAAAAATCAAAAAGAGAAAAGCTATTTATGCTGTAGTGTAAGAGCTGAATATGTCACCAGCTCCAGTTAAAATATCTTGGAATCTTGGAGCTTTCTACAGCTACTCTGTTACTTGTTCATAGCTTTTTTTTTTTTTTTTCCAAGGCAGGTGCCCAGTGCTCTTCATAGAAGTATGGCTCTGCTTGTTGTCCTACTGTTACAATGGATAAGCAAGGGATAGATATACTATGCTGATTTGCTAAGAGCTACTTCGTCGATCTGTTTACATCAGTTATGGTTATTCATACAGAGCTGGAGCTGCAACACTTGGCTATCTCATCACCGAACACTGCAGTACCTGAGCATTACCATTTAGGAGATTCTCAGAGCCTTGAGTTGTGCATCCAGTTTCTCTAGACAATGCCTGAGGAGAGACAGGCAGCTTGAAGATAAATCAATGCTGCAGTCATTTTTATGACTGCAACATATGTAAACAGACAAGTTTCTTTAGAGTAGCTTCGGTCCAGACAAGGGTGTAGCCATCACAGCACAGAAGTCTCCGATTTTTTCTGCATTTTGCATTGAAAAAACACTGGATAAAATGAATAAATAATGTTACAACCACATATTAGACCCAAAACTTCCCTTGCCAAGAAGTGGCCTTTCTGGGCCATGGAGTCATTCTCCCATTTGCTTATTCATTCAATCCTTCCCCTTTGAAATTTGCTTTCTGCTATACCAGTATCATAGCTGAAGGGAAGGATAGTCGCCTTTTCCTTTATAGCTTTATAGCTTGCAACCAGGCACTCTGTGGAGGGGCAAGAGAGATGTGGGTCAGTTCCCTTCATGGGGAGATTTTTCACCTCCTTGACAAACACTATAACAACTAAGTAACTGAATCAATTAAATATAAATGGTGAGTGCCTGCCAGACTCCTCTAACTAGTTTTTGGAAGAAAAAGTTGAGCCTGAGTTTAGATAACTTGCACAGCCAAATTACTAAATTTGCCAAAGCACCTGAGTCAAGAAGAGAGTTGGTAATTTTTAATATTATTTTTAAAGGTACAGTTATCTCCTACTGTTGATTTTATTATGATTTAAGCCATTAAAAGTAAGTCTTGCTATAAAATTGCAAAAAAAATATTTATTTCCCAATGAGAATATTTTAGGAAAGTCTTTCTTGTAATAAGCTCTCCATAATATGCTATAAATTATCTTAATCTAATCCTGTGGACTGTTCTATGTGTTATAAATTCCTCTCTCACATTGTCAAATTGGATTTATGAATTCTGCTCATGAGAAAATGTTATTACATTACTAAAAAGTAGGAAAGGCCTGTTATCTGCCTGCCTTCATGCTTGCGTGGATCTGGCCCTATCTTTCTTCTCTGAATCTAGGCCTCTGGAAAGGGAAAATTGTGGCATATTTTCAATAGCCAGACAAGGGAGTATAAAGAGCATGTGCATTGCACCTCTCATTAGTCATGTTTCAGTTCTCCAGACAAGAATAACAGAAGCCTCAGGGCACTGCTTATGCTCTTTGTGCAAGGGTTCATGCCAGTGTGTGCAGACTGTTGTAAGAGCATAATCTTGCAAAGGCTGCTGTAGTTAGCTGGCTTGTCCCAGGGTACCCTCCCTGCAAAACAAATGGGAGCAAATGGTAACAATTTGCATCTTGCAGTACACAGCAGTTTGATGACCCATGTCCAGGGCAAAGCTACAGTCAAGCCCAAGTGAAGTAGTAATTCCATGTAGGGGATGTTCATTATAGTTCTGACAAACATGATGATCATAGAATATTCTGAGTTGGAAGGGACCCACAAGGATCATCAAACAACTCCTGGCCCAGCACAGGACAGTCCCAAGAAACACCATGTGCCTGAGGGCAACAAAGATGACTGAGGAACTGGACCACCTCTTACAAGGACAGGCTGAGAGAGCTGAGCCTCTCTACTCAGAGAATCTTCAGACTCGAGAATGGAAGACTAAGAGGGAAACTCATCAATGTCTATAACTATCTGAACAGAGAGTGCCAAGAGGACAGGCTCTTCTCAGTGGTGCCAAGAAATAGGACAACAGGCAATAGCCAGAAATTGATGCACAAGAAGTTTTGCCTGATTATGAGGTAAAATTTCTTTGTTGTATGGGTGACCATGCACTGGAACATATTGCTCAGGGAGGCTGTGGAGTCTCCCTCACCGGAGATATTCAAGAACCATCTGGACACCATTCTGTGCAATGTGCACTGGGATGACCCTTCTTAAGCAGGGAGGTTGGACCAGATGACTTCACTGTGATCCCTTCCAACCTTACCGATTCTGTGATTAGCCAGCTCTTAGAGTGTTCTCAGATGAATCCCATCAGGTCCCATGGACCTACAGGGATCCAGCTGGAGCATCAGATCTGGCACAACTTCAGGGTTTACTGGGGCTTTATCATTCTCACAGCCATAGTACTCAAGCACAGGGCACTAGAACCCCCTTAACCCATCCTCAGTGTAGAAGACAGAGGCAAACAAAGAATTAAACATCTCTGTCTTGCCTTCGTCCTTGTCTTCTGGACCTGCTTGTGCCAGATGAGTGGTGTTAATGCTCAATACCCAGCAGTCCCCCATAAGGTCAAGAGCAGTTGATTTGGAAGTGTCCTTTAATTCCTTGAAGAATTCATTGGATTCATTGTCCTGGCTGGGAAGTCCATAGCAGACTCCCATGATAACCTGCATTATTTATTTGTCCCTTAATCCTTACTCAGCGGCCCTCAGCCCTGCCTTTTCCAACTGTAAGCTCCATACAGCCCTTCTATTACATACAACAACACACCATCACCTTGCCTCCCGTCATCCAGTATGGCACTTCAGTCACAGGACTCATCCCACCAGGTTTCACTTATGCCAATGTTGTCATATCTCTGAGACTGGGACAAACCTTCCAGCTCCTCTTACTTGTTCCTCGTGCTGCATGTGTTGGTATAGAAACTTTTTAAGTATGGCTCATTTTAGCTGACACATTATGGAGCAGATTGAGGGATCCCAGTAGTGCTCAGTTCCTCAAGTTTTTGCTTTCCATCCCATTGCTTATCACTGTCAAGCCTGATTTTGTCCCTTTCCCTCTTCCAATCTGGTTTAAAGCCCTATCAATGAGCTCTGCTAGCTCCTATGCCAAAACGCTTTTTTTCCTCTCTGAGGAAGGTGCACCCCATGAGGCGACAGAAGACCTATTGTAGTACACACCATCCCATGGCCAAAAAACCCAGTTTTTCCAATGGCACCAACCTTGGAGCCTTGTGTTGGTGTGAGGAGTCTGCCTGTTCCTTTCAATAGTCTTCCTTGCTACTGGAAAGATTGGGGAAAACACTACCTGTGCTCCTGTTCCTTCAACCAATCATCCCAAGGCCTTGAAGTCTCTTTTGCCCTCAGACTTCTCTTTGTTTTCTCACCAATAGTAGATTATAATCAGAGGGCTGTAACAGACTGGACAGTTTTCTAGTAGTGACCCTTACCCGAGACCCCGATAGACAGAATTTCCTGTCTCAGTATTGGGCCCTCTGTTTCCTTGAGAAGGGAGTCACCTGTGGCAACTACCCTTCTTTTTCTCTTAACAGAGACCATGGTGCAGGGGTTAGACTGTGTTGCCCTATGTGGTCCCTCTATCCCCAAAGCACCTTTGTTCACCTCTCAGGTAAAACTGTCTGTGGCAAAACTCTCCTAGTTTTAGAGCCTCATACCTGTTGCAAAAATGCCAGTCCTACTTGTCATTGTCAAGTTTTCAGGAAAAGGAGGAGCCTTTCTTCTGGTATTGGCACTGAGAATCTTTCAGCCTTCATGTTCAAGAGATCCTTGACTAACTACTTGACAGGGTTCCGAGTTCACTTGCATCTCTATTACGGTGGAGGTTTGAGGCTCCTGAGGTTGTAGCGTCTCTTAGAATAACACACCAATTTCTCACTCATTCTCTCGAATACTGCACGGCCTGTTCATTTTCTCCCGTAGCTCCTCCACACAGCTCATTGACAGTTGCACACCTTTTGCAAAAGGAATGATTGTAAGTCCCAGCCTCGCAGAGAGTCATCAGACACTCTTGTTAACCTGAGACCTGGTGAGCTACATTTACCAATAGAAGGTCTGTCTGGCTGGAGGCCTCTGACATGGCTGGTGCAGTGACTCAAGCAGCTGTGGGGAAATAAGCACTGCGACGTGTCAAAACCATACCTGAGGGAGCATACACTAATAAGACAGGGGATGAAAAATTCTCTTTGTGACCTTCTTCACCGGCTACTGTTTGCTCACTGCCTCTATTGGTTGATAAAACAGGGTTGAGGTCACTGACAGACAGTCCAGTTAAGAAAGAATATAACTAACAATGTCTCTAAGGAACTGAACTTTTTTCTTAAAGTCACTTTGTAAAATCTGGCTAAAATCACTCGAGGGTACAAAAGTGAGCATGAAACAGTGTCGTGGCTGTATTACCTACCACCAAGTACCAGCACTATGTACCTATATTGGCAGAAAATATCAAACAGTATGACCTTTATCAAGCTCCATTTTGTTCCATTTTCTAATCTGAAAGATTATATTTTAGAATCAAATTTGAAATCATAATTTAATTACATGCCATGTTTCATTTGCTGTCAAATAGACACATGCAAGCTAACACAGTATTTTGTCCATCTGCTGTAGCCATAAGAAATTTGAGCAACAATATCCATTGATTTTCTCCTTCACAAAATTCCTTGTCAGATTGCTTGACCTTCTTTTCAAAGATGATCAAGCTATCCTGTTTTTAGTTTTATTCTAGTGTGTTTTAGTGAGAGGAGAAAATGTAACATGACATTAACACCATTTTAAAAAGAAAAAAAAAGGTATGCAGTTCTCTCTGATAGCTGCAGAAAGTGGCTTTTTTCCCCCCAGCGGACCAATTGGGTGTGTAGAAAAGCAGGAGCTGAAAAAATAATCTTTCAGAAAAATTATAAGAAATCATTGCAAATTCCATACTACTGGTTGAAGCAAAACATGGGACCCTGGTGGTAGTAAATAAAATTTAAATAATATCCTTTGTTTACTATAAAAATAATATTTTGTGAGTTTATTCAAGCAAATAAATATGTTGACTAATGCAATGAATTAGTGTGCGCTGAAGAGGCAATTATCAGCTGAAGAAGGAATAAAGGAAGGACATGGCCAATTAGTCAGGAATTCAGTGCAGGTGGCTGCCCTTGTTTAGGTTAAGTAAGCAGTCTCCAGAGGTGATGACATTTCATGAACTGTGAAAGAAACCTTAGCAAAGAGATAAAGCACAAACCTCTTGTATGATTTGAAGTCTGAGTTTCAATCTATGACTTGACAGAAGAGGGGGTTCAAGCTAAAACTTGTAAATGGCAAAACAGACAGATAGGACATATTTTAAAAATAATATTAAAAGAATAAACTCATGTTGCTGTAATTTTGAGAGCTGTTGCCAAGATGAATTTTTCATACTGTCTGCGATTTCATTTGCTTTGTTTTTCTCTTTTCTAAGAGTTAAAATCATAGGGAAACAAGTGTAGGAAACTGCATGGGGGAATCTTTCCTGTTTGATTTGAATACATTTGGCTAGCACTTTTATGCAGAGCATGTAGAAGAAAGAATCAATCATTTAAAACTTTCTAAGTTCAAGTTGTTGAATAGTTTGCCACACCATGCTGACAATATTGAGTTTTCATTAGGTTTAACAGGATACAACTCAGACAAAATTAAATCAAATAAAGATAGGTTGACCTCCTACTGCTCACACTGGCCTTCACTTTTGTTTCTGAACAGTAGGAGAAAATCCATTGTAAGCATTTGCTTTTGCAATGGTCTGGTATATTATTTCAGCTGTGCAACTGCTATAAGAAGAGAGAAGAACTCCCTTGCCAAAACCAGAGTGAAAGCACTTAAAATTATCTGTGGGAAGCCTGATGAAAATTTACATCCACCACAAGCTGGTCACACATATTTGCATGTTTACACAGCAGAAAAGGTGTACAGAACTCAGACTTCTAAGTCTGTCAGGGCAGGATATGTTCCCAGAAAAAAAAAACTTCTACATCTGCTGTGAAAGTAGGCAAACAAAAGTTTGTATGCAAAAACCTAAAGAAAATAGTTATGACAGCAGTCATGCAAATTCTTCATAATTTAAACACTTTTCATCCAAGGGTCTTTATTTTTTTCTAGAAATCTATTAGCCTTTAAAACCTAGGTTTTGGAACAAAACTGACACTTTCTTTTATTTAAATCCTTTATTAAAAAGGCAAAAGTCTGAACTGATCTCCATGATTCAGACATTCAGATGTGATTTATTTTATTAAATCTAGTTTCTCAACTCACCTCGCTTTTCCTGTCATGTCCACTTTTGAAACTCAGTATGCCTTTCAATTTAATAATGATGCAGAATTAGATGTGTAAAGCTCCTAGGCAATTTGCATTGCATTTTTTCATAAAGACACATAAATTTCTCCCCTGCCAACTGTTTTGCTGTAGTCTCCCTAAGGTTTTCACCTTAACTAGCCCTTACTTGTATAAATCCATGCTAACTCATATATTGCCCCAATTGCTATATTGCCCCAAGAAGGCCCCTTGATGAGCCAAATATGTATATAATTAAATTTAGAACTAATTGGTTAGTTTGCTGATAACTCACTGTATTATATAAGACTGCAAATTATTAAGTATTCAATAAGGAAATGCTGTCACATAAACACTGGGTGTAGTGAGATGCTAGGTCAATAAGCAGACAGAATCCACTCCTTTCCCCATGCTGTCCATCCCGCAAACTGGGTGCAATTATGGTAATTAAATACTTAAATTCCAGAGTCCATGTCTACTTCTTATTTGTGAGGTGCAGAGCATTTTTACACTAGCTCGGGAGTCCAGCTAGGGTCCTTATTCTCTAGGTTGTTTCCTGAACTTTGCCTACAAAAAGTGGAGAACTCATTATATAGTTGCAGCTATTTTTTTCCACTTTGCTCTTTCCCTTTCCTGTTCATCATTCCATCTTCCCTCATGTCAGAGAATTCTTTCCACAACTGCTGGCATAGCTCTTTTATTCCCCTAAGAGCATCAAAAGGTATAGCTCATCACTAACCCGAGGTGTCAGTGCTGTACTGGCAAGCACTGAGACATCTGTCTCCTTCAGTATTGGAGAGGATGGACAAGGACATGCAGTGTCTCAGTCACCACTGCCTTGAACTAGCATTTCAGGAGATACTGAGTTCTTTTACACACTTATGGGAGCTACTTCTTCCTGCACATACCCAATCCTTCCATTGTTTTATGGCTCTTGTCCTCGTGGTTTAGAGTCAGCAAAAGCAGAGTAAACATTGGTGTCTCCAAGGCCTTCTTTTTAAGTGTCTCAAAAAGTGATCCAAGATTCCTAAAGATTTTTCCATTAGAAATGAAAAGGCTCTGGCCGTAAGACTTTAATGGCATGGTATCTCACTTCAAATGATGTCAAGTAACTTTTCACATTACAAGTGTTATGTTAGCACAAGACTATTAATAGCAAGATTCGTGCCATAAAGAGGTAAAGAAGGAGTTAATAACATACATTTCAAAGTCTTCTTTCTATAAATCATCAGCTATAATTAATGAATTTAAGATTCACATAACTATAGTACTATTAGTTATAATTCAGTAACTACAATTATTCTCTACAAATTTTTTTTGTTTTAAAAAAAAAATCAGATGAGAATTTTTTCTTCAAAAATCTTTATAACATCCCTCTCTCTAAGGAGAATAAAAAAATAAATGATTGTATTTTAGAAATCAAATGTATTAAAATTTTCCTGAGATGGCCAGCATAAATCTATTTTAACTTAACATATGAATTTAAATATACAAATTACTCACAGGCACAAACACAGAGAAATTGATACTAATTGCTCAAGCACTTATCCTAATATGTTCTTGGAATTATAATGAAGGAAATGTGGTATGTAAAATACTATGAGTGACATCTCCAAAATTAAGTTTCTGTCAAAAGATTTACAAAGTCGTAGGCATATGCTCCAGTTTGCCGTGAACACAGAACAGCAGAATGCTTTTAAGATTTGATTACAAAGTCAATGACTACAGCAAATGCAATAGATACTGTGTCACTACAGAACTCCCAACACAGAAATTCCAAAGCAAATTCCTGTTTTCACCCTAAACTCCTGCTTTCAGCCTAACCCTTTGCCACAAAATTAGCTTTTCTAATCTTGGTCAAAGTGACCATTTGAAGAAATTTGAAGAAAGGCATAGGTTAAATTATCACTTAGTGTCTGCATGCTTCCCCTCTATCCCCCAAAAGAGCAAGGTAAAGTATTAAATGAAAGGATAACAATATTTTGAATTGGGAGCAATAGTTTAGTTACAGTCAAAACACACTGACTGTTTCTGTGTCTGCTTTCACTAAGTTCCTTTTTTCATGATTTTGGAACAGAAGTAATTTGCACTTTATTATATTACTAGGTAGAACTATTGAAATGTAGAAAAATAATAGTAAAAACTCTCAACAGCACATAAAATGTTTTACTCTAATGTATGCTGGAGAAAAGTATTAAAGAACATGCTTACACAGCCACAATCAAAAATATTAGGATATCTCCTAGCAAACTAGACATAAGTTTGCATGCAATAAGGTGAAAAAAGATTTCTTGCAGAGACCTGCATCATTAGACACCCTGAGGTAATTCTTTTGCTTTACAGACCACTGCCTTTTTCTAGAAGTAGCCCAAAAAAAGTATAACATATATATAAAATACAAGAACTAAGGATCACATTAGAAGGAATTAGGATGTGTAAAGATGATTTAAACATTTCATACCTAGTAGCCTTAACATAACACTTGGCATCTTCTGAGATATTTCAAAGATCCTCTCTCTTGGCCATGCAACACAATCCATGCCATCTATCCCAGAAGACTTTACACTCTTACAATTTCCAAGTCCTTCCTAGGCCTCACCTACCTCAAAAGAACTATAAATGCATCAAAACCCAATAAATCTATGAAGAATTTCTGACCTGCTTTCACCAATATATGAAATGACTTCCTTCCTTTGCTCCTCAGCAATGATTTCTCTGCTTCTATGTTCTGTAACATGCTGCCATAGACTGCAAGCTCCTGAGAGCTCTTAAGCAGCAGGAAAGTTATGTCCAGCACAGGTGAGGTGCTGGATAATTTACCATAAGGTTACACCGGTCACAGCACTGCACAAGCTTTTCAAGAGCATATCTGAGTAAGAGAAGCTACCAGCCTCAGGCAGGATAATACAGAGCATGTAATTTTATCAGGACCACATCTCATTCTACCGTCAGCTAGCATAGATCAACCATTTCTGGCTATGCAATAGCCTTCATAGATCTCTGCAAGGACTAAATTATTAGTTGTGGGCATGTCATTCCTGAGTTTATGTCTTGACCATTCCAGGTCCCAAGAAGCTTCCTGTTTTGCCTGATGAAAGACTCTATCTGTTCTTCAGCTACTTGTCAACCTGCCCTCAAGGTTGTCTTCTTGCAAGGTGGTATTACCATCATCTTGTCTACCCATCAGAAATTACTGCCCATGATATTCCTTGTATTCGTTGAATTCTGGTACAGTAGCATGTCCAACTTCTCTGTGACCATCAGTGGCGGATATATCCCCGACCAGTACATCACCAGTGGATCCTAACAGATGGTTCATGGCAAGCATACCCCTGCCCTAAATAAGGCCAGTAGTTACCAGTATTGCAAGGTATTCTAGGGCCTTACCCATTGGTTCAGAAAATTCAGACACACCAGAATCGTCTGCTTGATAGTATTCTTCATGCTTGAACATTTGACTGTTCCTGATGCAAATGGACATCTTATTTCAGTGCAAAATCACTTCTATGTCCAGAAAGCATGAATCTTCATTCTCAGCAATGACAATTGTCTCCACTCTCATCTTTCACATAGCTCTGTCTTGCTGATCAATGTAGTAAAGCAACTGCTCTAAGCTCTGTCTCAATGACCTTCACCAATTCCATTAAATGTTGGATGCCTGTGATATCAAGTAGATGCCAAAAATGAGAATATAATCTGAACCACTATGCACATACTGAAAACGGAGCAAAACTATACAGGAAGTCCTTCCAACATTTTTTCAGGAGAGACTTGAATGCAGCCTTAATCTCCTGTCTGAGTAAAATAAAACACATTTTGACTTTATAGCAGTAAAAATTCCATGAAGTACAATGCTTATGAACCATTCTGTTGATGTAGAGATATCCAACTCCTTTTTTTAATATCTTCCTCTCCCTCTTTTCCTTCTTCAAACAATTTACTCCAGTTTTCCTTACTGCCTCCAGCCTTTTTGTGAAGGGCAGACTTTCACCTCTGTTGTGATGACAACAGAAGAAGCATGGCTGTACTTACTGTCACATGCCACACTTCTCTGTACTTCTCACTGAAAACATTTTCAGATAAAGAATGTTCATTCCCTCTCATTCTTTGCCATTTGGAAATGAGTGGAAAATATTCTTTACACAGAGTACCAATAGCTCTTCATCAGAAAAGGCATTGCCAACGTATACACACAGAAGTTTTCTTAACCTTTACACTCCATGAAACAGCTTTGCCAGAATGGACACACTTGAGTCTCTGCTTGTGCTGGGTCTGGCTGGGATGAAGTTAACTCTCATCACAGCAGCCTGTATGGTGCTCTGCTCGCATTTGTGGCAAGCAATGTTGGTATCAGACCTGTGTTTTGCCTATTGCTGATCAGTGCTTACACAGTACCAAGGCCTTCTTTTATTCTCACTCTGGCCCTGCCCTCACACTCCAAAAAAATGATCCTGGGGATAAGCAAGAAAATGGAAGGGGTACAGTGGGACATCTGACCCGAATCAAAGCAAGGTCGTATGGTATCGTGCTTAGGAAAAAAAGCTTAGGGAAAGGAAAGGAGCTGGAAGAGAGAAACATAGGTGCTTATGTTGTTTGTCTTTGCAAGTCACTGCTGCCTGTGATGAGGATCTGCTTTAGAGGAAGTGACTAAACATCTGCCCGTGGATGAGAAACAGACAATAAGTTCCTTATTTTGCTTTGCTTGCACATAGAAATGTACTTTACTTATTAAACTGTCCTTCTCTCAACCCACAAGTTTTCTCACTTTTGCTTTTATTGTCTGCCCCATCCCACTGCAAGGGGGAGAAGAGTTAGTGAGCAAGTGTGTGGGTGCTTAGTCACTAGCCAAGGTCAGGCCACGACATTACCACATTCATATATCCAGAGGCATACACAGAAATATTTTTCTGTCTCCCTTGTGCTAAATTCGTCTGTACTTAGCTTTCTTCCAATTTTTTTGTTTAAGCCATGATGCATTGAGAGAACCGTGTAGATCATGGTTCACACCTGATATCTATAGGAAAGAAAAAGGAAGTAGCGTTCCACATTCCTCTGAAGAGAATAACAGTCACCATTGATGCTTTCATCGGCCTCTTCTATGATAAAGTTTCTCTGCTTTATGCTATAGCCTGCTTTCGCCTTTCTGTAGGCACATGACTTTGGATTGGGTAAGGATACCTAGAACTTGCAATTTCTTGTGAGAGGATGATAAAAAGAAGGACTTCCTAAAGGGTAAATAAGAGAACAAGGCTCTATGACAAGAGCTATATATTTTATTGCTACCAAGTTGCGATTTTCCTCTTGGAAAGTACAGCAAATTTTCTGATCTCATGAAAGGCTAGCATAAAGAAATAAAACCTGGAATCTGCAGCCACAATAATTCCATACTCAAACTGAGGTAGGAAAGAGGTCTCAGGCAACCTTGTAGAGTGTACCTAAGTCTAGTCAAGGATGTTGGTGCTGGAAAGAGCTTGTTTACTTTTCATGGAAAGGTCATGGAGTTGGAGAGAAGGACCTGTAACAACTCTATTACTAAATCAGTTTTTCAGGCAAAAGAAAAGAAATCTGCTGTAAGTTTACATCATTTGGGATCCATGGTAGTATTTAATTTATACTTGTGGATCAGGAACTTGAGAGGAAATAGAGCAGCTCACTTCTGAATTTCCACACTGGCTACGTTCAGATATATGGTTCCTATCAGTCTAATCACTCTGCCTCATGTTACAATGCAATCACCCTATTACAGCTTCTTCTAAAGTTTCTGGTACTGAAGAGTATCAAAAAATATATATGAAGCTAACTGAAACACATGCCTGCTTCAGAATGAGCATTTTGTGTCAGTGCTCTATGACTATTTTTTACTGTTCAGAAGCAAGGAAAAAAGAGATATTATTTAGCACACTGAGTCTCTGGGATTAATAATAAGAAATAACTACTGAGACAAAATGGAAGGTGAATACCATGGGATAGGGTTGGTATAACTATATACATCAAGCCGTGTATGTGAAGATCTCATGAAGTCCGGTGATTCCTATCAGTTTAAAACCAACTAAAATAAGTATGCAGGGATACAGAGACCACTCCTCTATCAGCAATTAAATAATTCTGAACTGTAATTTATATTATTTTCTTCTGCAATCTAGCAAAATAAATGTCATATCTATTTCATGGTCCTATGAATGTCACTTTGGTCTTTAGGCTCAGAGTTAGAACTAGAAATTTCCAGGTTAAACAGTAAAAAAATCGGCCATATTCTTTGCTAAAAAGGAAAAAAACCTCAAACAAAACAGCAAAATAAAAAAAAAAAAAACCAAAACCCCCCCAGGAGAATAAAAGGTCCCCAAACAGTAAAAAAAATACTCCAGGGATCATTCACAGAATTTCAGTCTCATGCCAGAATATGTTTCCAGCAAAGAATAAATGAACAGACTAGTCACATGTTGGATCGCATACTAAAACCTGTGCAAGTTACTCTATGCAACCTTCTTCAAAGTATTGTTGATTGAGTTAAAATTGGATTTCTCCTCAGACTGATTATCTAATGTGATAGAAAATACACAGTCCAAGAACAAATTTAGATTTCTGTGGAAAATTAAACTGTAATGTGGGGTTATCCAATGAGGCATTAAATATAGCTGTATAATTGTATCTGCAGATGACAACTGTGATATGACTGAACTTCATCTGGTTTCCAATGAAGACTTACAAAAAACATGTTCACAAAGGACAGATGCTTCCTTTAAAATATTTGGAGGGGAAAATTGATTTTCACAGTACACTTTTCATAAACAATCACTGTACTCGAAACTTCTGAAGAAGTAGCTCAAGTGTGAAAGTTTCTGCTACTGAATCACAAAGGCAAAGAGAGTTCAGTGGGTGGTCATTTTCACAAAAGAGAGTAACAGAAAAGCTATGAGCAATTTGAGTAGTCACCATTCAATATCACTCGGAGCATTATACTATTTTTTTCCTTTCATTTTCATTTTCTTTAAGTGAAAGATTGCCCAAATATATTATTATAGAACTATAAGCTTTGTGGGTCAAAATACCAGTAAAATTATGTACCTTTTTGGAATTAAAATATTCATAAGAAACAGGTACACGAAATGTAGGGTCATTTTTAATCAGCTCAAGAGCAGAGTTAAGAAATTAAACATAGAGAAGTGACTAACAACATCTACATATTTATTAAATTGCTACTTAGAACCAATTCAAAAATCAATACTGTAGTTATGGTTTAACATATCTTTTCAAGAAATATTCTGATTATCGTTATGATTTACCAAAGGCATAAATCCAGATGGACACTTCATTAACTATATTTATTTATTATTTTCTGCTTTTCTATTTTTACGCACTAATCTCCTTCCTGTGTGTGATGATGATAGGCTCATTTAGGTGGGAAAAGATTTCTAAGACCATCAAGGCCAACTGTATGATGATGGAGTAGGCTTGAGCATAAAAAAAAATTGTGTCAGCCACACCTGGCAGGGGTAGAACACCTTTTAAAAGCTTTACGATCTTTATGCTGTTATCAATGGCTAAGAAGGGGAATATTGGTCTTGTTCCACAAATAGCATCTCTACTTGTCTTTTAATGCTTTTAGAAGTTGTAATGACTCCCTATGGGTACACGTGTGGTGTTTATCATAAATCATGTTGTGTTATTCTTATACTCTTAAGATGACTGTCTGAAGCTTATTGGGGAGCAATGCAGCAATGAAATTAGAAGAACTGATTTAACTTGCAACAATAACAAAAGCGTATCCAATGAGCTACACAGTGGCAGGAAAATTAGGTGGCAGAAAATGAAAAATGAAACGTTCCAGATGCTTCCCACTTTTGGAGAACAATTTTTTTGTTGCAGCTAAAAAAGTAGAATTTAATTTCTAACATTAAAATTTTGTATAGCTCTGACTGATAGAGGCAAAAATGTGACCCTTTCTTGTTATCATTCAAAAGTCTGCATGGAGAGTAAAAATAATTACTATGCTTTACAGTTTATTGATGGTCTTATTAACTTGAAATACTTGAAATACACATAAAATAATTATATTACACATCTTCACACAGCAAAATTTTCTTTCAGCTACTCACAAGGAAAGACATAGAAGTATGAACCGCTGGTAAAGGCAGTAGTTTTATACAGCAGCAAGATATCATGATTAAAACCAGAAAAAAATAACATGCTGTCATCATTAATAGCATAAATGCACCTGATAAATCACATAAGCAAATGTTCTGGATTATGAAAGTGACAGGGAAGAAAAAAGGTATGGTCACGACCCCTATCAGGCCATACTATAGGAACACAAGGTGTACAGCAGGGCTACTATAAGATAGTAATGGAGAATAATTGAATCTGTTAATGTTAAGGCTGGTGGTGTTAAAGTTAGATGCCTGGAGGAAGTGAGAAATCTCTAACTTGTATGACAGTTTCAGCCGCCTCTTTCTGTACCTGGAACACTTCTCGAAGAATTGCTACCAGGGTATATAAAAGCCTTGACAGCTGCGAATGGAGTTAAAGACAAATGCTAAAATAGAAAACATAAAGCTAGACATTTCAGTCTAAAATTTAATAGTCAATGTAAATCATAGCTTATTCTGGTGCTATAAATAAGGCAAAGTAGATATCAGAGGAACGTAATGAGCTACAGTGGAGGCTGATGTAATTTGAGGTAGCTCCTTTGGAATATAACTGGATTTACATCAGACAAGGATTCTTTCCTACAAGCAGCTTTACAGACTTAAATAAAACAGACAAGGCAAGCAGTGGGTATAAAACATACCAGAGGAGTGCATAACAATAGATTGAGACAAATAAAGAGTTCTATATTAAGACTTAAAAGGATGTGAGTTGTTGAAACTCAGCTTTGCTGACTCTGCTTTGTGGTATGACTCTGAAAAGATCCTACCTCCACAGTTCAGAAACCAGAGATGGTCAGGTAAGACTAAGAAGAGGATCAAATAAGGAACATACTGAGTGAAGGAAACACCTATGGACAAAGAAATCCAATTTTCTGTCATAACCAATTTTATTGTGAAAGAAAAATGAGTTAAGATTGGTGAGAGGGAAAGACATATGAACAGATCTACATATGCATATGGTTTGCAATTGCTTCTGCTAATTTTCTCAGGCTGCAAACCTATCTCTCATCCTTCTAAAACAGGAGCAATTATCAAAGCTTTAATAAATAAAATATCTCCAGAAGCAGTTCATGCAGAAGAAAGCCTGGACCTCGTGGAGTCAGGTGTCACGTGAAATGATTACCCTGCTTTTAGCATTGTCATGGTTCAGCAAAAAAATCCTGTCATTTTCCAAATATCTACCATCTTCTACATGCAGAGTGGTTTTCTCCAGTTTCAGCTATGGTAAATCTCACCAGCTTTGTCAGACTACTTCTTAGATCCAGTATTTTCGTTAACTCATCAATTGCCATGGAGTTTCTCCACCATTTCTAAACTGGTAAAGTTTTTTGGTTTTTGTTCTAATAGATCCCAATCTCTGCCCATTAGTATGAACTCAAATTTGCTATTGATTTAACGAGAATGATCATGTTTCAGATTATTTGATTTTAAAGAAGAGACATGGAAAGAATAAGGGTGGGGCTTTTTTCATATTAAAGAGGGAATAACTTTGAAACATCAAAAGAACTGCATTATGAGCATAATAGTCACCAAAAGAAATGTTTTGCGTAATTTAGTGTGGTTATTTATCTGTCTTGCTGCAGGAATATATTTAACTTTCTTAAACTATATTAAAATTAAAAATTTTAAACACAGTGTGTTAAATTTAGAAGTGTCAAATGGGTTGACATAGAAGAATTAAGCTCTGTCAAATTGGAAATTATCATTTGAAAATTAAATTTGCAGTTATTTATGTAACATTTGAAAGCAAATTATAACCCTCTGAAATGCATTATGATGAATTTTTCTTTAGGAGACAAGTCTTTTATGTAACCACAGAGGAGCAAAGTATTTTAACTATTCTACTTAATTCCTAAATACCTATTCTTCAGCCCTAATTATTATTAATTTTTGGCCAAAGGTTGTGTTTTAGGTCCTGGATTACCTTGCTTTTCTGTACCCTTCCCCTATAAATGATTTTCAAGGTTCTTCTCACGTGTAGTGTAAGATCATTCTAGCCCTGTTGTAAAACTTTGAAAAATGTCTGAAAACCAAAATCTGTGTGCTACATTTGAGTTGAGTACATTTGGTATGTACACAAACTCGGGTTGTTAAACTACACATACATTATTTTGCAAACGTTCCTAAATGTCTGACATTTGATCTGAGGAGATCATTGATGGGAAAGGCTTAAGCTGATCTCTTGTGTCTTACAAGAGCACACAACAGAGGGTCTGGGAAAAGTATTATTTAAATCATAAACCATTATTAACACTTGACACTATTTCTCAACTCCAATAGTTTTGCTAACTCATCAGTGATTTATTTTGGAGCACCAGGTCTTTTTAAAATCAAAATAAGGTTTTACTAGGAGGCAAGTAAGTTTGTTGTTGGGTACATTTGCAAAAGGTGAAATTATGGCAATGCTCTTAGTGCTTTCAAAATCTTCAGAAAAAAAATAAGAAAGTAGTTAAATAACAAATAAAGGAATTATCATAGGTGAAGATAATACCTAAACAGTCCTGACTACCTGATTAATACAGAAATACCTCATCTGTAAGACAATTAAAATTATTGAACACAAATTTTGGGTCCTAGAGATAGGTCTTTTTCAAGAAGCAGACCTGTCATGATCCTGGATTCTTCAAATGAGAGAATGCTACTCGTGGTGGGATTTATTCTTCCTTGATCTTGGGTACCTTGAGTTTATTTTTGCTATGAGAGTTGGCTTTCTCCTCACTAGCCTAGCTAAAGTCTGGAAATGGCCCATCAGCCTTTCTCAATTTAAAAAACTGCTGTATTTTGGGGGTTTTGACCCCTCAGTTTGTCAGACCCCTCCTGTAAACAACATTGTCTAGCTCAGGCAGTTTAGGCATTAGCAAGGAAAAATTGAGCTTGTAGTTCTAGCCAAGGTGAGTGCAGATGAGTCCTCAGAACCTGCAGAGTAAAGTCAATTCAAGATCTGAGGCCTTTAATTAGCAATAGTTCTATGATATTGAGGGATTTACATTCTATTGTGGCCTAAGTCTGGCATAAAGAGAGAAAGAGTTTTTTGAGAAAAATTGACCACATTTACCAGCCTGGTGGATACATACAGTCAAGATGCAGGATTTCCATTTGAAAAATATGATAATGTTCAAGGAGAGTTTTGAACCTGTCCTCTGGCCTGGTTCCCTTATTCTGCTACTTGAAAGCCCTTCAGTAGTAGCCTTGAGGTCTATGGGAGCTTTGCCAAGAACTTCACTGAGCAAGATCTTTCTTAAAATGCATCTATTTAAAAGGATACATTGAAAAGCATTTGGGAAACAGCAACACACGTCAGTGGCGTAAATCAGGTTCTAACACTGGACTGGCTACTTCAATAGAAGAATTTTATTTTACTTCTGATGTAGTAAATGGACCCACGTGGACCATAAGATTTATGGTTAGTGTGTGTATGCTGGCTGAGCAAAACCATCTCTAGTCCTTGCTTTAAAGACTCTACGTATGAGGGGTGTTGTGTTGGATGGGGGCTGGGGTTGTTATTAAAAAGATAATATATAGCACCAAGATGTGGGATCAGGACTTGCATTTAACTACTTCACGGGTAAATGGATTCCACAGGATTATGAAGCTAAAGAGTTAAAATTTTTTTTGTTTTATCCCTAGCATAGCATCCTCAGAAGAAAGCACAAAAAATAACCCAATTTAAAGAGTGTATTCTGGGTTTTAAGACATTGTATTGGAAGCTAAAAAGGAAATGTGAATTAACATCACCTACCAGATAGCTGCATAAAAGATGAAGAGGGCGAAATCCTCTTTTTTATGAGGCATTTTCTGAAAGAAAGCACTTACTGTAGTTTTCTTGAGTGAAGAAAATGTATGGACACATAACTTGCATCATAGGATTTCAGGCTGAGAATTTTGATTAAACAAGGAAACAGGATTTATGAGGCACCTCTGTCATAAATGATATTTGTTTCTTCCTCCATTAGCCATTTTAGGTACTTTTTGTTTCATGTGGCTTTAGATGACTCCTTACTCAAAGTACAAGGCAAGGAGATTGCAATTTTTTACATTCTTTGTGTACTGTACAGAAAGTCTGTCCTGCAACTGAGACGTTCAAAGCTCTTCTGCATTTTTGCATAGGTGCTTATTGTCCAGACCTTGAAAGTTATAACATAGATACTTTGAATTAATTCCCATAGCATTTTACAAATTGCCTAATAACAAGAAGAATTTTTAGAGGAGATTAGGATGAAAATAAATATTTTTCAGGATGTGGACCATAATAATTAATAAATTCTTAGGATATTATATTTTTCCTCCTTTTTTTTTTTTTTTCTTAGTTTTTCCTTTCCTTAATATTTTTTTGGTTTTGGTTGGTTTTGGGTTTTTTAAATTATTTTATTTAAATTAGGAGAAAAATAACTATTTAGTCTTGTATTTTAAGATCAGTCATAAATTTATCATGGTCCTTTACTTGTAAGGTGTCATCTTGATAATGCTACTTTATAACTAAAACTACATTGTATATATATATCTAGTCTTGTGTCATTTATGTAAATGTCAGTTAAAGGTTTTATTTTGCCCCTCAAGATTTGTTGAAATTGCCCAAATATGATATTTCTTCACCCTTTTTGAAAGCCTTCAAGATTCTGAACACCCAGATAATAACAGATGACATGATTTCTTATTCTCTCATAAATACTGTGCAGTTCATGGAAGAAAAGTCAATTTAATGGTTTATCTCTTTTCCTATTCTCTTTTACTCTGTATCTTATTCCATCTTGAAATTTTCAACTTCATCCTTCACTGATCTTTTATTTTTCAGTGTTCAAAATCTTTTTAGAAATGTGGTTAGCATCTCTTAATACACATATCTATTTCAATTATCTATTTCCTTTCTAATATCCCCTTTATCTGTTTTACTGTTTTCATCATTCTTCTCAGATTTCTATTTCATCTTTCTTTGCATTTTTAATATCCTTTTTGTCTTTTTTAGCATTCTTCTCAAGGTCTGCAATTCGCATTTTTCTTTTGTCATTTGATAGCTCTTAAAGAAAGATTTATCTAGTAACTCTAGAGTGTTTATTTCAGTTAACTTGATAATTATATGACATTAAGTTATTACACAAAACCATCCACTGTAAACTTCTTAAAACACGAAACATTTCTTCTTAATTGATTCCTTCCTCAATATCATTACATTTAATTGTAAATAATCCCTTCAGTTATGGCCTGCTTGAAATTAAACATTCATTCTGGTACTTATGCCTAACTGAAAAAGATTTGGCCAAACACAAATGCAGTGACCACAGTGCAATTTAGCAGTTGCACTATTTTTGTTGTATATACTGCACTGACTATGAAAATGACAACCTTGGGTCACTTTTTTCTGACTTTGAGGACGCATTGCGTCACTGTCTCCTCTCCCTTCTAAAACTCCCAATTTTAATATATCCATGTTTCATATTTTTATTTTATACTATTTCTATTTCAACATATGTCTGTACTCCTAAAATCAGTCATAACCTGAAGTGTATTATCTCTATAAAGCATCATTACTTATCTGAAAAAATCATAGTCTTTTTTATATTTTATAGCATTCGATTCATAATTCACCTCTATTTGTCATTCATAAGTAGATCTGTTCTTTCTGTGACACATTTCATATAATCCTTCCCCATCGTTCGGTCCATGTAACAGTTCTGTCTTTAGTTCCTCAATGGACTAAAGTAAAACTTTTGAAATTCTTATTTCTTTATGAGTATTTTTTTTTTTTTGTGGATTTACATAGTTAAAATCATCCTCTCACATCACAGCTGGCAATATCACCTAAAATATTCCTTCAAGTCCTTGTGCCCATTCATACCCTGAATTGTTATGTGGTTACGTTCAATTCTTGAGTCTGTATTTTTATTTATAAAACTAGTGGAGTTTCCAGTTGTCCCAATTAATGTACTCCTGAGTACTTGGATCTGGCCTGTATCTTTCCGAGCCTGAAATACTTACACATAATTAATTATAAGTACTTATGTAATTATATAGATATACATATTCTTGCCAAATACTAGCAGATTGTGTTAGAAAGACACATCTCACTTTTCCTTTTAGACGTAATCTCCTTTCAAACAGAAAGAAAAAACCCTCACCATTTATTAATCAAAAATATTTTGTTTCTAAGATGACAGCAAATTTTGCAAAAGGATACTCCATATGCAGACTAAAATAACCCAAAACCACAAACCTAAAAGCAACGCCTAATGGCATATCTAGATATTGCTAGATGAAAATACCCTTTTAAATCTTAACCAATGCCTTAACTAATTAGCTTCATTAACACTGTCCTACTGCCTTCTGGCTTCTGAAGGCCAAGAACAGAGTTTACACTTGGAATTAAATGTATTTTAATTATAAAGAATATTATACCAGGCACTCTCTAGAAGTGAAGCCTGTTTGATTAGGGTTAGCAAGCCCAAAGAGCACTTTATGTGCTTGCAAATCCTAACCCTTTTTTGTGCAAATAGTTATCAAGGAATTTGTCATGGTCTAAAATCCTAAGGGGTTCTGATTGTTCCTTCAAAAGCCTTTAGAAGCAAATACACTCAATGATGCATTAAACATTTCAGGAACAGACTAACCATGTGTTCATTAACCTCTGCTATGAAACCAAGTCCAGATAGCTTTGTTGACTTAAAAGTAAGGCTAGGTTTATAAACCCATTTTATAGACAAGTATTAAATGCTGCTTTGTGCTGAATCCTCTTGGAAGGCAAAATAAATTGATTTTAATTGGAAATATATCAGTATTTTGTGAATCGTGTCCTATCTACAGTAAGACCAAGTGAGGACAAAGAAAAAGCATCGATAGTTCCTGCCCACATATACATGCATTTAACTAATTTTTTTAAATGTTGCAAAACAACAAAAAAACTTATTAGAATATTAAATACTTGGTAGATATGGTTTCCAAAATTAATTAAATTCATCCATGTGTTCTAAAAATATCATTACATGACTTAGATTGTTCAAAACCATGGATTACCATGGAATGAATCATAGAATTGCATGGACTGGAAGGGACCTTAAAGATTATCTAGTTCCAACGTCCCTGTCGTGGGCAGGAACACCAGCTTACTCAAAGCCCCCTTGCCTTGAACACTTCCAGGGATGGGGCACCCACAACCTCTCTGGGAAACCTGTTCCAGTGCCTCATCACCCGCACAGTAGAGTTTCTTCCTAATATCTGATCAAAACCTACTCTCTTTCAGTTTGAAGCCATTCCCCCTTGTCTTATCATTAAATGCCTCTGTAAAAAGTTTCTCTCCATCTTTCTTGTAGGCTCCTTCTGCGCACTGGAAGGCTGCAAATAGGTCATGCCAAAACCTTCTCTTCTCCAGTCTGAACAATCTCATCTCTTTTACCCTTTCCTCGTAGGAGAGGTGCTCCATCCCTCCAACCAACTTCCTGGCTCTACTTTTGCCTCACTCCAACAGGTCCATATCCATCTTGCGTCAGGGATCTCAGAGCTGTATGCAGTACTCACAGTGGGGTTGTAATACTTTTTTGTATTCAAGTCTAAGTTAACTTCTAACCAACAGCGTTCCACTATGGGTAAAAGAAAAGAAGCCACATGTGTGGGTGCAACTTTTGTGTGTGTGTGTAGTTAATATCTCGAAAATTCTAACTGAACTACAACAAATAGCCACCATTTGTTCACTTAAAGAAACACAAGGATTCTGAGTACAAATTAATATAGAAAATATTCATTGATATACTGTAACTTGTTATATAAAAATCTTACTAGTATCTTTGATGCTATTCTTACACTCACAATGTCCCTCTAATGTCACTGTTCTGTAAGGGGTAATACAGCAAGCCTTCAGTATCCCAAGGCCCTGACTAGTAGGGATATGTTGTTCATCTTCATCTTATTTTTGTTTCCTTGCCCAGGACTGCTGCCTTCTGGCTGCTCCCACTGAGTGTGAGCATGACCCTGCAGCCTCCCCAGGCTCAGCCCCCTCAGAGGCTCTTGTTTTTTGGTCAGTGACTCCCTGGGTTTGTCAGACCCTTCCCATGGAGGCACTGGCACAGCTGAGGCTCAGGCAGGGGAGGCAACAGGCGCTTGGCCCTGAGACGGGAGCTGAAACCAGCCCAGTGCAGCTCTGGCCAAGGTGACTCCTGAGCCCTGAGCGTGGAAGTCTGTAATTGGCTTTTGATTTATACCAGCAAAAAGCCCTGTTTACTAAGCTATAGTGTGGTTAGAAAGAAGTTCCCTCATCTTATTAATAATATTTGTCCAACGAAGTACCTGGTTGAAGCCTGTGTACCTGAGGTCTGACCCAGTGGCATAAAATGTTTAGTCCACATATAGGATCCCAATGATATTTAGCACTAATTCCAGGCACAAAGCACTTGATTCACCTACCCTTAGGCATTTGCCTGAGGACTGTAAGGCAGGAGATGTTGCCGATGTGATTTTTTTTCTTTACTTTTTAGGAAACATGCATACATTTCATACCTCATGTAATTTCTCCTTATGTTAGCTTAGATAAATGTCAGACTGTAAGACTTAGGAACTTCTGAATTGATAGCAAAACACTCAATAAACTTTGACATAATGAATGCTGTTAGACTTTCTGCAAAATGAAATAGTCATAAATTATATATACTGATATCGTAAAGAGATCTAGACAGCTCATACATGCACCACAGAAAAAAAAAAGGTAGAAATCCAAAGTGCCAGGATACACCAAAGTATTTTTGAATATCAAAATAGTCCTTCTTTTCTCTTTGCTACCTATGTTACCAGGCCATCTCGTATAACATGAACAATATATGACTCAACATACCAAGAAAAAAAAAAAATCTAACCAAAGACCAAAGAGTGCCGAGGAAATCATCCCAGAGGTTTTTCTGAATTGTTTTACCTAATGTCTCACCTCCTGGACCTTCAATTTCATTAGGGATTGAACCGTATAATGAAAAATAAAGACACCCCTAGGAAAGCTTACCTATTCACCCAAACCTTCCTCTGCTGCCAGTGGAGACAGATAGCTTACATCTGTACTGTTAAGTAAGACAGCACCAGGAGGCAAAGTCAGCATTAGACTGCTGATCATCCATACTGGCTTAAGGGGCTGCATGCTCCCTGGCATGTTTGAGCCATTCCCATTTGCTTTCCAAGACATTGCCTGGGCATGATTTAGGCATTAACATATGTTAAGGATCATTTGCCATAGATGGTACGGATAATAATGCACCATTTGTGTTTCTCTGCTCCTCAATGTCCTCCAACGTTAGCCCGGTTGGCTTTGTATCTTCAAATACCCATTACATGATTCTACCCCACTCACCAGGGCCTGCCACAAAAGCTTTCACTTTGTTATTGTGAAAACAATCTCGTAATGAACGATAACACATCTCTGCAATTTCCCGACTTACTTTGAAATGACCCCCCTCCTTCACACACAAACACACCCATACACACAATTAGAATTAGATTTACTTCTTTTGGCTGTAGAGATGCCATATGGGCCCTGAAGAAGCCTTGGGCCAAATACTATATTGTGTGAATTCAATGAGCCTGTGCCAGCTGGCCTCAGGGTCAGACAGTGGTCTCTGCTTGATTTTATTTAGCAATATGACATAATGCCCTGTTGTGGTTTAACCCCAGCTGACAACTAAGCACTAAACTGCTGCTTACTCACTCCCTCCAGAACTGGAAGGGTAAAAGTGAGAAAACAAATGGGTTGAGGTAAGAGGAGTTTAATAATTGAGATAACAGTAATACTTAGAACATCAATAATAATAATGTCATGAAAAGGGAGAAAGAAAAAAAAGAGGAGAGAGAACTAAAACCCAATAAAGACAAATGGTAACAAATAAGAAACAGTTGCTCACCACCAATCAACCAATGCCTAGCCATCCCCCAACCAACTTTCCCCCGAGATTATATGCTGAGCCTGACATCGTATGGTATGGAATATAACCTTTGTCAATTGAGGTCAGCTGTCCCGTCTGCGGCTCCTCCCAACCTTTTGTGCACCCTCAGCCTACTCATTGGCAGGGCAGCATAAAAGGCAGAATAGGCCTTAGCTGTGCAAGCACTGCTCAGTGTTATCAAGAACTTCTCTGTGCTATCAGTACAAATCCAAAATGTAGCTCTATGATCCTGTTCTGGTTCCTCCCAGATCAGCAGCAGGGGGCGTGGCCAAGACATTGTGTTATTCAATGCTGTCTTACCTCATTGCCGGGGCGGGGGAAGGTGACTCTCTCTTGCTTTGGAGAAGAAAGGCATGGAGAAAACCTGGTGGACGGAGCACTCGAGATGAGCTGGCACCACTGGCTGCAGTTGTGCAGCATCAGTTCTGGCTGGGTGAGTATTTTGCACATAAATCACCCACTCATTGTACATTTTTGTTATTAGTATTGTTGCTGTTACTGTTCATTGTCTTATCTCTTTGCTGTTTCCAGTAAATTGTTCTTATCTCAACCCGTGATTTGCACCTTTTGTGCCTTCAATTCTCAACTCCAACCTCAGAGCAGGAAAGGGAGGGGAAGGTAGGGAGTGACTGAGCAGGGTCTGGTTCGGGAGAGTCACAGTGGAGCACTGAACTGGGGAATACTGTTCTTAAACCATGACTACTCACTACTGTAAAGAAAATTAATTACCCCAGCCAAAACCAGCAGATTCCACACCCCTTATTCCACGCCACTTATGTCATGCTCAGGTTCCACACTATCCAATACATCCTCATTAACCACCATCCACTTTCTCATCCTTTTATATTGTACACAGATATGATTCCCTTAGTTTACAGAAATGTCCCCTGTGATACCACTGTGAAATGCCTGAAAAATATTTGTAAATATCCTTTGAGTTCACTTAGTCCAGGAATTTGGCCTCCATCTGTTGTGGTGATCACTCAGGACAGGAGAGGTAGTATGTTGTGTGGAGTTACTTGGCTCCAAACCCAGCTCAGGTTAAAAAACAGAAATGCATCAGTTATAAATAAGGAAATCAACCTGAAAGCTGTTTAACAATTTCAACAACCACATTTTTTTTTAATATAGCTTTCTTGATCCACCATTTATGCCAAGCCTTCAAAATTCTAGCATTGTGTGTCTAGTCTGTCCTTTTGCTTTGTGTTTTGTATTATAAAGATAATAATATTTTTATTTATTTTTTTCCTATCAACAGGAGAAAATATATAAAACCTGTATTAGTGCAATTGTTATGAATATTTTGATCAAATAAACAATTAAATCATATAAAAGGGTTAGCTATGATTATAAGTAGAAAGTTGTGAAGTATAAGGTATAGAAATACCAGGAGTTCATTTGGAATGTGTAGCTGAAGAAACCTCACCGAGAAGTTACTGGACCTTTATGTTTCAGTCAAGAAACTATGGAGACTGTCATGCTCACTGGTTAGGCTGCTTGGAAATCCACGACCCTCTCCCTATTGATTTTAATATCAAGGATTCCAAACAGTAGACCTTAGCAGAAATAGCCAATGGTTGTTTTAGGATAAGAATATTGACAAAGTTATTAACTATTGGAACCAATCAATGTAAAGGTTAAATTTAAGAGCGAGTGTAGTATGAATAGTATGTAAAAGAACTCATGTAATGATGATTTAGCAGAAAAATTATATAAAAGGGATGGGTTGTGTTTGTTGAGTGGGACATGTTTTGGAGGAGCTATCTCCCATCTTCCTGGTGCCCCCAGTAAACAGGTGTCTGCTTATTCACATCAAATGGGTGTTGGACAAGTTTCTTTCATCCCATTTAGTGATACAATAATTTGAAGCCTTTCGGTTTTACTTCCTTGCAGCATTTGTTTTCATCTTCACATGTGGCAGTGGAGAAAATGAACAAAACCAAATTACTAATAAGCCTTCCTACACTTCAGATACATATTTTTTGTTTCAACTCTAAGAGTGGTCAAGTGTGATAGAATACTATTTACTGCTTTTCATATCTTTTTAGAATAATCTACTTGAAAGAATATAAATGATCCAGAGAACTGAATTAATTAACTAGCTCTCAGCTTCACCATTAATCATGCACTTTATTCTGATTTTGGTTAATCAATGACATATGCATCATTTTAATCAAATACTTGATTAAATTCTTTAATAAATACTTTTTCAAACTTCAATATTAATTGCATTCAAACCGTTGGAGCAGAGAATGAGTCTATGGTCATTCAAGTGGTTTACACAGAGGAAAATGTTATCTTTTACTCCTTTGAATATTCCCATACATATTCAGCAAATATTTTGGAAAAGTCAGACGTAGAATTCATTTTTATATCACAACCAGCTTACAGGAAAGCCATTTATTATAGTGTAAGATTGTTCTCTTTGTGATTTAAAATGATCACGGTAGCCTTAGCTCATTTCAGTGAGATGTCTTGTTTATACATATGCGCCAGTATCATCTACATCTGATCGTGTCAGAAAACACAGAATGCTTTCCAAAAAGAGAGCTACTAACTAGTTCATTGTACTACCTGAATTTTTCAGTAATTTGATAGGTGCTCAGGGTTTGATCATCACTGACTACAATAAATTCTGTGTCTCCATGATCCTGAATTTTTCACATTACAATGTATTAAATGTTATATAATTTAAATATTAATATATTTTATTTACATTGAGCAGATGGTTTGAGAACAACATTTCACCATAGCTGAAAGCTTATAGAAGTCCTCCACTTCTGATTTAATGCTGAGATTCAGTCTGAGAACCAGTCTGAGATCTATATTTATATCTGTGTACAAACATTTAATTTATAATATGGCTGGAGCTCTGAAGACTCAGAATACTATAAACAATTGAGAAAAGATTGATTTATTTGCAAATTTCTAATAACTTTATAAATGACTATGAAGCGTTGATCTGTCTTTTCTTTCAATGCCACAGTTTTTGCGTATCTTTCTGGACTAATTTGTATTAGTTAATTAACGGATCTTTTAATCACTGATCGCGTAAAGGAAATCGCTGTAGCTCCTTCATTTTTAACCAGATTTCAGGAGTGGAGTAGATGACCTAATTTTGGTTTAATGAGAAGCAGAAACACAAAATAGACAGAAGAAAAACTGTGAAAAAATCCCTCTTGATAGTATTGTTTTGATCCCTAGATAATACTTTCTCTTAGACAAGAATTTTACTTTTTATTTTTTTTCCCAGTTGTGGAGCTCTTCTGTCTCTTCTGTCTCTAACCATTTTCATCTTATTTACAAGGTGGCTTCCAGTGTTACTTTTGGTTGGGGTGGAGTAAATTCTGGTATGTGGATAAGTTGTGGGTTTACGCTGGCAGCAGTGCAGACAACACAGAGATGTTTTAGTTACTGCTGAGCAGCGCTTACACAGAGTAAAAGCCTTTTCTTCTCCTTACCCCACAAAACCAGGAAGTTGGTTCGGGGTGTACAAGAATTTGGGAGGGGACACAACCAGGACAGCTGACCCCAAGTGACTGTAGGGATATTCTACAGCATATGGCATCATGCTTAACATGTTCAGGGTTATGGCATTTGTGTTCCCAAGTCACCGTTATGTGTGACAGAGCCCTCCTTTCCTGGGGATGGCTGAACACCTGTCTTCCCGTGGAAAGTGGTGAAGAAATTCCTTACTTTGCTTTGCTTGTTTTCATGGCTTTTGCTTTACCTATTGAACTATCTTTATCTCAACCCTCGAGTGTTCTCACCTTTCCTGTTTGTGTTCCCTCTTCCAGCCCACAGTGGGCGAATGATCAAGTGAGTGGCTGTGTTGGGCGTAGTTGCCAGCTGGGGTTAAACCACAACACTTCCTCATTTTACTCTGGCAGCCCACAATACAATTCAGAAATTAATTTCCTCTGACAATTAGGGGTTTCCAGAATGAGGTATTGTAGCAATATCATTTTTCACAAGAGCTTGCAATCAAGATTAGGTCCTGTTTTGTCAATATTGTCACTAATAAAAATAAAAATGAGAGACCTGCTACATGACAGAGTGCTCTTATAAGGAATGTAAACTGATTCTTTGCAATTAACATTTACATATCAGGGAATTGGAGATCAGTGTTTTTTGCATTAATTCTGGGTTTCTCTTCCATGCACCCTTTCAAGTGTTTGCCATTTTGCGCAGATGTGGATGGAAAATCATATAATGTAAGTATATTGTTTGCCTAATCTTCGTTGCAAAAAGATAGAGCCTAGTTAAAAAAGTTTTCTGTTTTTATAACTCACTGAAGCACCATAATTTCACTGTCAGCAAGGGCAATTCAGGATTATCATGTAGTGCTGATTTAGGGAAAATCATACCTCCACTGTAAATAAGGAAAATATTACACTTTTGTTATCATTATTATTATTCAAAATAAAATCAACGTGTTTTAAATCATATTTCAGAATAAAATCTTTTTCTTGAATCTTATTTCAGTAAATTATCATGTTCTTTTGTCTTATCTTTCAAAATCTGATTTATAACTTAGCTTCTTTGAATGGTTTCCTGAACGGCATTTAAAAGCCTGATGAAAGTGGTGTTGTGAAACATTAGAAAGTGACTGTTTCACCCTTCAAACTTGTAGTTGATGAGATGAATACTGCTGAGAATCTGCAGAAGGTTGCAGCAGAATACTGGAAACCACTAGAAGGACTAAATTTGGATGAAAGTCTTAGAAGGAAAGAAATAGGAAGGACCTGTAAGATACAATAAAATCTCCTGTAGGTGTGGTGGGTTGACCTTATCTTGCTGCACTTTGCTCATGCAGCTGCTCTCTCACTTCCCCTCTTCCACAGGATGGGGGGAAATGTGATGGAAAAGCTCCTGGGTTGAGATAAAGACAAGGACGTGCTTACCTCTTACTGTCATGAGCAAAACAGACTGAATTTGGAGAAAATTTATTCAATTTATTGTCAATTAAAATAGAGTTGAATACTGACAAAGACAAAATTAAAACATCTCCCTATCCCTGTTTTTTTCCAGGTCAACTACTTCACTCCTGACTCTTCTGTCTCCCTCATCAAGTGTCACAGAGGGTATGTGAAATGGGGAACTGTCATCAGCCCATAACTCTTATTTCTGTTCTCATTCATTTTTTTCTGTGCTCCAACATGGGTCTTCCATGGGCTGCAGCTACTTCAAGGCATATCCACCCACTTCATCATGGGGTCCTCCATGTGATCTGCTCTACTGTGGTGTCCTCCACAAACTGCAAGGGAATCTTTGATCTGGTGTCTGGAACACCTCCTCACCTTCCTTCTTCTCTGGCCACAGTGTTCATGGACATGCCTATCTCACGTGTTCTCCCTCATTCCTCACTGACTATGCAGCATTTTGACCTTTCCTAAAAATGTTTTCACAGAGGCACCACCAGCTTGGCTGATGGGCTCAGCTGTATCCTGTGATGGGTCCTTTGGAACCAGCTATGTTCAGCACAGGACAGCCCTGGCCGCCTCTTACAGATGTCTCCAGCATCCCTGCTACCAACACCTGGGTATGAACACCCAGTACAATATGAATAACTGTTGCAGCGAGCTGGGAGCGGGGAGGTCAAAATAGATCAAGGGACCATGGTTTAGTCCAAGAAAGCCCCTTCTTGGTTTACTGGAGGAAGCCTCGCCCATCCACTCTTATGCATATTCACGTACCCCTGCAACATGTAACCAAACCCCCCATGCCTGCCCCTCTGTCCCCATTGGCTGTTCTGTATCACCCGCCCTTTTCTCCCTCTCTCCCCATTGGCTGTTCTGTATCACCCCGCCCCTTCAGGACCCCCTCATAACCCCCAGCCAAACGGAAGTCCCTCCTCTCGGTTCCTGGGTCACCATGTGGACCCTCTCCTTTCCCTGGGGGTCTACATAATAAAATCTATGGTCGACCAGTTCGAGAGCCACCTCTCCACCTCTGGGGCGCCTGAGCCACCATGCGCAGGGAGGTGCAAGGCTGTAGCAGCCATGGGTGTAGGACAGCTGGCTTAGCAGAGGTCTGGCCTCACTCGGGACCCCGCAGAGATGGGGTTCTGCGGAACACGCAGCAGCTGTCCCACTCAGCACCAGAACCTGCGCCAGGCGCGTTTTAAACAAATAACAAGTCAGAAATTTCTTGCTTTCATACTATCTAGAAAAAAAGTTGTAGCAAAGAAATCCTTTGTGTGACAGATTTCTGTAGGTAATGAAAGATACTTTGGAGTTTGTAATCTGATATATATGGTTCCATATGTCTAGGTCTGTTAGATAGCAACGTCCCAAGGTAACGTAGATGTTTGCTGGCACAGTTTCTACAAACTTAGGATCCAGTCCTCTGCTTTCTAGGGTATGTAACTGATATGAAGAAAAACAAAATAAAACCTGTTTTGCACAGGAAAAATAATTCAGTGTAACTCCAAGTTTTATGGGAACATAATTTGCATTATGTGGCAAAATATGGCAATCACCTCCTTCTCACATCATGTTTTAAATAACGTGTTTCTTTTTGTTGCTAAGATGTGAAATACATATATATTTGGAGGCAATTCTTTGTTTCCTATAGAACTGATTCTTATTGCAAACTCCAATAAAATCAGTATTATACTAGAGAAAATAATTTCTCTCCCTTGCTTTATTTCTGTCTCAGCAGTATTAAAGAGTGCACAGATGAAACTGTTTTGAGATGTAGTTAGTCGCATTGGACCTGATCTGGTGCACTAACTGGGTCAGCTGCTGTTTTGTATCCCTTTGCTCCCTCTTTTCCCTTTAGTTAGCTTCCTGCACTTTCAGCATATTCCCATATGCTAAATGTTACTGTTTCACACATCTCCAAGAAAATAGAATAGCCTAGAAATTATAAGAATTCAATTTTGCTTGTAAAATGATAATTTAGCAAAATTCTAAAACAGTAACTTGTTTGTCCTCCAAATTACTTGATAAAATATTTTACCTTGGGTATAAATCAAACCAACAGAGCTCTAGAAACAGATGTAAGTGTAAAAAATAAGTTTATTGCCTACAGGAAGGCAAAACATTCCTTCAATGATTTAAATAAAGAAGAGATGCAAAAGGTTTTCCAAATTATTTTTTCCCATTAGCTCGGAGGATTCAATAGAAATATGTTTTAGGAGACTTTTTTATCCTTATATTGGTAGGTTTTGTCGATCCACGATGACTGAAGGGTATCATAGGGCTCAGTGATAATGGTGATGTTTTCACTTCTGCATTCTGTGACCATGTCTATGCAGATTCCTGCAGACAAATTGGCTCTCCCTTCTCATGCTTTGGACTCTCTGGATAAAATCCAGTCTTATAAATCTGGTCTTACATCCATAAAGCAGTATTAGCATGTCTTAGCCCTCTAAGAATCAAGACCTATTTTGTAGACATCAATCTCATTGTCAGTATCCAGACTGCCCTGGAAATTACTTTGGACAAATTATATCTAAGGAAGATGAAGACCATTGTATCCATCATTACCTTGGAAAGACAGCTTTGGCGGAGAGAGAAGGGGTTGGTGGTTCTGGGAACTAGCATGCCTAGACAGCTGTTGTAGGAAACATGCAGAAGGGAAGAGGAAAGGGCAGGGAGCTGTTAGTATTCCAGGAACCTTGGTCTTTGACAAAAGAGGTTGAATCTCTCTTAACTTAATGGACGGCTGCTTCTTGGAGTTCATGGAAACCTTTTGAGTTTTTTTCAAAGCATACCATTTATCTCTGAAAACTCTTCTAAATTACCAAACCACAATACCTGAAATAAAGGAACTTACGCAAGATCCATCCAAAGCTTTTGCAGGTATCAACCTGACAATAATACTACTTAAATTAATAAAAAGTGATATTTTAGTGTTGGAAAAGAAGTACAAGAATGGAACATACTCAGAGAACACCACATTTTGTAAAGGAAATGTAATTGATATCTATTGACTGTAAATCAATTTACATTACCTCATTTCATTAAGGATCATATGACATACTACTTATGATTATGCTAAATTAAAATCAGACAAAACCTGTAATTTATAGCTTCATTATCTCCTTGGAAACTGGGTACACAAAATTTTGTGTTTTCTCCCTCAAGTACATATTGAAACAATTTGAAATAGCGGCAAGCGGTCCATGCCTTAGTATTTTATTTAGCTATTGGGTCACCTGCTGTAAATTGTTCATTGTTGTAGTTAGGTCAGTTTAATCACCTATCAATGAAGTATTTATTTTGCTTTGGGAACATCTTATTTGTTCTTTTCAATGAGATGGACAACAATGAAGAGTCCAGGCCTATTGGCAACCACTGAAAAATTTGACATCTGTGAGACCAGTGCTTTAGCTTAGTTCTCTATGAAAGCTAGTGCAACTGAAAAAAGACCATCCTTTTTACTAGGTCTGGAACTAGAAAAATAAAAAAAAAATCCTCTGCTCTTAAGACTGCATTTATTTATCAATTCCTTTTTACCAGAATCATTTCTGCATCTTGAAAGTCATTGCATGAATGATCTGTTAAGTGATATTCCATCTGTCTCTTTGACAGTACTGGATTTGTAATCCTTTATCTCTCAAATTTCCATGAAGAATTCCTGCCATACAGGAATCCAACAACATGATTCTTCACAACAAGTACTCAAAAAATCTTGCGTAGCCTATTGTGCCTAATGAAGAAGAGTCAACATAATTGTTTTTGTAGGGCTGAGCAATCTCAGAACGACTTCAGTTCTACCCACATAAAAATACAATTCTTAAGTTCCTAAGTAAAAGGCTTTAGATCAGCATTCGTGTCACACAAAAACAGTTTCCTAAGACATGTCTATGCTCTTAAGTACTTTTAAAGCCTTTATTTAGTCAGATTTTACACAGGTGTCAGGAAGAAGACAATGCAGTTTTAACAGTCAAGTAAAAAGATATATTCAAGTTTCTATTTTTGTATCTTCATCTTTCAAGGTCAATTCTGGTTTTGTTTTAGTGAGTTATTGAAAACTGGCAATTTCTTTCACTTGTCAGCACCCAACTGATATTCATAATGCAAACACTTCTTTTCCTGTCAAGAGGAAAAAAGAAACAAGTCACCTTTGATTCTATGATAAAAGAGAAACTTTTCACTCAGCACTGGGAAAGAAATTAAGCACTCCTAACTTCAACATGAAGTGATTTATGTTTATTTATTTATTTCTTTAAAAAGACTAAAAGCACATTTCTTACCTAATAAAATAAGCACTATTTTGATTTAAGGTCTTGTTACCACAATAAAAAATATATGTTTTGAATAGAAAAAACTTATTTTAACCTTTGGTCAGACACAGATTTTTCATTTCTGTATATTCCTTTTGAGGTGGATAGAGTTTTGTTCTTATCTCTAGCTAGGCCTTTCACAATTAATAAAGGAGTGATCTTGATCACACACTGAAATGTACTATAATCTTTCTACAATCACTACTGTAAATATTTTACTCCCACTGTGAGCAGAATTAAATAGCTATCCAAATGTGCAGAATACAGAGATATCAAAATGATATGAGTTTAATTCCTTTCTGCTATCTCCAGAAATCTGACTAAAATCAATGTGAATGGAGTTACTCTGCTTTAATCAAGTATCAGAGAAAGCAGAATTTGACTTGATTAATCCAAGTCACTTTTCCACTTTTGAAAAATATTTTAAAGGAAAGTGCCATTTAACAATTAAAGTCAGGATGCTGCAATCAGTAACATCCCAATTAACTCTCCCATTTACCAGTGTATAAATCGAGGGTTTAGTAAATTTATTTCCAGAACTTTTTAAGTGGCAATAAACAGGTTTTTTTTAGGGTCAGTGATCTGAACAGAAGACTGAGAGGAGATAAGGATGATATTTAGAGGTCTATGAGTGATTTTCAAGTTGAACTCAGCCAAAAACTTTATCTATCTGACAAATTTCCAAATTTGTGAAAGAGGGTTAATGACATCACAAGAATATTTTTTGGTGTAATAACTGGTTGCAATGCTTTTTTTAGAGTTATATATATTAACTTCACTGTAATATTTTGGTGGAGTTCCAAGGGCATTTAAACATGACCCAATTCTCAATTACTTTGATCTTGAGGAAAGAGTGGAGGACTGTAAGATGGGGAATGCAATTCTCTTCCCTATCCTTTATGATGTATTGAATAATATGAGTTGTGGGGATTATTATTATTATCATTATCATTATTATTATGCTTCTCCTGTAAATGGGAAGAAAATTCCCATATAAACCATTATGTTTTCTGACAAGACAGGCAGTATACTTGAATATTTATCTGCTGTTCATGGAAACTTTCCTTGACTCAGATTTTTTGAGAGGTAATTTTTGCTGCTAACTTTTGTACTTCCATGGTTTGTCCTAGTTGCTCCAATACTAACAGTGTGATGCAACTGATCATCTGCTTTCTTTATGTGAGTTTGTGTACATATGCTTCTAGAAAGTAGAAACTTGAATACATATTTTTATTTGACTATTAAAATTGCATGGTCTTCATGGCAGACACTTGAAGGTTATCTGAATAAATAAAGTCAGGAAAGTATATGTAATGTCAAACTAATATAATGATGCAAATTATTTTAATACGTTTGAAATTCAACAGAGAATAATGAAACAAGATAGATGGTTGTTATATTACATGGAATTTTCATGTTTTCTCTGTATGAAACTGAACTCCATGTCCTACTGGTGGGTTTTGGTTTTTTTCCCCCATTCTTATGCACTGTTCATTGTTTCATTTTTATATACTTACACCACGTAAGTATATAACCATGTACCAATGCCTCCTCCCATACTTTTTCAACAAGAAGATACATGCATAAAAGGATAAAGTAATTCACAGATTGAGCTAATCAGTTAAGGTATTCTCTTAAAAAATATTAAAAAAATTATACAAAATATACAATTCAGTAATCCTACTCAAAAAATACCCCCAATCTTTATCTCAGACCTGTAGGCACAAGTTTGTATCACATACTTGTCTGCAAAACAATTCTGCTTGAATTTTGAACAAAATCTTTACATATCTCCATTGCCTGGTCTCATGAGGATTCATCCAAAACCCATACAATCTAGAAATTTTGCTAATAGTCTGGATGATAACAAGTATAATCTAGAGATTATATTCATTACATAAGCTTCTGAGCTAATCTAGTTCGTACTGTCAAAAAAAAAGGAAACAAGCTTAGAGTTTTAAGACTAAAATATTATTTTTGGAGCAGAAGAAATAGATATTTAACAGTAACATGTACAACTGCAAAAAGTGGGCAGCAATAATTGGCTACCAGATTCATGACTGGGAAGAGCTGTCTGCAAAGCAATTTTACAGAAAACAGGCAGGCTTCTAATGGATCACAAGCTGAGTCAACAATCCTGTGAAAAAAGAAAGCACCATAGTGGGTTAGATAAATGAGCATACAGAAGCCACAGGACAGGAAGTGCATCTTTGATAAACATGTTTCAGACAAGACCTCTGCTGGAGTACTGTACTCAGTCTGGACCAACTTTGTAGTGCAACCACACTACCATTTTTTGAATAGCAGACTTAGACTGCAGTCTTTTACAGGATAGAATAGCATATGTTTGACTTGCAGGTGTTGATTCAAGGGACAGAAAAGAGGATGTAAATGCAGGGAATCTTCTGCTTGCTTTTCTCTTTCCCAAGTCTATCTTTATTTCACACTGATAAAAAAATATGTAAAAAATATAATACTTCCATAACATAATCTGTCATGGAAGATAACTTTCCTAGCATGCTTTGAAAATACAGCTCCTGTGGTAGTCAGAATCTGTTCTTATTCTCTTCCTGTGCTCAGATATTACCAGGAGAGAAATTTACAAAACCCCAAAAAATTTCTGTTCAAATCTGCTCTCAGTTTTCTCTGCCTCTAAGATTGCTTTCTTAGTGCCTCTAAGTCTACAATCTAAATCCTATTTCTCCATAGCAAACGTTTCTACTCTACCCAGTTACAGCAGAGGATGCACTGAATCATTCCAGTTCTTTCCAAAGAAGACCAACAATTGTTAACAAGCCTGTCTCCCAGCTTGTTTTTGGAGGATTTACTTGATTATAAAATACTGTGTTATTTTGCCACCAAATCCTAAAAAGAATACTAGGAAGTACTAAAAATTTAGGGGAGTAATTTTGCATTTCATACATGTCATATCAGTAAAACCAGAAGTGTGTAGTTGAGATGAGGAATTGTGATGATGATTGCTTGTAGAAGGAATGGACTTACTAATGGTTGTTTGAAGTTCCCATTAATAGATTAAAATAAAATAAGTGATTAGGAAGAAACAAAAAGAGAGAATAGGTTTCTCTCAATATAAATATAACATAGCCACCTCAAAAGTAATATAAATACCTGATCAACATAAACACCTGCAACTGTTCTTTGATATATGTTATTTGTTCAGGTTCCTTGGAACAGAAGAATGGATTGATCTGAGAATTAAAGTAAAACAAATAGTAATTTTTAGTATTTTAGTGATTAACAACCCTTGTAACTCCTTATCCTATTTCAACATTCATACAAGGATCATGGAAATCAGCACCACCAGACATCTGAGTTGTAAGTGGCTGTTGCACACAGGTCTACAGTGCAAGGATAATCATGATAGATGTAACTCAATGCCACTAAATGTTGCTGTGATGCAAGTGATTGTATTCTATTTTATTGAGGACTCAGGGAACACTAAGACACTGTTTTTCTCTTGAACACATATTAAAAGCAAAAAGGTAGTTGGCGACTTCATCAGTCACTTCATTTTGAAATATCATGGCCACATTCCTTCACTTCCACCTCCTCGGCTGCATCTCTCTACTCCTGAAACTCCTAGTGAGAAAACAGTACAGACAGAAAAATCTGTGAATAAAAGCTGTAGTAGGAACATATCTCTTGTGGTGTCTTGACAAGACATCTGCCACAGCTGTGAGTCTACATGGCCAGATCTATTCCAATGGACCAGGCACCTTGTGCAGGAGAATTTGTGAGACTTCCCATGGGCCCCTCACACATGAGTGTGTTGTACCTCTCATGTGACAATCTCCACCCTTTTCCCACTGGGGAAGAAATTAACCTCACCGTGCTGTGTCTGTATTGTAAACTCATTCACTCCACGTATCTTTGGGCTGTCTGTGGCTGACTTAACGTGTGTTCCTCTTTCCCTTCTGCTCTGTCACTGCACTTGCAGAAAAAGGATGGCACGGTGCTAACAGCAGGAGTGGCAACCGCTTCCTGGATGCCCCTGATGATCACTACTGTGCACATAATCCCATGACAGCAACGTTTTGCCAGTCCAGTATTTTTGGAGTTCAAGTATATGTTTTTGCTAGGTACTAAATAAAATGTATGCCTTTCTAGTCTTGTAAGCAGAATACTGTAATGGAAAAGTTCTCTAATTGGGAGGGAAGGCTTGCTTTCAATGCATGCAATACAATTACTTTGTCTCTGTAGACATGTGCATTATATAATATTCCCCTTGCTTCCACTATGATAGACTTCTCTTTTACTCACCACTTTGCATTAATAGAATGAATGCATATTTCATGCTAACCAATAGTTATCTTTATACAGAGCATCACATCTAGAGCTTTCTGCCTCAAGACTTGCTTAAACAAGAAGTAATTACTTTACAATATTAGGAAGAAAATTCCTTCAATGCAAATTCTGTAAATATATTTTTCAGCTACTGGCTTCCCTCAGCAAGTAATAGAAAACATCTAACAATGTCATCTGGGAAATTAATACATCTGGAAAAACTGTAGAGTGAACTGATATATGCTTCTTACATTAACATGCACAGATGATTTCTCTCCCTGTCTAGAACCTTTAGATTGTTTCTGTTGCACTACTTGTTCCTATCATAAAGCACAGAAGAAGTCTCTCTTGGTTTGAAATTTGAATACATAGGGATAAAAATAATCTCTTTTTTTTTTGTAAGTTGAGTAGTATCCCTTCTCTAACTTAAGGACAAATATGTGCAATCGTGGTGAATTTACTTTGATGTCTACTAAATCAGATTTGATTTCCTGTAACTAGCACAATTCCATATTCAAGGCCAATAGTCCAGTAACCTATTTCTATAATTTTACATCCAGATACTCTTCTAAACCAGATACATTTCTAAAAGAAATTCCACCACTGTGCCCCCAATTCTCTAAATACTGAGACAAATTCTCCCATACTCCATAATGCATGCACAGATATGCTTTCACTTTCAGTGTCTATCACAGGAGAGAATATAGAGTGGAAAAATTAAATACCCTTAGGAAAAAAACATAAGACATATAATTGATATATTTGCAAATCCCAGTCTTTGAGCATAGAAAAACAAATTGTAAAGGCATCCTTTTTTTTCTTCTTTGTGATCGTAAGACTGAACAATGCCTCTAAAACTAATGGTTATAGGTAAAAGTGTGCTTTCTTATGAGTTTTCAGATATTAACCTATAATTTTGCAAGCATTCTGTTTTGATTTTAAGACCAGCTGGAGATGAAACACCACACAGCTTCTTGCTAACCCTTCCCCTCTCTCTCCCCCCTGCCCCCGTGGAATGGGGAGGAGAATCAAAGTAAAACCTGAATGTTGAGATAAGAACAGTTTAATAACTGAAAATACAGTAAAATAGAATAATAATAGTAAATAATAATAGTAACAGTAACAGTAACAGTAACAGTAATAGTAATGGAAAAAACCCCATTGATGCACAATGCAATTGCTCACCATGCACTGACATGTTCCAGATTTCCCCTTCCTAAACCCAGATTGGCCCCCTTTTCTGGGTAACTCTCTCCCAGTTTATATGCTGGGCATGATCTTCTATGTCTCTATGTTCTGTCTTTGGTCAGTTTGAATCACCAGTCCCAGCTGTGCTCCCACCCAGTGTCTTTTGCATACCTCCTCCTTACTGGCAGAGCATGAGACAAGGAAAGAAATGGTCCCTCACTTAGGAAAAACACAACTCAAAAAAACCCCAAAACATCCCTGTGTTATCAACACCATTCTAATTCCAAATCCAAAACTGTAACAGGTACTGAGAAGAAATGAGCTCTGCCCTAGCTGAAACCAGTTCATATTCTTAGTTTTCTATGTAATGATGTGTTATTTATCTTATCCTGGACCAATGTTGGTAAACTCTTTACACTGAGTTGACCTTAACCACTCATTGGTTGGGTGAGAGAAATTCAGCACTGGTGAAAGTTGGTGCAATTCCAATGACTTATCTTGATTTATGCCCACTTATACTTGAGATGAATTTGGTCAACTCACTTATGCATGGGCTGAATGAATGACTTCATCACATCAAGCAATTGGAAATAAAAGCATTTTTCTAATGCAAGCCTGATTCTGTGAACACTTACAGTTATGTGTATAATTCATTAAAGCTGGTTTTGTGGATAGACTGCCACAACAGCCATAAATCATTCAAAAGGAAACAAAATAAAAATGAAAAGCCAAGAAGCCAAAATCCTACTTTATCTCACATCTTTAAAAGCTGTCTGTAGTCTTGGAAATGTAAAGCTCTGATGAATGCTTACCATAGCATGATCCATATCAGAAATGTAAAACTTCTCACTCCATGAATATTTATGTTTTACTTTAGTGGAATTCTCGGAGAATTCCCTATTAGTTTCTCAGCCTCAATTGAAATTTACGTGTCCCTTCACATTAATTTGAACCTACGCAAGAAAACAGTATCATTGACAGTAATCGTAAAACCTTAACATGAGCAATGTCTTTTTCCTTTCTTTTCCTTATCTGCTCAACTTAATGAAAAGTAAACAAGAGCTGTAAACAGAACAAAAAGTAGAACAGTGCTGTTGTATTACTTTTCCATTTTTATTTTTCATAATACATTGTATACTGTGGTTAAAACAGAAAACTGAAGTGAATGAAAACAACCTACTATCACAGGTCTCACACAGATGTGGAGTTGCAGGCTTTTTCTGTTTCTGCATCATCATCTGTAAGAACTATATTAATGAAGAGACCAGTAGCATATTTATCTGTAAGTCTTATGGAAGAATCATTTAGGACTTGGTCAGGCTTGATGCAAAATAGAGACCATCAGAAGTGATCTTATTTTCCTCAGGGCCCTTTAAAGTCTATATTGAGTGAACAATTCCAAATACACTATTGATGGGAAAATGTCTGCTTATTTCATTTCTCCCTACTAAGAAAAAAATTTGAGGGTTGAATAGATCTTTCTGCTTTACCTTTCAAGGACTAGTTAAATGGTTTCAATGCCTAATCACCATGAAAAATTGCCCATATTTCTGTCAGTAACAGTATACAAGTTGTACATTAATCCAGATACAAAACCTATGCTTATGATTGTACATCTCCCAGTAACTGCTCAATTAACTCATAACACTGATGTACAGTACGAGTCTCATTAGAACCTCTCCAGAGTCAATTCTCCAAGGATTTGAAGTTCAGCTGCTTGAAAGGATAAAAAAGGACTTCATTGTCATTGAAATCACAATGAAATGAGTACTAATTAGTTTATTTTACAAAGTTACTTCTTTACAGTTTCATGGTTTGGGGATCCTTTTCTTATATGCTTTGTAATTATTTGCATAGCAAATTTCAATTTGTAATTGAGATGTATCAGTGAATTATTGATTAATATTATCAACCTAATGCAGTTTCGCCTAATTCTCTGCTAGTACTCAAAAGTGCGTCTTTTATCCTTCACTAGCCCTTACAGTAAGATCATCGTTTGTCTCCAATATTTTCAGTGCATCTTATTTCATCATTTTACCTCTGACTAACTTTCCCTGTTAACTGATAATCCTGCTTCCAGTGTTCTGGAGACACAATCACAGATACACAAAGGACTTTGGAGAAAAAAAAACCAAACGTAATACTCTCATTTGGGAGCTCTGATAAAAAAGGATCAACAAGACAAGTGTTCATGTAGTATTTATCTCAGAAACTTCAGGATCAGAGAAGCCTGGAGAGATCAATGATCTGAGAAGTGTCCTACTAGTAGATAGGGCAGACACTGTTGAAGAAAGTAGGACTTTGCAAATTTCTTGCTCAGAGAATATAGAGATACATGTGGAAAAAAGAAAAAAGATGTCAGAGAAACTCAAAACCCAAAGTAAGTTGTGTGAGCTGATCCCAATATATAGTTTATTCAGACCTAGGAATTCTATTTCATCAGGGACTTGACAGACATTTTGATAAAGCAGTTAGAAGCCAATGCCATCCAAAGCTTTGAGGACTGCAAGTAGATTTCTTCAGTTAGTAATTTAAGTCTTCAATGTATTTAGCTCCCCTTTTCTCAACTGGAATTACCATGCAATAATCCCAAATCCGTACACTATCCATGCAGACAGAAACCCTTCAGGGCATGCCCAGTGAATAAGGCCTATTTATCAAAGATCTGCACATGAAAAGCATTTAATGAATATTTAATAAATTCACATGTCCATGTTATGCTTCCCAACAACATCAAGTTTTCTGTTTCTGTGTGGTGTAGTGCATATGCACAAACTTTTGCTTGAAACTACCTCAGGTTCATGCGCCATTCTCCTGCAAGTATCCCGAGCATGATTTTAAAAGCATACCACCAAGCACCTTCAGATGATCAAATCTTTCACCCTTCACAGCTTCTTTTATGATACTGGATTTGAATGTCATGAAAATATGAAGGCTGGAAGAATGGAAACTTTGTGGTCCTTAATATATGGCTGAAAGAAATTCACATTTTCTTTTGACTCCTGCACAGAAAAGTTCCATGTTGTGGTTGAAAAAAAAAAAAAGTATGTTTGAAAGGAGTTTAGATGAGGGAAAGAAACCAGAACAGATGGTTAATATGGGAGTGGTAGAAAGAGAATCAGACAGGAAAAGAAATAATTTTACTTCAGAACAAAAACTAAGCCCAAATGTTTATATAAAGCCCCAAAAATACCACTTTTCAGACAATGGATTTTAGTATTTTCTTCAGCAGTTCCAAAACAGATACTTTTTCAAGTACTAAAGGACATGAGTAAAAATTGTTTCAGCTTCTGAAGCAGTCTTCTTTAGATTATCATGAATAAAGAAAATGTTTCTAGTAATGAATTCCCGATTAAAATCAGATTAAAATATGATTAAAGTGAAGTATATGTCAAATTATAGGTCACTATAATTTGAGCTTCTAAATACAAGGGAAGTGATAAAAAAATAAGGCTCTTTCAGGCACTTTCACTGTATTTGTCTATATAAACAAGAAGAGTTTTTATAAAAATGTCAGAAGTGCAACCTATTGCTCTTACAGCTAGCATGTCAAAACGAAAAATATTTTAGATATAGTAAACATTGTTTAAAAATTTATTTTTTTTCCAGAAAGGAATGCCTGACAGAGAATACAAAAAAAATATTTAATTACTGAGTACTCAGAAATATAAAGAATATTTGGGTGGGCAGGGGAAAATTACTGCCTAATTTCTAACAAATATTCTTTTTTTCTCATTTATTTCAGAAATAGTTCCAATGAAGGTGCAAGACATGCCATGAGGAAAGCAATCTTGTCTTCTTCACCTTTTCTAAGATTAAGAAGGCTTAAGCTTATTTGTAGATCTGCAACTGCCAGATAACCTTGAGCAAACTATTTGTCATTTTCTGCTTCGGGTTTTTCCCTTAATAAAATGGAGGAAATCACAATGACCTTCTAGTACCCTATGTAGAATATTCACTTTTACAACAGCTGCTTCTTCCTTGTAATCAAATGCCAGGTAGATTCTCTTTTATCAAGTAGTGTTGCTGGGTAACTTTCGACTGAGAAGGGCAATATGACTTTAGTGCCAGGCAGAAAATGTTTGCTGCTGACTCAAGCAAACCAGGCATTATACTTTAATTGACACCTTAATAAAAGATCTGAATTTCAGATCTGTCATAGTACTGTGTGGTTATATCAAGCTCAGACAGTGCTTGATATCATTTCACCTACACTTTTCAAAAACTTGACCAATTAAATTGGACATCTAAATGTTTGGAAATACTGACCCTTTTCACGAATGGCCACTTTGCTGGGATCTTTTCCATAGCGAATGGTAAAAGCAGTACTCGAATGCTCAAACATCTAGCCAATATTTATTAAAGCACACAATCCCAGTGCGTCATGAATCCTCTCTCATGTGCAGAATATGATTTTGTTTACAATACCTTTACAAATCTTGAAAGTGGCTGCTAAAGAAAAGTGTTTATGAAGAGAAGAGTCAGGGACCAGGAAATCAGACAACATTTATCAAGTCCATAGTGAGAATGCAAGTCTGAGATCAGGCCAGGACCCCAGGAGCTCACAAAGCCAAGTCAGCGATGCTGAATCAGGGACAGCGGGTGCAGTGCTGGGCAGAGGTACACACAAGGACATAGAGCGAGGGCCTGAGCTTAAATGAAGCAATCAAGCAAGGGGTCAGAGACCCCAGGTGAACCTCCCACAATGCCTTCTCACTTGTATATTTGCCTATATGTTTTCACAGCAGACTGATCCCAGGTAACATAATTATTTAAGAACAGTTAAGCAAACTGAACATACTGTAAGTTAATCACAGATAAGCTGTTGAACTATGGGGCGGGAGAGCAGAAGTGAAGTGGATTAAAAAGGGACTGAACAGTTGCGCCCAGAGGAACCAGATGATCATTGGCGTCATGTCTAGTGCAAGACCAGTAACAAGTGGTGAATTTCAGAGGTCAATACTGACTCGAGGGTTAATACACAACACAGGCGTTTCTGTCTGAACATCAGAAAATATTATTATTTTTACTGTGACAGTGACTGGCATAGGTTGTATAGCAAGGTTGTGGAGCAGATGTTTTAAATAAGATCTCCACTTAATTTGGTGCAGCAAGTCTCCTTGCAGGTTGCAGATAAGAATGAACTGCAAGTGGACATGGTTCTTTCCTACTGTTAGGCCCCAAAATGTCACTCAACTGCACACTTAAAAGGACTTACGATTGTTCATGTACTCTGAGTTAGACACATGGCAGAAATACCAACAAGATATTCTCAAGGGGTCAAAACAATAAAAAAAACTTTACTGGAACCTTCAGAAAATTAGAGAACTGTGGCAAAAAGTTTAGAGCAGCATTCAGTCAACACAAAACATTTCTCAAAGCATTGACTTAGCCCATTCAACTCAGCAAACACTAAGCCCATTTGATTTTAAGTTATTCAAAAATTTCGAGAAGAGGGACTTAGAAGAAGAGGGAAGAGAAAGAGAGAAAAGATATAGAAAAGACAAACATTACTACCATTCCTGGTTCCAGCACTGTTCAGCTGATAGAAGTTCCAAGGGAGGGTAGAGTCAATACATGTGGTTGTTGGATGTTCAGCTTGAAATACCCGTTGGTCTTCCCCCAGGTGGGACTTCAGGTCATTTGGCTGCTCAGGACCTGGGTTGGAGGCTCCAGGGGAAGGTGTGGGGCATTGACTCTACTGTGCCAGAGATTGGCAGCCAGTGCCAGGCTGGGATACTGGCTGTGGGGGGTGGGGTGTACAGGGCAGCACATCACCTCACCAGGGCAAATCCCAACCTTCCCCTTCCCCCACACACATGCATCTGAAATGCTTTGAGCCAGCAGCCCCTGCAGTGTCATACACCTACAAATATTTCCTTACATATTCACTCTCAGTGAAGGTGAACTGGATCCGGAACTACTGTGCATAGGTGAATTGGAATTAAGACTGTGCATGCTGTCGCACCTTGATTCTACAGGGGAATAATTTAGCAAGCAAAAAGTCATTTGCTGAGATATCAGCTTAAAAAAGTCCCTTTAGTAGACATTCTCTGTAAATAGTGAAGCAAGAAAATATTCATGATCTTTACATTTATTCTTGCATCAGATTTTTTTTTAATCTCATATGATCAATACACACCTTAATAAAGACTGAATTATGTCTTGCCTGTACTGGGTGTTGATAACATTTGCTGATAGTTGTCTCAGTCTCACACTATCTTGGTTTTCACAAAAGCATTCAGAGTGTAATTACTATTCATATTTACTAAGAAAGAGTTATTATAAGGCTGATAGTATCTAGTATGTACAAGTACTTCCCCTGAAATGAATTTTATATAATGGTGGCATATTTCTTAACATAGGTGGCAGTAAGCCAGTTATTAAAGCATAAGAATTTACATCGAAGTCAGCTGAGGCATGTAACTGAGCAAAAGCTGGTAGCCTATAATATAAAAATTTAAGTGAGTGTTTTACTTCATGAAGCAGGTTACTCACCTGACATGGTATAACTTTCTGGTTCTTGGTAACTTGGTTAAAAAGATGTATCGATTATATTTCAGTCACATTGTATTCTGAAAACTATGCTGAACTAATTTTCAAATGGGAAAAACTCTCAGAGCTATGGAAGGAGGGAAAACACGGTATGGACCTATGATATCTGTGCTGGTTCCAGCCCAAATCAGTGGTGGGGAGCATGGACAAGACATTGTGTTATTCGATATCATCTTATGTCTTTGCCCGGGGTGGGGGGGGAAAAGAACTCTCTCACTCCTGAGAAAGATGGCCCTTTCTGGTCAGGTGATCAAGACAGATTTTTGATTCTCTCATGCATTTACTCAATTATGTTCAGTAATTCTGGGTAAAATCGGAATATAAAACACTAAGAGTCCACAGTGAACACATTGATACCATTTCTAAAGTAAATTGGGGTAAAATCTCAAATCCTCCTCAGGCAAATCACAAGGTGAATACTCAGTATTATGTAACACTAGAAAAAGTGAGTAGTCACTGCATATGTCTGGTATTTCTGTAGAATTTAATTACTTCTTTCAGAACCAGATGGAGAAGGGACTCTTTATGAACTCTTAGCTTCTTACTATCCTTCCAGCTTTAACCCTCTCTTTAAAAATAATATTTAGAGACTGAAGATTAATGACATGATAGGCACTGGAAAACAAAGAACTTGACACACGTACCTCCTATGTTCTTTCCTATGGGAGGACATAACTCTTACCCTCTACTTTCCAAGGAGAATAATCATGTGACTATCTAATTTATGCAACGAGATAGATTCATTGTAACCATTTTTTTAGTCATAGCAGTTTAGGGTTAGAGGACAAAATATCTCTAAACATTACAGAGTTCATGAGTAGTAATGAAAATTAATAAGATCTCCTGAATATTGTGTCAAGTGTCAACAACCCTCAACATCTGAATGCATTTTGTCCTATGTTACAAAAGATTCAGTGCAAACCATTTCAGTTCAATACAATCAGCTGGTGGAAAATACTGATATGGCAACACAGAACTTCTAACAATAACATGTATGACTTCCAGCTTTTTTTTTCACTTAAGCAGCTTGAATTTGGACTTTCCTTGTGAGTTGGATTCTTATAATGTCCAGACAAATTTCATCTGGTAAACTGGAAGAAATGTATTTGCTTGTATGTCACCTTCTGTCAAGAAATGGCAAGGAATTTAATTTCACCATGATGTCAACTTTTCTTAGCTCTTTCTGATCAATGTCCAAGGCTATGACAAGTGCCTTCTCCAAGTCCAGAAATAAATACAGAAATAAAATAGAACCTTTTATCTGAATCTTTCAGAGCTTAGGAGAGTTATTAGAAAGGGAAACGACTCCTTTGTGTTTTCTTTTTCACTTCCTCAAAAAATATAGAAGGTTTTGCACTAAAGTGACCATTACAATGGCCAAATTATAATTCTGTCATGGGTCTGAGTTAACATATTTGGTTAAATTTATGAACACACTGGTATACAAGCACATAGAGACATCAAGGAGAACCTCAATTTTTATTTATCCATACTCGCTTGACTTAGTCATATTTTTAATTCCAAAACTGAGGAAAATATATATTTTTCTCTATCTAAGAAACTGTAACATGCCAGGATGTGTGGTCATGATCATGTGTAGCTGTGATTGGCATTAGAACTATAATAGTAATAAGATTACAATATTCTAACAAAGCAAACAAATAAATCTTGACTGGACAGATCTGGAAGACATTTGAATTTGACTGGTATTTATAAATTTCTTGTCCTAATTACATTATTAATATGATGACTATGTAAGAGATGAACATATCTAGGAAGTATCAGCTGAGCTGCAAAACACCAACACTGTGCAGGGATGCTGAGCTTAGCTCATACATTGTACAGGTGATCATAGAAGATGTATCAAATGTGATATATTCAGAATGTGCTGAGTTCTCTGTATACGCTCTGTAGAGTGCACATGGACTAATTTGTTTCTGTGAAATCCCTGTCTTCACATTAAATGAACACCTGCAGTTCCAAGTTTATTCTATGATAGAAACCAAGAGTTTCAGGGAGAAACACTAAAGCACGACAAGAATCATACCTGTTTTTCTCCACTGGCTATAGATAAAGGAATAGGGATTTTTCCTAGTAGTACTATAGCATAAAAACTACTGCAGTCATTCAAACCAGGACCAGTTTAATCCTAACCCCTTTCACTATAAAAATGTGTGATTTCAGCAATCAGACAAGAGAAATTTCTAAGAAAGGCATTCCACTCTGTCCTACTGTCTCTTCCAACAGTCTCTGAGTATTGTTTTCTAGAAGGAGCTGCTCTGCTGCTGAATCTGACAAGCACCAGGTGGCTACAATTCATTTAGGTGGTAAAATAAAAGGTGTGCAGTTGTTTTTTAATTATGCTGTTATCTTCTTTCAGGTCAGAATTGGTCCCCCTGTTCCTGTGCATGAGAAAACAAGAAAATGAACAGAACACTTAGACTTCTCTAAAAATGATGTGGAGTCTCATTCTTCATTGAGTAAACATTTTGAGGTGTTGAAATAAGCATTCCTGTATTCTTGTGGCAAGCAACACAAAGTCAGGTTGCTCCTTTTCAGATTTTGTTTATTCATTTCACCAAAGTTGATATCAAAATTGAAAAATAAAAAGGAAGGCCAACATGATAAATAGAAAAATTGGAAAATTTGCTTACGTTAACATCAGTTATGGCATGACTTGTGATCGATCTAACTAATTTGAAAAAAAAAATCGTAAATGCATAAAAACTTTATATTATTACAACACAAGAGAGGATAACTATGTTGTCCATCTCTGTCTCTTCTGCTAGATTCTCCTTTCATATGCAAGAATGTATATATGTTTGTTTTGCTACTTGCTTTTTGCTAATTTAGAAACACTTTTGTTTCATTTTTAGGAAAAGAATAAGGATACCACAGTGACAAGAATCCTTACTGAACTCGAGACAGGCAGATAGAATGAAAGAGCCAAATTGTTTAGGCTACAATGGTAGTGTAAGAGAACTGAGTATCTCTGCTCAAAATTTTATTAACCCCTTGACAAACACTGTTTAGACATGATTATAATTAGTTACTTAGCCACTACAATAAATCTTCTATACCTGCCTTATACTTGGGATCTGGAAAAAATATAGCAGAACCCCTTGAACTATCCTGTTATCCTATGACCTGCAGTGAAACTCAGCCTCTAATTGTGTTCTCTTTGAAAGTCATCAATCTAGATGGGCAAAAGAGCTTCCTCCATTTGGCATTCCATAATATAAGCATGAAATAAAAATAAAAATTAAAATTTTTAAACCCTCCCCAAAAAAACCCCAAACCAACAACAAAAAACCAACAAAACAAAAACAAAAACAAAAATAAAAACAAAAACAAACACACAAAAACCTCAAACAAACAAAAACCAAAAAACCAACCCAAAGGGACACAGTTTTCCCTGCCCAGACTGCAAATCTGCACTGACTGCGCCACAGAGGATTCATCAGGATCCCATGTCCTTTGTTATCTTCATATCACAGCCGTGAATATAGAGTTGCTTTCTGTAAATACCTATTTTATGCTTTCTATTGATGTAAGTTTGCATGCAAATTTAACATCATGTCATTTAATTATAAGAACTAGGGTAATAAGTGTGAAGACAAATATTTCACAGGCCTAATCAGGAATTATCACTTAAATCACTATTATCTGTTGAGAAATATGCACAGCAATCAATACCAGGCAAAGCCATCTAAAAGATAATTAGAACTGTGCAGATTATAGCATGCCCATTTTGGATGCTGACATTATGTCAAAGATGTCCAGTTAGAAAATTATATTGGGTTTTCTGCAGAGATTATTGGATTTCTTTTTATGCTGAGCAAAATATAACCTTCTTTATAATACTTCATAATTTTTATAAAAACTTTTGAACCTTTTCCTTATACAGAAATTTTGATGTCGGTTGTTTTTTCTGTTAGTAGTTAGGCAGATCATCATAAAGTGAAATATCACGCTACTAACAGAAAGAAATAATAGACATATAAAACTAATTGACTACAATACTGTGATTTTTTTCAGTGCCGCACAATAAGCACAATTACATTTGTAAAAGATTTTTTTCTCAACAAGTCCAGTATTAATTTTCAGAATTATATAATGAATCAATTAAAATAAAATAATAAATCCAATTTAAATATAATATTGAGCAGTAAGGAATTGGATTTTCTGATTTTAAAAAGTAACAGAAGAGGCAGAAATATGGAAGTTTAGAAATATCATATATTCAAAGTACTTCATGTATATGCATCTTTTCATGTAATGCAATTTAATGTATGCGTTTGTTTACTTCCAGGACTTTCTATTAATCACTTTCTCTCACACGCACATGTTCTCCTGACACTTCTGATCCAACTGAGGAGGAATGGTTGAAGTTCTCTGGGGGACCTTTGATTTTACCCTTTTTATCTGTCAAGACAGCACAAATGAATTGAAGAATTTGCATCATCTCTTTAGGGCCAGGCATTCTTTTTTTGCATTTACCAGTCCTCTTCCCACTTGGCCTGGTGTGAACTGAGCTTTGAATTGCACTTTTCCATTTGAGATTTGGGGGTTTTTTAATGGACTTTGGTTTTGGGGCTTGGCTTTTCTTTGTTTTATTTTGTTTTTCCCAAAAAATAAGGATCAAAGACATCTAGAAATCTTAGTTTTTAAAAGGAACTCTGTTTGGTAGGATTTACCGTACACTGCATATTCTCAGCCATTCTTAAATGTGGTTTATATGTAACATGAATTTGCAAGAAGGGGTTTCCCTAATATTTAAAAGCAAATAAAGGGAAGAAAAAATTTATTTGCAAATAGCTCTTGGAAAAGAAATATAGCAAGAACAGAAATATTTCAGAAGACAAACAGTACACTAATAAAAAATTACTGAGACAAAATTAGTGTATAAGTTAACTGCTTCTCTGATAAATGTATAAATAAATGAGCCTTTCAGCCAACTTAAAAGAATTCTAATTTTAGCTGTTATACATGATTATAAGATATTTTCTCTCATACATTGATCCTAACTTAAGAAACTTGAAGGGAAATACACTGATTTGAGCATACAAAAATATTGTGTTGAAAGTCAGCCCAGATCTTGGGCTGCAAAAGACTGTTCATAAAAGTCCAAATCTGTGTTTCAATTTAGAAGAAAATTTTAGTTTCAGTGAGAATTATGCTCCAGCAAGTATTTTGTAGAAATACGGAGGCAGGCAAATTAATCAGAGATTTTTAAAGGAAATTACAAATCTCAAGAAAATTTTTCTCTCAGTAGGTCAGATCGCAAACATCTTAAATATTAGTGTTCACTAACACAGTGTTTACACAGTGTTGGAGATCTGTACAATGCATGCCTTGACAGTAATTAGATGATTAGTAGGCTAATTATTTTGTGAAAAATATCAAACAAAATCAAGAAATTAAACAACAGGCAGAGAACATGTTAAAACTTGCTCTAATAATTGCTGATGTTCTGATTTAACAGGGCACTTTATGCATTAAATATATAACAGGAAGGATGAATAAAAATGTTAACATATCAAGGGGGCTCCAACATTTACATATTTGCTTTCCTGATAGTATAGGATGATCTATTTTTAGAATGTTTTCATTTCATGTAAATGTACAGGAGACAGAAGTTCAAAGCATGAAATTTGAGTTAGATGTATTAAAAAGAAAAATTTCTCACAGAAATTGCCATGACTTTGTTTCATATAGTGCAGCCCTTTCTCTGTAAAATGTCACAAAAGAAAGCTTCAAGGTGGTTAGCATCTACTTATTCCTTTCTCAATAAAAATATTAGTATACTTTAAAGAAGATTTGCGCAGTCTTGGGGGCTGACAACATATACTGGCGAAACTACTTTGGTTTAGGTACAGAAGGTATATTTTTCAAGACAATTCTACAAAGAATTGCTTATTTTGCACGAGGAAGCATGTTGGGTAAGACTAGGGGAAATAGTAGGAGAAAGACAAGTGAAATCTTTGAAGGTAGAGAAGGTAGAAGAGAAAGGCACCTAAAACACAGAAAACCAAAGACTTTTCTAAAAGTGAATCCTGTAGTCTGAAATGTTCCCGATAAATTCCAGTGGACTACTTAGAGGTTTAGAATTAGTTTCTAGCTTCACTGGCTCAAAATAAAACCTTCACCACTGAGCCACAGGTAATCAAGTAGTTTCCTGCAAATATTACCAGTTCTCCTGAGACCAGATATACCCATTTATTCACATCCACGGGCAGAGGCAACAAGTAAAGCTAACCCTTGTTCTATTTCTCTTACATAGATCTTATTTGCTGCAAAGTAGGAAAGAGAACAAGGATGAAAATGGATAAAAGTAACAGTGAAATTGTATCAAATCATTTCTGGACTCTCAGCAGGAAGATATGAAACACTAATTGTACAGGATGGGTTTCTATATCAGATTAAACCACCTTGAATTTAGATGTGTTATTCTCAGATTATATCCAAATTAAACAGATTTCAAAAAGTTAATGTGCATTTCATAAATCCCTGGTTTAAGCAACACAATTTTTAAAAAGTAGACAAAACAGCAGAGGTAGGTTATTCCCTACATAGTTTAAAAAATGTTCTATAGTATTTCATTTGCAAGTTAGTATTTACTCTGTAATATATATGTAAATATTTCAAAAATATCTGTCTTTCAATGGTTTGGGTAGTAAGATAAGAACATAAATCAGGCAGACTGTGCCCAACTAGAAATCCAGTTTTGTTTCATATTCTGTGTCTAACATTAACCACAAATTGTTGGTGAGGAAGAAATATTGAGGTATTCTGGAATCTTTCATGATATTTCCCATGATATATACTCACAACTGTCATATGTATGAGTTTTAGGGATGTCCACATCCTTGGGTTAGTGATATTTACTTCCATCGCTTAGCTCTTAGGAGCTGTGATCTAATCAATGAGTACTACAGTTGGGCTGTGTACTAGGAAAAAAGAAATAAATAAGGAAGTAAATAAAGAAATAAATATGTATTTCTTCTTAATATTTTACACCAGCTGTCTGATAATCTCATGGAAATCTCCCTCATTTTCAATCTGTGAGAAATAGAAAATTATCATTATGTCTTCACATTTCACAAACAATTTGTGACTTTATAGTCCTGTATTACATTTCTGTTTTGGTGAGAGACAGTTTCATTACTTTTAGAAAGTAAAAGTACTTGCAAAAGCACTTGCAAAATAACACAATATCAAAGAACTCAAAAGGATGAGGGACATCTTTTTCCTTTTGCTGGGTTGAACTCTCTCAGTACACTTTATTTATTGCTTTTCACTATTGTCTTTTTCCTTATCACAGTAATTCCCTTTTTCTAAGAAAAACACAATTATGAGTCTGTAGTTTTAGAGATCACTTCCTAAGTCTTTGTTGAACAAATCCTTGTTGAAAGGAGGGGGATTTGCTAAAACATTTTCTATTGCAACATTTCGCCCAATAATTTTGGGCTTTTTAAAATTTTTAATTTTTAAACTTTTTTTAAGCAAAATAGCATTTTGAGAAAACCTAGCTTGTGTTGGTTTTCAGCTGATCCCTTTACAGAAAGGATGAATCAATTCTACTTCAGGAAAAATAGGGTTCTGTAATATTCATCAGACTCTTTAAGAAATTTAACTGTAGGATATTTTTGACAGAACAACTAATAGCTGACATTATGGTATTGAATCAGGTGTTGCATTGACAGGTTTGCTAAGTGTCATATCACACATCAGACACAGTCATTCCATTCAGTGACAGATGGAAAAGTAAGTAAAATACCATACGACACTGGGTGAGTTCAGAAAAAAATAACAGCTATTGTAAACTATTGTTTCTAAAATTCTGTGTGTAGCCTGTATTGTTTTAATGTTTCAAAGTTGCTTTGATCTTCACTTATATGTATTGTGTAGCAATGTTTATTTCTGAAGAAAAAAGAAAACGCTATTTTTGAAGCTAACACTTCCTTTGATTTAAGGATACCTTATTTTTGCAAAGAACAGATTGACTATTGTTAGGAGTGTACTGTTGTTCACAGCTTTGTGATTATTCATTCTCTGAACCTATTTTGACATTCTTTGCTATTTGATTGTCTTGGTGGAAAAGTGCATGTTTTGAAATTTGAGCTCATTTTGGCATTGCTCTTTTGCTGGACATTAAATAAAGTAAAATCAAAAGTGACAGTAAATTGTGAAAAGTCAGTTTAAAACAGATCTTTCAGCCATGTTTCCAAATGTTCAGTTGTGGTAACATCCAACTGAATGAAAGAAAAATATAGATCTTAAACCTGAGGAAAAACCTTTAAATTTGGACAAATCAAATTTGATTCTAAGAAAATAATTTAGAAGTACTAGTTGCTAACAACAACCTTCTACTCTTTCAGTATAAGTGTGGTAATATAGGAGGTACATCTCAACTAGAGTTAAAGTGAAGCAAGACAGATTAGCCTACATGGAATTCTGTGCTTGCTGGTATAATGCAGCTAATAAGCTTGCTACACCACACAAAAACATTTTCTCTAGATGTGTGCTCATAAGATTATCTTTAAGTGAAGAAACATCTACTGTTGCTGAGGCACAGAATCCTCTGTGACACACAATGGTACAAATTTGGAGCCATTCCATTTTATTCTGTGCTATTCCAGATCTCCATAGATGCAGAAATTGCCCTTGCTCTATGGAATGCTTTGGCAGCCAGTAAGAAAAATCCATTTTGTATAGCTAGTGTCAGTTAGGTAGGATGGAGAAAATTCAGCATATGGCAAGTGGGATGATAAATGGAAAGAACAATTGACATGGACTAAGAAATTTAGAATTGTATAGTTCAGAGAAGAAGGCACAGAGAGATGACAGAAATATATTATGTTTACTGTTTAAGGTGTGTCTAGACAGAATAAAGTGTGTTTTATTCTGAAACACCAGCACTTCTCAGGTGGCAATAACGATATTTAAACTTACACACTCCTCCTACCACTAATTGCAAAAAATGACAATATCTCAGCTCACTTCATGCCCAGTCCAGGATTTGTTGTTTAATTTGGTGGTCAGACGTAGGATGGGATGTGTCTGAGGATTGTTTCAGATTGCAGGCAAATAGTTGCTAAAGCCAGAAATACACTACAGCTATAAACTGCTCAAGTGTAAATAGACAGCTTAAGTTGAACCAAAACTACAAAACTAAATTTAAGTAAACCACAGTTGAAAGAACTCAGGAACAAGTACCTCCAGCAAAAAGAATCTGGGGGAGGAAAGTATAGAACGTAATCCAAAAGTAGAGAGATAACCACTAGGATCTACAGGTGTGAAGATACTTTGCCCGAAAATGAAGTGAGAACCATGAAAATGAAGTGGGAAAGGTTTTAGAGGTTTTTGAGAGGGGTTATGAAAGGCAAATGGCAGGTCCTAATAGTCAAAATTTTTTCTTATGACTGTAGTGTATCCTGACACTCTAGACAGGAGAAGTGAGTTGAAGGTAACAAATTCCAACACTCTGAAAATTATGCACAATTTATAAACTACATGTAGATTATGGAGATTAATGACAGATAAAAGAATACTGAAGATATAAATTTTTCACTTTCAAATTTGATGAAAATACTAGTTAAGAATAACAGCTATATAAATATGCAGAGAAAAAAAAGGGGAAGAACAATAAAGCGAAGAAGTGACAAATGGAGGTGAGAAATGTTATGTTTTCATTATTATTCTTAATAAGCTTAGTTTTTTATGAAAATGAATGCGTAGGTGAGAAACTAGGAGTGAATAAAAGAGGAGCCAGAAGCCGTATGAATAGGTTATGTTGAGAAGAGGTTTTTAAGCAGGTTAGAGGACAGAAAGTATATTCAATAGAAAAAGTTGCTTGAAGTTGCTGTCTCAATAACTGAACCAAACTCCAGACAGAAACATCTGGACAAAGAAGACAACCTTTGTGTCAGCAAACAGAGCAAGAAGACACAAGAACTGTGGAAGCCTAGCAGAATTTTATGTTGGGTGACAGCCAATATTTTCTGTGCCCAGGGAAAATGACAACTACGGCCTATGACTCAGTAAGTTATGTAGCTATGAATTCAATGCATGAATCAAATCCTGACATACCTGACATAATACAGCAATAACACATATTAAATGAAGACATCCTAAGCACTTCTGACAATTAGGAATAGGGGCATAATGATAGTTACATTGCAATAACCCAATTTAACAAATTAACATAACAAAGTAATGAAATTACACATAAAGTAGAAAGGAGCAACAAAGACTGGGATAAGGCAAGAGAAGTTTGTTTTTTTTTTTAAATTTGGGTTTGGAACTACATTTACATATTAATACACAAGGAATACAACTCTTCTGCCAGCTCAGGCCATGTTTATATTTTTTGCCTGCTATCACATTCAACTGTACAGGCATTCAAATACACAATCAAAAACACTGTTGATGTTGTGGTGAAAATTATAAGAAACTAAAAAGATTTGCTTCCCTCAGGCACAGTATTAGTGTAGTCAATAGAAAAACTTAATCATAAATCAAAAAGGTCTTAGCTGTCACGGAAGCATCAACCTCATCTTCACAAGAGACACAGGGAATCTACTTCTGTAACCAGACATCATTCTCAGACCATTTATTAATGATAGAGATTATTTTCTTTCTCTCACAATCGCTGTATGAAATACTGATGATGACAAGAAAGATAAAAGCAACCCTTTTTAGTGAGTGGATTGAGACGTTGTCATATGGAGTTATAATAACTGTAGATTATGTTTTTCTTTTCATTTGAGGTAGGCTTTGAAGTATAAATTAAATTATCAGCAGTGAAAGAAACTCCAGTAGACAAAAATATTTTACAGTTTTTGACTTATGTTAGTTATATTTGTTGATTCAGTGAGTTCCAGGAGTTTCAAGCATCTCTCTTATCTTTCTCTGTAATGCCATAATATAGAAATTTCATCTTCCTGTTATAGCTTAAAAATCCAAATTTTTATCAAAAGTCAAGACCGATTTTTGCTTTAAATACCTTTCCAGTTTGGGCTTTTTTTTTGTTTTTCAGAAATAAAGCTTTGTATTAAAAATATTGCCTTAATCAGGATAAGTGCAGCCTAGGTAGCTGTTTTTTGTTTTGTTTAGCTACATGTACCATCAATGATTAAGTTAAATTCCAGGTTCTGAAAAATGGGGTAGCCTCTTCATCCAGCAACTTTGCTTGAGTTCAAATATGCTTCTGCTTAAAGCTGCAATCATATTTTAATTATACTTTCACCAAACTCAGGAAATGAAGTATTGCTATATCTCACCTGCTAACTTTGAAACTGAACTAACAGAAAAATAATGGATTAGGGAAAAAAATTGAGCTTCTTTGTTGGGTGTGGAAAGCTCATTATTTCCTTTTTTACCATGGACACAAAGCTAGCCATAATAAGAAAACTTTTGGATCTTTGAAAGTGAAAACATGTTGCAAGTGCTCACTCAAAAATAGAATATATATTCAAGACACCTTAATTTAAATCTTGAAAAATCTAGAGAAGAAGCAACTAGATTAATTTAGATTATTCACAAAGACAGATAATTTAAAAAGATATAATTGTAGTGTGTGTCCCTGTTCAAAAGGCCCACCTACCCGTGGGTCTGGTACAATTTTTTATCTGTCATCACTGGGATGCCAGGTACCTAGGAACTATGATTTGTGGTGTCTTTCAAAGTGCCAGCACTGAAGAGAATGACTGGCAGAGAGTGCATAAGCAGCATCCACTTACAATTCATAGATGGATCACCATCCGCACCACTCCCACCTTTTTTTGGGGGGGGGGCGCTATGTGTCTTTTTTTTCTTTTTTGCAGACAAAACATGGAAATAATAATACATGCTGAAATGTTTGAGAAATGTTAAATGTTATGGTATTTTTCTTCTTTTCTCCTCCTTCCATTAAATTAGCAACTGCTAATATCTAAAATGAATTTAGAGATCCATCTGCTTAACAAATGGAGCATTTATATCCCTGCAACTGCCTTTCAGGCAGGGGAATAGCTTGTGCATAATAAAATCAATTGGTTCCTGCATGTTTCCTGTCAACACCGAGGGAAACCAACAGAGAGTAGGAGGAATTGAAAACAACTCAGAATTTAAAGCAAAAACTCCTTGCCTGTATTGGACAGTCTGTCATTTTGCCCCCACAATCAAAAATCAGCTTTCTTTGAGTATTGCTGAACTCTGTCAGAAAGATTTTGTGTCATCTGATCTACTGGCCTGAGGAAAACTTACAAGTCCTGAGTTTCTACATTATAAAACTTCTATTGTCTTTAGCTTCATGGATTATAAATCCGAAAGAGAAGTTTCTGTCCATTCTGTCCAGATGGCAATACTTCCCATAGATGTTGATATTGAAATGATTTTACTACTGCTAGCGACAGAGGATTAACTTGGTCTTTCATGACTTATAGTTATTAAGCCCCTTCATCAAGTCAAAAATGAATCTGTGGAAAAGCTGGAAAATGCACACAGCTGTATTAGCAACACTCTCACACCATAGTCTCAGCTGAGGAAATTCAGCTGTGCTCCCCTGGCATCCTAAACTTGCTCCAAGTAGACCAACAGAGCATTTTTGGCATATAGTTCCAGATATTAAGACTTGTTCTAACTAGGAACACATTGTAGAGTAAACAAGTCAGTAGGACACGCACCTTAAAACAAAGGTTACAATGTCATCCACTTACAGAAAAGTTCAGTTTAAGAAAAAACAAAAACACACCCCAAAATTGTCTCAGAGCCTAGTAACTGACACCTTACAGATACACAGAGTTTATTATGCCTGACTGGCTGTAAACAGGAGGATTCATTGTGTCTATAGCTCTGGATTAATAAACAAATGAAACATTGTTTCATTTAATTACACTTGATTTCCAGAATAATTCATAAGTACTGGAAAGATAAAAATTATCCACCTCTTCCCCAAAGATTGCTTAATAAATTTAGGTATTATCCTTCTTCTGATGATTACAGACCTTCGAAATACCTGCTAAAAACATCTGTGGGAAGGAAGGCGAGAAAGGACTTCAAATTCTTTATGAGAAAAAGCTATTCTTTAAAATGTAGGTGCTTTTACAATCTCAGTAATTACTATCACTGACTGTTTCCACAACCTTAGATCTCTGTACGTTCACACAGGAATACAGTAAATATTAAGGCTTTGTCCTGCACTGAGAACCATGCAAGGAGAGCATTGCTTCCTGGCAGAATTCAATAGAAAGCTGAATGAAAACTACTTATAGGACTGCCAAGATTTGTTTTATCGAAGCAAAACTGATTTGCCTAAATTTGCACAGATCAAAAACCTCATTAGTTTCAATAATCAAATTACTGAGAGAGCAACCACTTCCAAAACTGTAATTGAGGTATGTAGTAACATGGATATTAAACACATATTTATATAACATATGCAAAACACCTTTTTCTCTAAATATGTGAAAAATGTACATGTCATGTCAGCTGTTTATCACTGGTTTCTCTCATCTGACTAGCTACAGGAAAGCAGCAGCATTATGTTTCATTTCCCAGACAGAGGATCAAGAAAGGGGATATATCACTGTCATTTTTATTCCAGCTATGAGAAGACAGAATGTTGTGGTGTTTCTCCTGACTGACAGATGAGTGAAGAAGTCAACCAACTGTGTCCTATGGTTCAGGTTATTTCCTTCAGAGAATATCAGAATAAAATTGAAAAATAAGTTCTTGCTATAGAGCTGTCATAAAATAATTCAAAAATCCTATATAACAGCTATCATTCTTTCTTAAAATTGGAAAGCCAAGCATCCTTCTTTGACACAGGCTGGTTCTCAGACTATCTGAAATTCCTATTTGTTCCTGTTGCAACTTTCCTACTTAATTCAAACGTGTTTGTACTTGTTCTTCCTTTCAGAAGTTTCCCTCATCTTGAAAGAGCATCCTTCTCCTATGTTACTTTCAGTTCCTATTGGACTTGGTTCTATATTTAGCTGAAAGGTAATAACAACAAAATGAAAGGTAAAAAAATATTAAGAATTATGATTTATAAGGTAAGAGCAAATACCTGAGTTATCTCTTGAAAAGACAATATTTTTGTAAAATTAATTTCATGTTGCTTCCCCCATCTTCACCCCTGAGGATTAAATTTGCTGAAAGTTGAAGTTTTTTAAGATTAAAAAAAAAAAAATTTCTTTCTTTCAGAAGGAAGGAAAGAAGAGTCAGAACTCCACAGTCAAAGAAAGAAAATAAACAAAGCGGAAATGATTACCTGCATCTGAGAAAGAAAATGAATATTAGGTGTGAGTGTGCCCTGCCAATTTCTGAATGAAACTTGATCTTGGGGTGGGGTGGAGGAAGAAGAGCAGAAGTGGGGGAAGAAAAGAGTTTGGTTAATTGGGAGGACATAAGCGTTGCTGAGGTTTTTGCAGCTGTCTGATATTCATTAATGTAACCTGCCTTTGCACAACATAAGAAACATAAGAATAGGGATATGACAGTCACTCTCAGCAGTAACACGGCTCTCCTGCAGCTACAAAGATGAGGTATATGCAAGATGTTCAAGAAACCCATTCATATCCTGGAATAGTTGTGATTAGTGTTTCTTTTCCTGTTACTGGGATGTATAAAAAAGAAGAATACTCACATCCCAAAATATAGTGTTTCAAATTCAAGGTATAATCTGGTATCCATTTCAATCATTTGCTTACTCCAAATCAGGGAAAATATGAAAAACCTTTTGGGGCAAGTATTTTGTCAAAAGGTCTTAGGTGAACAGCCAAGGGGAGGCCGAGCTGCTGGTTCTCTCCTGGCTGTTGTGCTCAGGGTCAGGTGCAATCACTTGAACAGAGGGATGTGGGGATGTGATACCTTCCTAAAAGCAATCAAAAATCTGGTGTGCCGTGTAAGGATGATAATGAAGGTATTTCACATTGAAATCCAGCTTCAGGCTGCTGCTGAAAAGATTAGCCTCTTTGTGCCCAGCTGCATGTTCCCACCTCCTCTACACCTGCTCTAGGAGCCATGAACTAAATCCAAGTGAGTGCCAGACAAGCACTAAAGTCAATGCAAAGGGGAAAAGGGGTGCATCAGAATAGGAAGAAAGTAGAAAAGCAAAAGAGCCCTCCCTAGAGAGAACTGATAGCTAAATCAGATTAAGTATATTGAGAAAAAGCAGTCTGAGATTCACAGGAAGGAGATAGCCTGTGGGAAAAATGTTGGTTGAGGCATTTCTGTGTTAAGTAGAAGTAAGAAAAAAGCAGCACATCAAAGTTAACAGAAAGTGAGACCTATTTTTCATGGACAACTGGAAGACAGAATAGGGTTCTTGCAATCTGAGAAGCCATTCAAAACAGTAGGAACAAACACCAGTGTAGTAGGGAAAGATTCCCACAGTAAAGCTATACATATATATATAGGGGTATTTTCCACCCATTGATTTTACTATCACGTACCCCTTTCTCAAACAAAATCAGTTTGTTCAGATCTCCATTCTAATGAAAACTTGTATTAGGAATTGAATGTCCTTTTATTGTTTTCAGAGTACAAATTTGAAGGGAAAACAGCCCTGTTCCTGAGATCTCATATATGCAGGATCCTGATACAGTGCCTTAGCATGGATGTATAAATATGCGTGATCTAATTTTAACAGTTCCTCAGAAGCTGGGCTGAGAATTTTATCATATAAACATCTCAATCCAAAATTTTTAAAACCGGCTTGTGGGTTTGAATGTTCAGTGTAGCCATACTGAATCTAACCTTCAGGGAAAAACCAGGATCTATCTACCTTTTCTAAAAAATGTGTCCTTTGCAACTGAACACCTCTGAAATCAAAGCACTAAAATTAAAATTAATTTGGAGTCAGCAGTATTTTTAGTAATTTCTTCTTAAAAGATGGTCTGCTAAAGCCTAGATTGGTAATATAAGGACTCAGCTGACAATTCTTAGAAATCTACTTTGTTTTTCTGTAAACAACAAATTGTGGCTGATAATAACTCAAGATGCAACACAGTGAGAATGAAAATATTTTGCCCTCGTAATTTGCATTAAGTTCCTCCTATGATTGCTCCTAAGTGCACTTAATAATCAACTAATGCATTTATTAGAAATAAAAATATCCAACTTGCATATCTGCATGAATGGAAATCTAGAGGTAAGTCTAACAACTGTCCATGCCATATTTTTATTAGCTGACCTTCATATACTTAATCGCCACATTCATGATGTATGTTAATCACATTTTTTTCAGTTTTCTTCAAGTCCTGACAGTAAGTATTTAATCATGAATACATTTGAAATTTGTATATAGATCGTGCATTTATTCTTAATATTGCATATGAGAATCTGTCGTTTATTTCTGTCTTGCTTTCATATGACCACATAAGGAACTCTTAGGAAGATAATCAGGATGTCAAACTTCAGCCCACAAAGTTGCCTGTAGCTGCCCCATAATAAAAGATAACCTTCTCTTCCTTGGTCAACATCACAGCAGATGCATTTATTTTGTCTATTAGAAAGCTCTAGAAGAGCAAGAGTTCCCATTGCTCACTCCAAAATGGGAAAATTCTGTACTTCCTCAATATAGTTGTTCCAATTATAGACACCCCTTTGTCCTCTGCAATCTCTAGAAATTCACTTGATTGTCCACACAAAATAATTAACGTGAATGACTATTTTTTCATGCTATGTACATCAGTACATCTGAAAATAAAAATTCCTCCTTTAAAATAGAAGTCTGACTTCTAACACTAATTTACCAGAGTTTTCTTCTGCTTTGAGAAGTTCACAGACAAATTACAAAATTAGAATCTGTACCAAACGAAATAAATAATTCGAACATCTGGTGGATGATGAACAGTTTTGGCAGCCTAAAGGAAAAAAAAAAAAGTATTAAGTTATAGATCTTGTATAATACAGTATTTAAGCCTGGAGAAAATATATAAGAAAAGAGACACAGAAGGCCTCCAAAGCTTTGAAGTTAACAGTTCACAATAGAACAAGAGCAAAGCAAAAACATGATTTTATACAATTGTCATGATGATGTTGTTAAAAAATATCTTTAGCAGACAAATAATGAACAAGATATGAAAGACCTTAAATTGAGTCAGATCAGCTCTGGATCTGACATACCAGTACAAAGAAGACTTGTAAGTCCGCTTCAAAATAATCTTCAAACTGTTTCTGAGATATTGTTTGTTTGCTTCTGACCCTGGTTTTGTCATCCTTGCTTACTGAGGCTTTTAAAATCATTCAGTGTTTTATATGGTATATCACATGAGAGTGACTAACTTGATTCTGTTGTATTTGGGATATGGTTTTAGCACCTCTTGTACATCTCCTCTCTTGAAAAAAGAAGTGTGTTGTCATCCTCAGAGAGGCATTCAAAAATCTTTAACTTAATAAAAATGTAGGATGGTAGTTTGAAAACGAAAATTAAATCTAGTCCAACCTCCTGCTCAGAAGTCAGCTTAAAGATCAGACCAGGCAGCTCAGGCCTTTATCCTGATGGGTCTTGAAAACCTCTCAAGATGGAGAGAGACTTCACAATTTCTCTGGGCTGACTTTCCCACCATCCTTAGAGGGAAAGGATATCTCATTATCTTCAGTGAGACACGTAGGAGGCCATCTTCAACTCATGCATGGACCCCTATGGAACCTGTTGATTCAGACTCCAACCTCTGGACTGACTTCTGGGCTTGACCTTGGAACTTTCTAGTCAGCATGAACCTACCCAACCGTCACTGGGTAGCTTCTGACCCTGGTAACCTTCACCATGATGATTGTGATCCTGAGTCACTGACTTGCAGGTGCCCTGACCCTGAAGAAGCATCCAGGTCCTGTGGGACTCTGACACTTTCTTTGGTGTCCCAGTTTGAGACAAAATTTCAGAGGAATCCTCTGGGAGGAACATCTCTTCTATAGAAGGCAGGTTACAGCCACCCCTCCCCCAACAGGTTCGGAAAAAATTCCTTGAAGGAAAGTGAAAGAAGGAAAAAAAACCTATTTATTTAACAAACACATGAGAAAAGAATAATTCTGAATAATAAAACCTCTCACTGTGGAAAGAAAACCTGGGAAGATTTCAGAGTCCTTTCCGTGGGTGTGGTCTCTCCCTCTCTCTCCTCTTTGGAGCTGGGTCGGCTCGGGCCCCTCCAGGCCAAGGTGTCAGGTCTCCCAGTGAGGTTCTGATGTTCTGGTGTTCTGAACAGTCCAGAAGAGAAGAAGAAAAAATCCAAAGTCCCAGAGAAACAAAGGAGTTTAACTCTCCATCTCTCTCTTCTGAGAAAAGGAGCCAAGAGCCGGGAAAAGCAGGAAGGTGCTTGCCTCTGCTCAGCAGCAGCAGCAGCAGCTATCTTCTTCCGTGTCCTTGAAACAAAACTGTTTTGAAAAGTTCATCTGGCTTTTTTCTTTCTCTTGCACCCAGTTTTAAAGAGACAGAAAGGCACAGGAATCATGTCTGGGCATAGAGCAGGTGATAGGGGATACACATCATGAGGTCACCCCATGACATTTGGTTTCCTGTTCATATAGTCCAGGTTGCTGTTGTCTTTCTCCACTACCAGGGTGCTGCTGGCTCATCCTCAGTTCTGTTTGCCAAGACCTCCAGAGCCTTTCCTGCAGAGCTGCTCCCCACATTCAGCACCCAGCTTGTATCTCTGTAAAGAGTTCTTCCTGCCTGGGTGAATTTGCATTTGACTCTACTGAATTTCACAAAGGTCCTGTTCCTCATTCATCCACTTCTCTAGGTCCCTCTGCCTCAAGTAAACTAGGTCATCTCAGTCTGGTGTCAACTGCAAACTTGACTGAGTGTGTATATCATTGCTTCTCCCAAGTCATTAATAAAGAGGTTAACCAAGTCATATATGTTCCACTTATCAGCCTGAAGGCTGAGTGAGGCCCATTAACCACGGAGCTTGAGCATTACATCTATTTTTTACCCATTTATTTATCTATCCATACAGACCGTGGTATCTCAGTTTGGTTAAAAGAATTTTGTGGCAAACCATGTCAAAAAATTTGCCCTGTACATTGTATCTGTGGCTCTCTCCTCATGCAAAAATCCAGCCCTCCAATCCTCAGGGCCAATTACATTGGTTAGACATGATTTACCTTTTGCTTGTTCCAGAGGGGGTTCTTAGCAAGGAACCCCCAGCGGTGCCCCTTGGCACACTCGCTGGCTTGCCCTGTCTCACCCGTGCCATGGAAGCACGCAGCCACTCTCACACGGGGATGACTTGCCCAGGCGCAACCAGAGGAAGAGAGGCGGCCTCCATGTGGGTTTCCGATGGTTTTATTTCCAGTGGCTGAAGTACTCAGGGATGGAAGGGGAGGATTTCCGGTCGGGATAAACTTATAAAGGGGTCCAACAGCCAATAGGGAGAAGGAGAGAGGGGAGCAGGGGGCTGGATTACATCCTTAGAGGGGATCTACATACGATCACAAGATTTGATAGAGCCATTCTCACAGAGTTAATGGGAGGGATCTTTAAACCTTGGATTTGGTCCACCAGCGGGTTAATACTTGTACATGGGCCTTCTGGGCCCCCGGCTACCGCAGCCATTGGTTCAGTCGCTACAACAGTGCTCCGAGAAGACTTGCTCTATAATTTTCCTAGGTAACAAGGCGAGTCATTTAGACTGCTTTATTTCTGGCCTTTTTAAAGATGGATTTTTGAACATTTCCCTTTCTGCAGTTGTTGGAGTCCTTCCCCAGACTCCATGATTTTTCAGATATGATAAAGAGTAGCCTTGTGAGGACATATCTTTACCTGCAGGCTGTAGGGTCCCATGCATCTGTGTGGGTCAAGCCATCTCAAGCAATCCTTGGCTTGACTCTCATTCACTGCTGCTTGTTCTTCTCTTGGAACCATTTCTTTGCAGGCCAGGGCAGAGATCTTATTGGCAAAGACCAAGGTGAAGAACGCTTTGAATACTTCAGCCTTGTCTGTGTTTACTGCCACTAAACCCCATACTTCATTCAGCAGAGTCCACATTTTCTTTGTTCAGATTTTCACTACTAATGTAGCAGTTGAAGCTCTTTAGTGCCCTTCATGTACCTTCCAAGCTTCATCTGTCACTGAGCCTGGTCTTTCCTAATACCATCCTTACATGATATGGCAATGTTTCTAAGTTCTCCTTTGTAGAATGTCACTGCTTCTACCTCCTGTATATAATAATAAAAAAAAATTGAAAAGTGCATAATTTGCTTGATTTAAATGACAAGAGAACCATGTTGTCTCTGTACTGTTCCATGGAATTTTATACTGTAAAAAGAACAGCGGTTTCATGGCCTTTCATCTCTAGACATTGTTGAAGATAAGTGTATTTTATACCATGTTGTACATTCTTTAGTTAATAAATTGGACACCATGAACGCCATGAAGCTGTACAATGTGTAGTGCTTCCCATTTTAATACATGAGTATCTTACCTTTACTAGTAAAAATATCTTTCCTTTTTGTCTTACAAACAAATTTTATTGTTTCAACATAAAGAAGTATTTTCAGTCAGATCCTTCACATCTCCTACAATGACAAGGAGCTTACTTTCAACAAAACTAAAAGTTGGATAATTTAAAATATGCTTATTGTGTTTTTCCCTTGAGTATAACCAGTTGAGCCCAATGCTGTAATGCTAAGTGTTTAGCAGGATTGAAAAATGGACTGATTGAATCTAATCACACACTTCTGTGATAGAATTAGGAGTATATGTTTTTATACATACCAATCTTTCGACTTTAAAATCCATTGTTAAACATTCAGAGTTCAAAAACTGTCTTATAATCAGATTATAATGTAATTATGGCATCTGACACCAGTTGTCAAAGAGAAAGTAGCAAATTGCTGGAATAGACCATTGGTCAAACTTAGTATGCAGCTTTGTTGGTTTCCTTGAAATATAGGGAATTTGCATTTAATGCTTACATTAGTTTTACATGGACATTAAGCAGCTCCAACAAAGCAGGAATCAAATCCCAGATTTGATGGCAATTTACAAGATAGATCATTGCTTTCATGAACGTCAGATGATTTATAATCCCTGCAACTACTCTCAACAACATCCATGTTTAAAAGCAACAGTGCCTTCCTTTATGAGGAAAGGTAATTATTTCTTATTGGAGGGAACAGATTTCTCATCAAATGCAAATCAAGAAAGTTTAAGTAGACAACAATGGCAAGTCAGAAAAGAATTTTTAAAGGCTTTTGAAATGTTATATCTACATAATTGGTTTAAGTGATTGAAGAAAAAGTCTTTCATATCCTAGCTGTGATGATCTGTGGAAGTTTTCATGACAAATAGCATATCTCATTTCACACTCTTCCTTTCTTCAACCAAAATAGAGAAATATCTTTCTTTCTTTAAAGAAATTATGATTTCATAGCACCTGGAGTAGACCTTTCTGTCATGAAAGACAAGACTATATTGATATGTAAAACTCATATCCTGAATTGGGCTAATTGGGCATTTACAATGTAAATCTGTGAAAGAAACCACTTTTAATGAAGTGAAACTTTTTGAGAAATTTGAAAGGCTTCCCATCCTGCTTCTCGATGAGCCAAAGATTTTTCAATATAAAGCAAAGAGAGTCCCTCAGCCCCTGGAATAACCCAAGAGACTGGAGAAGTTATCTGATGTATAGACTTGCATACAAAATCTCCCAGCAAAAATTTGTTACCAATACTAACTTTTCTGTTGGATTTCTTCCATTTAATTTAAATATCTAAGTAGTCAGTGGGACTGAGGCTTGAACTTAGATCTCCCTGATTCTAAATTAATATCTTACCTACTATAATTTTTTTGTTTTTATTCTTCCCACTCCACACCTAGAAAATAAGGGACTTTAGAGTTAAAATTCTATAGGACTGCTTTATGTTCCAAGAGCATTATAACACTGATAAATGAATCTTTTATTGTTCGGCATCCAAAGACTCCAGGGATATAAGCAGCTGAAATGATTATTGGTGTTTATTTCCTTTTGAAATAAGATTGTTAATAAACAAGTTTCAAAGTTAGTTTTCATGTGTACTATAGCGATTCTGAAAAAAATTGCTGGTAAGATGCATTTCTTGGTGATTCATTTTCTCAAAATGCAAAGCCAAAATAATCAAACGGCTTGTAAATATGAAACACATTTTATAACTCTCAGGCACTGCTTCTCATTCATAGGGCATAGCAGATAAACAGGATCTTAAAAAGCTGAATTAGTGCCATAGTATACTGGTCACAACTATTTCTAAAGAATGTGTCTTCTCCAAACGATCATACTGTCTAGTGCCTGCACAATATCTACAGCTGCACCTGTTAGGTGTTTCTTCTCTTCCTGAAATCACGTGTTAGATTTATACATGTAGCATGACCAAGACTGCAAATACTAATTAATCTTTACAGCTAGTGACTGAATGAGTCTGACTGGTACATACGGCCCTGACAAACAGAAGCTTTGTGTTAAGGAGCTTCACAGGATCTGTTTTGCAAAAGCTTTTCATGCATGCATAGCACTTGAATACTTCTTCAATAGAGACTGAAAGTCATGTTTTTCACCAAAAATTTGGTATTTGTTACACTGGGTAGTCAAAGTACACATTTTAAAGAGATGTACATTTTGCGATGTTTATATTTGGTTTTTTAAATGTAAATCTTTTGCTTGTTTAATTATCAGTGGGCCACACAGAAAATATCAGTCTCCCAGAAAACAAAACACATCGGTGGCTCTTGTGGAGAATGGGAGAGTTATCGTATTATATACATTTATCAATGTCATGGATACTTCCACTACATTTCTCAGCCAGTTAAGCCTGTCTGTAGAGGCAAGTGTTAGAGAAAGCAAACAGGAAGAGAAAGTAATTGGAAGAATGGATTCAAATCTAAGCTAGGCAACAAAATTGTGCCAAAATTTTAAGATTCTAGGGCGCATCCCTCCTGAATATATGCCTGTGGACAACGTAAAGAAGAAAATACTTTTGAAGTAGTAGAGAAGAAGTTCTTCTCTGCCTAACTTAGGGTTCTGAAATTAATTCCACCTTGAAAACATATCAGTGAGCAGTGGGAATGAGGTTCAGACATGATAAAAAGGCACTACATCCATGTGCAAGAAAAAAATTATAAAATCAAAAAGGTTCCAAAACCTGAGTAGCTTTATTTAGGGAAAATGACTCTATCATCAGAAACAGTTTGTGAGGGTGCCGTTGTTAACTTTATATCTATGTCAGAGCTGCAGCATAGTGGATAAAAGACTCCGGGACAAAGCCTGAGTAGAGTCAACAAGTGAGAGAAGCTTCTCCCAATGCAAAGGACATCTGGGGAGACTGAGGAAAAGTTCAAAACCAGCTTGTTTCTAGGCACACCTAAGCTGTAAACCATAGCTCAGCAGCTGCTGCTCAGCAGTTGCAGTGACATTTTCTGTAGCAGATGTCTCATACTGGAGGCATCGCTACCCTCCAACTACCTTATCATGCTGCCCTGCAAAAGAATGACAACAAACATGGCAAAAACCAGCGGGTTTCAAACTCCAGCTCTTTAGGACGTGACAGCCTTCTGATGCAGAGAATGGAGATAGGGCAATTTTATTGTCATTTGGATCTTATTTACCTGAAGAATAGACGCAAAAATTAGGTCAATTTACACAATTTTGTGGGGCAGAACCCTTTGTCTGTGCTTTGTATCACGGGATTCCCAACCAGGCATAGAGTAGTTGGTGCACACCTGTTCTAGGAAGGATTCTGGCTTAAGAAATTAACAGCTATATGGGTCCTTAAATGTAAATGTGCTTCAGTTTTGAATTATAATTACAGTGTATGGTGTCATAAAATTATATGGAAATTCGTTTAACTCTTCAAACCGAACAAAAACAAGCATAGGAAAAAAAATCTGTGTAATATAAATTTGCTCAAATTTTCCCTTACCTAGAATCAAATTTCACGATATCTGTACAATTTATTTACAATATTAGTTTGTGAATGCTCCGAAGATATTGGCTCTTACATAAAACTACTGAAATAAAATAAGTGGTGAGTCCATTGCAGCTGGAGCACAAAACCTGGACTAGGAGATATTTGTCACCTCTGAGACTTGAATGAATTAATTCACTGTGGCCCCTGACACTCTGGAAAGTTGTCCATATTATGTTTTCTTGGAACTCAACATTAAAATCAGCAGGCACTGACCGTAGTAAGGTCTCTGTTAAGTTGCAAGCTCATTAAATCTCGCTCTAAATCACAATTAAACCTTCTGTGGTCCTAATCTCCCAAACTGCTGATTGCACTCACTAAATTATTGAGCTGCTGAAAGTGAAAAAAAAAAAAAGAGAAACAAGTAACTGAGACATTAAATGTACTTTGGACACAGTGAAAGGACTTATGCCACCTTGGGAAAAAACCCAAAGAAACTGACTTTCACTAAGAAGCCACCTTGGCTTCTGTTTAGATCATTAGTTAGTCCCAGAGTCAGGAATGGGCCTAAAATTGCTCCATGTCTTCCTTTAGCTCACCATCAAAGAGTAGAGATGGCCTCAAAACTACAGTGGTCTTAGCTCTATGTCGAAAGGGCACAGTAGTGGCCATGCTTCCAATGCTCTTTTGTTAGCTTTTGCTGCTCTCCTCTATTCATCATTTCTCTGTCTTGTTTAATACTCTTTCCTGCTAACCCTTGTCAATACTTCTTTTTTGTGTCCTCTACCATTGATTGACCTTGATTCATCTATAAGAGGATGACATGATGAAAACATAACTGTTCACAAAGAGGCAAGAAGATTTGTAACAGGTGCTCAGTCTTATAAAGAAACTGTTCATTCTGAGAAAAGAATTCTGTTCATGCATTCTGAGAAAAGAAACATAAATAACAGTCTTTGAAAAAACAGTTAACAAGCCTGATGGCCTTGTTTGTGCCTCTCCATCCTCCATACCATATAACCATTGCCTGTGCATTTAAATAATGCACACTTCTTAAATCTCTGGATGAATCCCCTTCCTAATATTTGTTCTTGTCAGAAAAAACCCCAAACCAACCAGGTAGTAGGCTATGGCTACACTCGCTCGGTTCCACAGAACAACATTAAATATGGCTGAGTTAAATACATGCAGACCGTGTTTTGAGAACTAAAAAATTTCCTGTACAGCATTTAGTCTACAGTAAAAAACCTGTTTTATATGCAGGCAGATGGTTGCTCAGTTGTGATGAATGTCACAGTTGGCTCAGCTGCGTGGGAACTACTGCTTTAGTATTGCAGGCCAATCCAGGAGAGTGGGCACTTATCCCTTTGATGTTAATACCAGTGAACGTATGTATGAATGTATGAGTGTAAGTGGCTGAATAGCTGCATTGAAAAATCAGTGTCTTTGCTTTTGATGAGAATGTGAGTCAGCTATAGGAGACAGAAAATTTTCTTCTTTTTGCCTGCAGATTGTCAAGAAACCATAAATATGTTGGTCAAGAACCAAGACTGCATCGTTTTAGGTAAGGTGCAGTACCGAATGCAAGGTAGGGTACTCTTGTTTACGTTCTGAAGGCTTTCAACTTTTCTGAAGTCTCATTAACTATGTGTTGGTCCTTACCATAATGATGTTGACAAGTTTTAAGTTAGTTCAAGCTACATGTTTTCCATGATATATGGAAACGAAACGATAAATTATGCCCCTTATTATATGAAGTATCCAAATACTTATAATGCATATTCGATATTTGCCTTTAAAATATTGTTTATTCCTTTAAAATGCTGTTTGAAGTGTGGCTTCAATCAAAACTGTAAAATTTGGTTATATTAAAAATTGCAAAAATTATACAAGTTCTTTCAACCTTAATGAAACTTACAGAAATAATTTTATACTAATTTGTTGAAAGACAGACTCACAGGCCAGCAGTGAAGAGTTCTTTTAATGGCTAAGTTGGAAGAAGCCATTGAACCAAAGGGATATGGAATGTAAATGCTGGCAAACCCTTGACTATAGCATTGCAAATTATGAAACTCTAATATGACACTAATCATCCTATCATTCTTCAAAAATAATGTTCCCAAAATGAAATATAATAACTGGGAAGCCCACTTCAACATAAGTCAATAAACTAATAAGCTTGTTAAAAGAAAATAATTACTTGGCTGCAGTCTTTGAAGAGAATCTATTTATTTTGAAATCCTCTGAAATACAAGAGCAAAAAACTGAATAAATCTTAGCACAGGAATAAACTTTCCCTCTTGGATTTCTTGATTAATTAATGATTAACAGACTCTCATATATGAGGCCAAACAGCTGAATGCTTAGAAATCAAGAAGAGAGAATCATAAGCCTTCTCTCTTTCCTCTGAACTTCCATAATAAATATAGGTTTTCTTGACATACTCATATGCTACATGAAAAAGAAAGTTGTTATTAAATTTGAATTTCCATCTTGCTCAATCACTATACTTCTAGCTGCTCGAGCAAACTTGGAGTTCATGTTTGGTTTGTTGGGCTGGTGAGTCTGAGCAAGAGGTCAGCTTGCTTATGTTCTTCATTTAATTGTGAAAGAAAAGTAATTTGGGGAAAACTTCTTCCATTCATCGAAACCTTTAATTAGCAAGCATGTTACACCAGGACAGATCAGATAACTCTTCATTCCATGAAGGGTTAGTAAATATTTTAGTAGATGCTTCTGCTTCTGAATAAGTATGGCAATCACGTGGGCTGAAATGTTACTATCAATTTCAATTTGAAAGCCCACAGACTCAAAAAATTGGTCTTATAAAAAAAAAAAAAATATCCAGAGGAACAATAAGATATTTTCTGAACAAAAATAAATATCCAGTGATTTTTTGCTTAACAGTTAGGACTGCATGAGAAAGAACTCTCTCTGGACATCAGAGAATCCATCAGGGGAAGTGTAGGAGGAGAAGTGAGAGAAACTGCCTCTGGTGACTGTCTCATAAGCACAAACTCCTGCTTGAGCTTATTTCCAGAGCTCTCCTAACCTTTGTGCATTCCTGGGATCGGAATGAGAGGAACTCACGCTCCATGCTTTCCCTGGGAGAGAATCAGTGTAGATTCTCTCTTTCCTATCTTCCTTCTGTTTCTGGAGAAATTCTGCATTTGTGATATCTTATTTTTGCCACAGGGTCACTTCAATGTATTTCACATCATTTTGCATAAACTCATTCTGTATATCAGACTCACTATAACAAAGATGTAATCAAATGTGCAATGTATAGTTTTAAGGGTTAAAAAAAGAGAATTAGGATATAGTTCATGACTTCCTCATTTAAAGAAAGTGGAGTCTAATTAAACAAAATGCATTACTTGTGCTGTTTTCAGGCCCAAAGACAGTGCCGTTTTCTTAAAAATTTCTGGGGTTATCTTGACAAATAATGCCCTTCTCTGCTGAGTGATTGCTTCAAAATTTAACTTAATGAAGTAAAAACATGAGGTTTGTGAATTTTCCTTTTTTTTTTCCCAGGATGAATCTATGATTAATATTTTAAATATATATGTATTTAAGTATCATGAAAATTATCTCCCAACCAAAAACTGTTAAAAAATATATTAATGAACAAATAGTCTAAGAATTGCAAATGGCAATTAGTGAGTAAGTAAATCACTTTGATCAGTAAATTACTACTAAGTTATCCAGTCTTGCCTGGGACTGTTAGTAATGCAGGTGGATCTGGGTTTTGACTGAGTGTCAGAATAGTCAAACCTGTTGTTCTCCCAGCAGTAGTCAGAGGCAGATTTTTGGGAGCAATCCCAAATCACCTCTCTTGTGAGGAAATTGGAGCTCAAAATTCAGGCGGATTCTTCTGCCCACTTTGCATAATTCACAACATTATAGGGTGACCTCTTGTGAGGACCCTGAAGGAGGAAAAACTGGGACAGAATGACAGCTTCTCAGTAGATCAGCTGCAGAACTTCTGTTATTAGTATTCAATAAGACAGCTACAGACTTGAATTCATGTCACCTGAGACTCCAAAGCCAGTATATTTTGTTCTAATCAAAAGAGATTAATAAATGCTTCCATCAATCCTTTACATACCTGAAATGTGAATTATCTACAAACGATACTGTATCTGTATCATTTAACTGCATAAGGAAATATGCACGCACCAATTTTACCATCTTGGGCTCCTAAACCAAATGTGATCTATACAGAAAGAAACAGTTTTACGATTAATGATAACACCAAAGGTGCCTAAAACTTAAATTATCTGGCATACAAGAGACTGTTGCTGGACAGAATGTTTCAGAGAGGATGGATTGACTACGGTCTACCTGTGGAGTTGTAACTTCTGCGCCATTACAGTACACACCTACTGAATACCAGAATTTTATGTAAGACAAGGCTAACACTGGAACAGCATTTTGCAAAAGCTCTGCAGAACTAGACTGACTGCTTTCTTCAGAATAAATTAAATGTTGGTATAGAAATTTAGGTCATTATTCTTAGGTGCTGTGAGCTTTTTTTCAAGCTATAGTGAACATAATATTGCTAAATTCTTTAGAGAGCCCGGAGCAGGCAATTTGTTGGGTGTGGTTTATATTAATTTTATTTGCTAAGATGTTTGAGGTATAAAGCAGTGACAGATCATCCTTAGTCTGTGAGGGATTCAATTATATCTAGACCAGAAAAGAGAACTGCCTACTGATCACACCCTATTCAGAAAAGGAAATCAGTGCAAAGGTATGTCATGAGACAGGGTGAAAGAGCAACTAAAGTACCCCATTTCTAAATTGAAATTCATCTTTCCATCAGCAGTAAACCCACATTTTGAAAGAAATATCACCCTTTCTCCAGTCACAGCCACAGTCCTCTCTAGAAAATGTTTCCAAGATGTGACAGCAAAGAGACTAGAAATTTTGCTTTCTTTACACACTTGCGTAGTCCTCTGCGAATGGAAGCAAGAAAAAATATTCCTCTAGAAATAGAAAATTTCATACTAAAGAGGAAGAAAAATTCTGTTCTTCTGTAAGAGGATGAAAACTATGGAAAATTATTCTGAATTTTTCTTGTATCATGTTAGAAACTGAAATCTACTGATAGAAGTTTTTTCAGGTCATGGTGCCTAGTCAATATGGAAGATAAAGTCTGGTCTTCTAAATTAATTGAAAAGTTTAAGTTAGAGCTTCAGAACACTGGTTTGTTTCATGTAGCTTGTTTCTTCTCCATTTATCCTACCTAAATATTTTTTCATTCAGCATGTTTACTTTGCTGTAGGGTGAAAAGTGAAGTGATCATGAGTCCTCCCTAAACCAGAGTAGTAAGAAAAGCAGTAGTCTATTAAACCTTTTAGGTCTATTAAATCATCATAGCTCATACCACTGGGTGTAGGTGCTTTGTGGTTGTCAGAGTCAGTGGAAATGAAGAAAAAAAATTCTGTGAAAGTCAAGTAATGTAACCAAATATAGACCACTTTTTCTTCAGCAGACCATAAGTTAACTCAAGCAGCTATTGTGTCACATCAAGAAAGACAGTGGTTTCATATTTATAGGCTGAGTAAATAGTAGAGTGCACTTAGGGCTCTCAAATATAACAAATTGGGTCCTAATGTCCATATCCCAGTTTGTGATTGAAAACTCTATCCCATTTCTTTATTCCAACTATTTTAGCCTGACAGTGAAGGATGATAATCTACCAACTAGCCAGGAATAAAAAATGCTACATCAAGTATAATGTGCTTAAGCAGAGAAGCTCTGTACTGAGGCTCAGAATCTTGCATGGTTTCAAGAATATAAACAGGCAGATAAAACATTGGCCCCTCCGTGAACATCTTAAAAATTGCAGCTAATGCAACACACATATCATTTGGCTTCTAAAATTATCAAAATTCTCTCTAGGAAGGTCTTTCAAGCAGAGTAAGCACTGATTTTAGTCTGAGCCCTAGACTAATTTAGAGATCCTGAAGCCAAATTATTAAGCAGAGTGGGGCCAGGTGGTAGCAGGTGAGGGCAGATTCTAAAGAGAGATTCTTCAGAACCCACAGGAGAAACGTTAAAAGTGGGCATTACTATGCAGCCAGGCAAAACGTTGTACAAGAGGTGTAGGATAAAAGTGACGAAGAAACTGAGCTTGTGCAGTTGTGTAGAGGACCAGGCCTATGCATGTTTTGTCTCAAGCATTCTGAGTATTGCCGCAGGAAAAGTGGTCAGAGGAGGGGGTTCGGAGAGGTGGGGCAGAGGTGTTCTGAGCCAACTTCCTGCTCCACCTGGAGACTCGTGCTCAGTGCTGTCCGCCCCCTCCCTGCCAACTCCCCGGAGAAGGGCTATCTGTGCTCTTGTGAACAAACGTCTGAAAAGTCTAATGTACATCACAGGTGTGCACCACGTAAACTAAAAAGGGAGCAGATTGGACCCCTTCGCTCTCTTTTCTTTCTCTATTTTTTATTTGTCTTTCCTTCCACCCCTTTTCCCTCTCTTTCCACTGTCTCTCTCTCTTTCTCCTCTCTTTCTCTTTTATTTTCTTTGTCTCGCAACCCCAGCTCCTAATCATCCACGCAGCACCACCAAAGTGAGATCTAAGGACTGGTGATATTCTGTTTTCTTCCCTTGCTTTTCCTGGGCATAAATAGCATGAGAGATCCCTGACACATGGTGCAGTGTCTGTTCAGCCTGATGAGAATTCACAGTGAACATCTTGGCCCCTAGAGATGGATCATAACAAGGTGAAGATGGGAAATAATTGTGATCTTAGAACATTAGCTGTGTGTAGAATTCTAGTTTCCTAAAATTTAAATTTAAACCTGTTGTCACCCCAAAGTGGTTAATAACTGTTAGGGCTAGTCTCAATACACATTTATCTAAACATCTGGGGTACTAGTTGTTTCTTTGCATATATTAGGATGAAAATTAGAAGTGTAGTGCACAGAGACATTTCTCAATGAGAAATGAGAGAATGAGGAATTTAAGAAATTTTTAATATGTCAAATCAAACACTATGTGACACTTTCTCAAAAAATGTAACATTTCCACAGATGAAGAATCATGATAGTGCTTAGTTAGAAGACTGAAAAGACAACTAGTCCAATTAAATCAGTATTAAAAAGTTTACTATGTTGACATTATAATGACAAGAAATACCTTATTAAAATTTTTGTTTGTCTCCAGATCAGGGTAACAGCAAAACCATTTTTGTCCCAACTGCATTCCCCTGACTATCAAAGAGTAATAATGTGTCAGTGGAAGATTCCAGACCTATCTCAGTGCTGTTATCAAAAGGTTGCTGAGAGGAAGAAATGTCTTTCGGGCAGCAGCAACGGTCAGGTCAAGTAAGTGTCAGGCAATAGGTAGCACACTTGAATTCTGAAGATTAATAGGAAGTCCGATGACAAGGATTGTTTGGATTCTGTGCTTTAAGGAAAGAAAAGACCGAACAATCTATAATTAAATACACGAGTTATTAAATACAGAGTATTATCCAGAAGTAGATTCAGGTGCCTACGATGAAATTTATGTATCTGAGATTGGGATTCATCTGCCCTAATTTAGTGTTTAAACTTCTAAATTAAAGCTCTATCAATTGATGGTAGAAGAAATAGGTAATTCAAAGGGCAAATTCTCTAAATTACCCATATAAAGGATGGTGATATCATCTTTAATATCCAAAAGAATCTGATGTAAACAGTTTTCTGATAAAAGCTCCCTGTAGATAAAGGAGAAATGTACAGAAATGTACATTTTAATATGTAATTCACTAATTTTTAATATCTGAATTATGCTGGTTTAATTTTTTCTTTCCCTTTGTTTTTCACAAAAATGCAGGATTATTCCAAATGTGGTTCTTAATACAATAAAAGTAGGATGTGGCAAGATCTGGCAACATTCTGAACAGAAGACATGAGATTTTAAATGTGAATAAGGCTGTATTTGTGTGCATATTGATTTTACTTTTCCAAGAATAAAGACATTAGTCATGATACTGTCACATTAACAAAAAAATTCTATTGAGAGCTCTAAGTCAGTGAACTATCAGCAAACCTGTAAAATTAACTTATTGAGAACATTTGCATGTGGAGTAATAATTTTTGTTCAAAAAGTTTTATATTTGAAAGACAATAGCATAATGTAAAACTAACATTATTTAAGAACAGCTTTACAAAAACCATGGCATTTCTTAATAGGACTACATTGCTGTTGGGCTATGACAATGCTGTAAATAAGTCAGGCTTCCTCTATAATCTAGATGTGATCCAATACCACTGTGTGCTTTTGCATTGCCATTTTTCATTTCAGTTACATAAATTGCTGTCATAAGAGCTTTTCAATAAATATCTTTGTGCTTCCAAATGATTACAAAGCCTATGTATCATATATATCTACCTAGGCAAGATTATCTATCAAGTTCTGAAATGTTTCCTTTTCTTTTGTAAGTAATGTTTAAAAGTAAAATGATGCTATTAAATTTGCCCAGAAGCAAATTAAAACATTATCCATCAGAGATATCACCTACAATTCTTGCAAGTCCCCAGTAGTTTTTTATCTTATTAATGCTAATTTCTTTCATGAAAAGACTGGTGAATTTGCTTCTCACTTGTTTCCATGGAACTGGAAAAACACCTTCCACATTGTAATCCATCAATATTTTTAACATACTAGTTTGCTTCTAGCCCTGCTGCCGATTACAAAACTCCCTATTAAGAGTTAGACGTCTTCCTTTCATTGCTTCTCTATGTTGTGATAGAAATTTGTATTTAAAAGGAAGATCCAAGCCAGATCTTCCAAATGATAATGAAACACGGGGGGCTATTTTTACTAGTCTGTTACTCCGTGTTTATGCTGGTCTAAATCCACTGAAGTCAATCCAATTACTGTAGAGTTAGAGAATAGTGCTGCTGCAGTTATTTACATCCAAGGTTTTAGTGTTTCATCTATTAGGACTTGTGCATATTAGACACTTTTGAATGTCAATTGAAACTGATTAAAACATTTGATGTTATGATCTTTGCAGAGTAACAGTATCTACCAGGTGTGAACATTTTTAAGTAAGTGATTTGAAACATTCTAAATCACATCTCTAAAAAATAGTGTTATAAAAGTGCACCACCTCCTTACTGACCAATAAGAGCATTTTCTATCAGGTGTGTTGCTATCAATCCTACTGCAGCAATATGCAGAAGTTGTTAGGATCTGAGACAGGATTTTAGCTTTTTTGAGTAAGTGGTGTAAACATACAGGAAGGTATGGATTCTGTTCTCTGGTAACCCTAGGGTGTTAAACATACTTGATTTTTCACATGGAAATGAAGACAGGACTTGCCAAATATGCTTTAAAAAAGTGAGTATATTGCACACCATTCATTTCAGCTCAGAAACATCAGATCAGCAGCTCTTATGCTTTTGCTCCTATCTCATGCATGCATGCACACACAGGCACACACGCGTACACTTTAGAAGGTGACTTGGAAACTTTGAACCTCAGCAATCTTCTGGCTGAAAAATTAATTCAAAGATATACAGCTTCCTGAAAGATTTAACTTCATTAAAAAATTATATTTCAGCAAAAATGCATTTTCCCAGAAACATTTCAGCCAGCTTCCTGGACAGTAACAGTGTTTATTTTCTCTAAAAAAGTATTGTGAGCAATAACTTTGTCATCGATGTCGTTGCTATTACTATTATTTGAAACTTGTTCTTCTACAAAAGGTACGTCAGGTTAAATGACAAAAGGGACATTTTAATTCAGACCATTCGTCAAATCTATGATACCACTTCACAAAAACAATCTGTCTTTGGCCTGGAACACTGACTGGCAAACTCCCAGCTTACAGCACCTGTTTCATAGTTCACAGTGAAGATTTTATAAATACCTTGCAGTCATCTTGAGAAATCATTCATTTCATGATATGACTGAAAGTCGTTCCTGGAATTATAGGCATTCTATTACACTATTTAACTGTTCCACCGAGTCATTATATGAAATGCCTAAAAGTGTCACACATTTCATGAAATGGCTGGTGTCAGTGCTTTAGTCATTTTATGAAACTTAGCATTATGACATTCTATTCACTACCGCTGTGAAAAATCAATTTTTTCTAAGGGAAACAATGTCCTATCAAAGTCCCACTGATATAAATAAGCAGACATATTTGTCATATACTCCTCACAATCTCTCAGCTGCTTCAGGCCTGAGGCAGAATGCCTTTCCTGAGTTTGCTCAGTCAGACAGACCTCCTCCACTTTTGGATTGTATTTCTGGGTGGTTATTTCTCAGTATTTGTCACTTAGAGAATGAACAAAACCACAGGGAATTACTATTTTATTTTATTTTATTTTATTGCTAACCCACACCCAAGTCTGTATTTAGACTTGCTTAGTAACATGCAACACTAATGAGCTAGAGATAGTAGAAAGTAAGAGAGAGTAAAAAAACCACCCACTTTCCTATAATTGACTCAGGCAGAATGAATCCACAGAACAGTTTAGTATCATAAAAGACATAGATGAAAAGGGTCTGAAAGGGATTGGTTTGAAAAGTAAAATCTGTCATGGGAAATATTGTAAGAATTAATTGGGCTTATGTCCCAAGCAGCTTCTTCAGGACAGGAAATTATTAATGGTAATCGTGGTTCACTGTTTTGAAGCTTTACTGACGGAGATCAGGGTTTTGTAAATGCTGTGGAGGCTGAAGGAAGTGTAAAATAAGTAAATGCAAATGTTCCAAAGTCAAACTGAATAGCTGATGTCCTGGTTCTGAAAAGAAGTAGTTATTGCGTTATCATATGGCTGTAAAGTGAAATATGAAGTATCTATAAGTAAAATTATTATGCAAATATTATTTAAAATATTATTTTAGGTTAATATTCATAATTAATCAAGAATTGTGCATGCAATGCCTAAAACCATTGTTCATTATGCAAACTACTTTACAAGACAACTAATAGCAAGAAAGCAACAATCATAATCTTGGAGAGGAATTGTTTTTGTTTTTAATGATATAATTCGTCACATGGAAGATACTCAAATACTTACAACTGCCTTCTTTTTTTTGCATGCAGCTAGATTTGGGAACCTTCTAGTTTCTCCATGGGTAAAAAACCCTAAAATCAATAGAGCAGGCATGAGTCAATTAATGAAGTAATGAGTATTAATAAAAATGAAAAAAAGTTCTATGTGGCTGGATCTTGCATTCTACTGAGGAATGGGAAATCAAACTTCTTGCCAATAGGCAACAGAATAATCTACATTCGCAGTTAATAAAATTGTGAATTACTCTTAAAAAATAATTCTAGCTCTCATAAGGTTTCAGATTTCTAGGTCTCATGATTTCAGAATTCTTTTGTGAGTATACTGAATCAGGGCACTCCTGCTGGAGATAGCTTACTTGTTTATGAAAATCTTTTCCCATAATCTTGCTGCTAATGGTTGCCTTTGCTCATTCACAGTAGAAGGAAATTAACATGAGGTGAACAGATTTTCACAGTAGGAAATGTGTGTAAGCAGACACCATTTTATTGTTGGAGTAATTTGGGGACATTTGCAGAAAACACCAGGCATGACTTTCAGTACTGTTATTTGATGTGCTTTGCACTGAATTTCTCCGATGTGAGCAAGTTAGCTGAAAACCCAGCTCTGCTACTTTTATGATAGAACATTCCATTGCAGCCAACTATTTTTCTTGCACTAGGATATTAGGATAGGATCCTTAAAGAATTTAGAATTATCCAGAATCCCAGTTTTCTTTGTCTTTCTGTCTATATCCCTCACACCGTGCAAAAAGTTGTTATCAAATGTAAGCTTCCTATGGATCAAGTTCCGCAGTCTTTGGTCGGGTGGATTACACCAGAAAGCTCAGTGTTTTTATTAAAAGAACTGAAAAAAAGTGGAAAGCACACTATGGGCCTTCGCAGCACTTAGATTTCATCAGGTTCTTATATTGCATTCATCACTACATATTTTAATATATTCAAAAAGAGCATGGGAAGGACAATGTTCTGTCATTTAATTTCAGCTATTTAAAAGCATCTATTTATATGAGCTTTGTTGTTTCTACTTTGAAAGTAAACTTGGAGTCCTGAGAAAGTTGTCCTGGACTGACTGTCAGAGGCTAAAGGTTCTTTGATATTCCTGTATTAGCTATCTACTTAACGATTTTCCCGTATTTCATTCGCTTTCTCCAAAACTAATACAGAATCTAGGAAATACCACAAAGTTCTCTTCTGCTGCATTATATGTGAAAGAGGAAATAATTGATCAAAATTCCTGAGGACATACAGGGGATAGAGCCACTAGCACTCAGCAGCCCAAGGAGATTTTGGAAGTGAAGTGTGGCAACAGCCGTATTCTTGCAACTGCTTTCTTTCTCCCCTCGCGTACCCCAGAGGGCTTCAAGGCTGGAGTGGAAGGCAAATACTGCAAAGGGATTGCACTATAAATAGGAACCACATTTGATCTCGACAACAACTTTGTGTGTATTCTGCCTACAAATGTCAGGAGCAGGCCCGATGCCTCCAGCTTAGCCACATTTCCCCCTTTCTCAGACAAAATGTGGTCTAAGAGTCTTGGCTAAGCATTAAGATTACCATGTTTGAGTCATTAAAATAACTCTGTGATGTCATTGGGACTATCAAGAATACTTTTGATCATGGTATCCCGACAACCCTTATAAAATTATGTGTATTTATTTAAATGTCATGCTAACATATTTTACTGCTTTTCTTTCAGCACAAATTACATATTCAGAGAAGGCAGACCTTGAGGGAGACAAATGGAACCTAAATTTTCCATCCTGCTCAAATAGGGTATAAAACTAAATCTGTTACTTTCTTACGATGCTTCTAGTACAAATACCGTATAAAGTAACAATTGGAAAGGCATAACACTATTCATTATGAGTACAGAGATGAAATGTTAAGTGAAATTGAAATTTTTCTGTTAAGACTTGGTAATAGGTGACTGGGTAGAAATTATTTTGAAAGCAATAGCTAAAAAGCGGGAAATCTGTTCTCTCTTATTTTACTCAATAGGTACACAATTGCTCCTACAATGAAAGCAGGTTAGATCTCTAAAGTGTGTAAGATTGAATTCTCTTCCTGAAATGTTCCTATATAAATGGAATTAGACAGATTTCTCTAGAGGATGAAATCAGTCACCATTGTGCTGCATGGATAAATTAAACAGAAGAACAGTATGTCTGAAGGAAAAAAAAAATACATTGTCTTAAATTTTCCATGGCACAGTACTTATATTTCGTTGCATTGCATTTATGCTCAATAGCAAAGCTTCGGCACTGCTCAATTGTTGTAACAAAAAGCAGAATTGTACTCTGCTCGGTTTTCTCAGAGAATGGGCCACTTAACCAAATAATGCTGTGAGTGAGCAGATAAAAGTGGGCTACTAATTTTACAAATGATCCTCTGCTACTGCCAAGTACTTCAGAAAGCTGGCATGAGCCTACCAGCAGGAAATATCCCTGTGTGCAATAGTTCCTGAAGAATGCCAGCTAGTGTAGAACAAAGAGGAGTCTGAATGTGTCATGAAGCTGTTTTGAGTACAGAGGGCCAGATATAAGGCTATGGAGTTACACTAGAGATACATTTGGCTCAGAGTTTTTGAACTATGAGTTAGCAATTTTTATTAGGAGAGCTGGGCATGAAAAGCATCTGGATGTTTTGGAAACAGGAAATAAAAAGTGCCCCAGAAGACACTAGTGAGAAAAGCTTTTGCTCTTAGCAGCTTTTGTGTTAGCTGAACAAATCTGTGTATGGGTTCCTGCTGCAAAAGCTGTACACGGATACAAAGAAATGGTTGAATTAGAACTTATCTGTCCTGCATCTGCTTCTCACATATTTTCCTCTCTTTTTTGAAACAACCAACTTTGCCAGGACACTCTACAATGTCTGCTTGGGGACAAGACAATCTCATTAGATATATAGTAAAGGCAGAATTTGCAAACAGTAGTCCAAAGGCTAGCTAGGAAAAAACCGAAGTGAGTAAATGACCAGAATATCTGAAGGGAGTGCAGCAGGAATAGAAACAACAGAAACAGAAAGAAAGATCGAAGACAAAAAACAATAAGAGTAAGTGGAGTAATTTGACATAAGCTCTGTAGAAAAATTTTTATATTCTCTTTTTTAAACCTTTTTAACTCTCTTTACTGTGTCTTGCATTTAAAAACATTCACAGTGTACTGCATTTCTTGCCTAACTCCCTACTTTGACTCACACTTGCTGCTTTCTGAGTTTTTTTTTCCAAGAATCTGTTTTTTTCTAGATGATATTTTCTGCCTTGTTTGTCCTCTACAGAAAAACTGTGCATCTTCTCCACCTTTTATGTTCTCTTTTTCCAGGAGTAACGCAGCAATCACAAAGAAGGAGAGGTGACTTTCATTTATTCCAAATTTCTTAGGCCACTGAGACATCTTTCCTCCTCACCTTAGCAACACAGCTGAAGGGCATCAGGAGCCAGTGCTCTGGTTCTCATTTGATGATATTTTACTTGCTCTTTCTCAGTTGCTCAAATGAATTGATGGTTCTGCCCATAAGCTGTCAATAAGCCCAAAACAGGAAAAGAGAAGCATATTCGAATGGCTGTTTACAGATATATTAGTGAGCTAAGGAAGATTCATTTCTGTCTGTCTTCTCACCAGAAGAGTTAGTGTTAAAAGAGAAAATAAATCCTTTTCCTTGCTCCTAAGCAATAGCATCTGCATTTTGAAACGAATGCAGGGATTCAATGGAAGTAGGACTTCTGTAAGTCTTCTCAACGTTTATCAAGAATCCTCCATGCATTTACAGAGAAAAGAACCTGAAAAAAAATTAAGATTGGAAAAAACAATATATCCAGAGAAGAAAAAAAAAAAAATTTTCTGTTATGATGTATTCTCGGTATTAATTGGATCTTCACAAAGACCTTTCCGCTATGTGTTTTTTCTAGTTGACAAAGGAAAAGAGAGTAAGGAAGATGCTGTGGGAAGGATCCAAAGTCCCGGAATAATTTCTGATGAGTTTGGAACAACATTTTATCTTTGTAGGACTTGTCTGTTGTATTCTAAAGGAAAATCATGAATAATTGAAAGAAAATACATAAATACAGCAAATTTTAGATCAGAGGGCTCTCTGAGTAATAGCCTCAATTTAATCCTCACTCAAGCCCCATTTTTGAGACTCAGATGAATCAGAGGCTCTGTTACTGACCCTGTCTGTCAGGCAGAATTTCATGCCATTTTTAATACCATTCTCATGAGATTTTTTTAATTGATCCTTAGAAATCAGTCAGTAAGAGAACATGAGAGAGAGTTTTTTGATCAGCAGTCTTTGACATTAATCAAGGCAGAGTCAGTGAGGCATCTCTCATTAACAAAGCTCATCTTTCATTGCTTCTGCCCCACCATGAATTCCACTTTATGTTCATTCAAAGGGTATGCAGGAGGTTCGGGTACAAACATGGCTTAGAAAGATCAACTGCTACTTATGCATTCAAGAAGTATTTTTTACTGTGATTTAAGCCAGGGAAGTTGATTTTCAGAAAGCATAATAGTTATGGCTGACTCAAGTGATGAAGACATAAAGAGCATTATGCAAAGGAGTGCGGAAGCACAAGGATGTCAGAAACAATATACCAAGCTGTTCCAACCCTGAATTTAGATCAAACTCTTCAAAGGAAGTAGAATGAAATGAATGCTTTTATGCCCCTCAACTGGTCACCAGGAGACAGAAATCCCTGTCCTTCTGCAGATTGGAGGACAAAAGGGGCTAATAAACAGTAATATATGGAGCTCTCTGTAACCAGAGTATAAAGTTTCAGCACAATATTTCTGTCTAAAATCTGGTAACTTGTGTACCACTGGAAAGGTTCACTCATATCAAGAAGTGTTTTTAATCTACATTTTCAGGCTTGAGCTTATTAAAGAAGTAAGAGAAAAAAATCAGTCACACACTTGCTATGCGGATTTATGTCCTACAGTTTTTAGTTGCATTTGATGTCTCATTCTTCCTGGTCCAATAAAGCTACACTGCACTGCCAGAGAAATGTAAATTGATCTTAAAGTGACAATTTTGGCAACAAGGGATTGATTTTAAAAACTTTTTTGTCTAGTTGTTTTCCCAACTTTAGGTGTACTTAGTCCAGAATTTAAATGCATTTTTAAGCCCCTGCTAGCTGTGTATTTTCTTAAGGACCAATAACACTGCAAATTAGGACAGCCTTACAGAGGCTGATACTCAAGGCCAGTTTGGCCACTCTGACAACCTCAGGGGCAAGAAAAGAAACTCTGAGCAATCTTTGCCTCCAGTTGCAGTTCTGCCAAGCTTGTGAGGCTCTAGAAATTTTGTGCTTCTAAAATTCTGGGATTAATAATGCTTTAAAGAATGACCTATACATTTGAGGCATATCATATTACACTTCTAAATTAATATTTGGAGAGACCATAGTGCTTTATTTGAGGTACAGATGGCATTAACCAACTAAATTAAATTCTTTGTAAAAACAAACCATGGAAACTAACAGCAAACAGTACTTTATCAGAATCTCTGTGTTTAGAGAACTACTTAGGTACCAAATCTTGACATCAACCTTAACCTTATGTTTGCCACTTATCAGCAAAGTTCATCACTGAACTATTAGGGTATGATTGAGATATGTACGTCAGATCCCTCACCAGTGATAGTCCGGGTCACGTATCTCCTCTGCTTTACAGAAATTCATCACATTACTAAGTAAAACAAGAAGAAAAATACTTCCAATAGCCTCAGTTGTGAAGGACTAAAGCAAATGGAAATTACAGGTAGCGATGTTACAAATTTCCTAAATCCTTTCATGGAGAGCTGCATAAGGGAATATGTGGGACTTTGACATTTTTTCTGGGTTCAGACAATGAAAATTCTGGACATTTTGTTTGAAATTCAGTTGTTGAGACTCACAGCAGATAACAGACACCTTATATGAAGAGACCATACTCTTTCTCCAAAGAGCTGGTGATCACCCTTAGCTCTCTTCACAATTGTGCTAATAATTCACATGATCCTAGGACAATGAGGGGGCTCATCTCTGAAGTTCCCACTCACAGATCAGATGCAAGAGCGTGGAGACAGTCTACAGCACTGCATAACTGTGTTTGCCACCTTGGCCGAAGCCTTGTACAGCTCTCTGACCTCCCCCATGAAACTCAGCACGAGGGCTTGGAGACACAGGATTGCACTGCTTCTAATGGAGCAGCTGCCACTCCGTGGTGTGGCAATCAGTCACTTTTTCCTCAGGAGAACAGGTGTATTGGACCACAGTCCAGGCTCCAACTGACAGTCCAAAAGCATGCTTAAGTAAATTAACAGGATCAGAGAGAGCCTGAACAAAACTGAGCATCATCTTGAGCCACAGCTGAAGGCACTCCACAGGAAATCCTGAGGTCTATTTGTTCCTCTTACTGAATTGCTTTTTATCAGAGAATTTGTTAGTATATAATATACATGTGGAGCCTGGAGCAGAGACAAGATAAACTTAATCTTTCCTCCTTCCCCATTACATTCTACATCAAATGACATGATGTGAGGATCAATATTCTCAAAAACTGTAAGGAGCTCCGATACTGCAGTGACAAGGCACCATAAAGGCTGTAAATAATCCCCCACTTCTTTTGAAATTGCTCGATTCTGAAAGTGTAAAATTGGTAACATTTAACTAATATAATTAATTTGTACTGAATTGTTTGGCTAATTGTTAGAAGAATAACTTTCAGAGAGAATAGCATTAACAGCTATCAATATTTTTATACATGGGAATAAAACCCTCCTGATCAGAACAATCAACTCACCGTTGTATGCATTCTGAGTCCTCCCAGGTGTCCCAGAGTGTTTGATTTAGCTTTTAAATCTCTGGTTGAGCTCCAAGATGTGCGAAAACTCAAATATCCAGACAGCTTTCTATTAGCTCTACATCAGAGGAGACTCAAGAGTATAAATTAATCCTTTCAAAGTCAATTGTAACTTACCTTCATTAAATTGGCTCAAGATCATTCTGCTTGAGATAATAGCATATGACTGACTTAAACTTTTTGCTAAACACTGATTTTTCCCTTACCTCTTCCCTTAAAAATCTATTTGCTTTCGGCATTGACTGTCAGAGCTGCAAGAACAGTCACATTTTAGACTTTTGATTTCTGAGAGAGGGACAGAGCTCTGATGCATCTGGATGTGTGATATACTACTATATAAATACCCAACCCTGAGAGTCTCTCATCTGACTGGAAGGAGGGGAATCCATGTGAATGAAACAGCAAAGTGGAAATGGCTCTGTGGCCTCTGGTGGATGTCTAATTTCTACCCGTTAAAAAAGTTTTTCCCTAGTATTTAGTATGCCCTCAGAGCTCTCAGTTTCCTAAGACAGTGGGAGAATATAATCACTCACATTTGTGGGAGGGCCAATGCCAGTACAATGAGTTCTGCCGTGGAAGCAGAAACTGCATGGAAGGTGAAAACATGCAGTGCTGCAGAGTCCTTTTCATCTTTCCTTCAAACGTTCTGAGGTATTCAAGATCTCCTTTACATGATGACTTCTTTCTCCAAACAAGTTCATTTAGAGGAACATTTCTGAAGGGCAATGAACTTTGAGGGGCTTTCCTGTAACTACTACTTAATCTGGATGGGTTACTACGTAGCATAAAGGTAACATCAAGCTTTGGGAGCTTGAAGAATTGCAGAGCCACATTTACTTTTATTGCTGATGCGTTTGGATGAATCACCTAATTCACTTCAGTGAAACGAACTGTCAGTTTCCGGTCAGTCTAGCCCATATGACTGAATATAATTTTATCATTAAAAATGCCAGTAATACACAAATTAAATGAGAATGAATTTATCACTTTAGCTTTCCTAATACCTCACATGGATAATCTTCCTTGAGATAACCTCTCCTTAATGCCTTATTAGAATAGACCTTATTAATGTCTAGTCTCTAGTCTTTCTGGCTTACTGTAGAACTGGCTTTTAAAGACCAGTTCATTTTTCCTTTATTTTCCCACTTGAAAATATAGCTGGTTTTTTTCGATCAACATCCATTAAGCTTCCAATGTCTATAACTCAGAATGTTATTTGTAAGGAGTATCTATTCACTTTTAAGTGCTTCTCAGTTCCAAGAATTCTGGAAGAGGACTTTCTGGATCACTTTCTTTGAAGGTGTGATCCTATTTCCGATTAATCTTACCTGAAAGCCCATTCAGTCTCAAAAATACCCCAATTTAAACAATCACTTAAACTGTCATATCTTTCTCATTTTGATGGTTGATCTCAAAACCAAACAGATTTCAGAAGAAAAAGCCTCAGTGTTTTAGTGAAATGTTTAAATTAATCATATGTAATCATATCAAGCAAAAAAAAGCTTAAGCCAAGTTATTGAATGCAAGATGCAATTGATTTTTAAAATACCTTCATTTATATCTTCCCGTCTAAGCTGTAATAGAAAGATGTATGGGTATTAAAGTTCTCACACCATCACTTTTCCTCGCTGGAGAAAAAATTACAATGGATTATGAATTTTTATCCACTACCAGAGTACAGTGCACAGAAGTCATGGAGAGTGCCCAGCAACCATGCAACTTTTGACTTGAAAATAGTGTAGCACCAAGTAAAATCTTCTGCTCATTAGACTGATACCACATAAGAATCTGGGGGAAAAAATAGTATCCTTAGAATTTAATGGCAGAGTTGGAGTCCTTATTTTTGCCCTTTTTCTTGGTTAGATTTCTGACTCCACTTCCTGCGGCTCAGTACTGACTACAGTTATGTCTTATCCCGGTTCTTTGGACTGTCTCTTCCCAATTTCAGCTTCCCAGCTTCAGTGCGTCCTGCCCTGACACTGGCTTTCTCAGCTCAGCCTTCTCCTAACTGTGACTCCAGTATCCTGTAACTCTGGTCATGACTGTGACACTCACATGCTACTCAAAACTTCATCGAGTGGAGCACCTCAGATATGTCGAATCCCCCTCTTGTTCTGTTGGTAGAACAGGGGACTAGACAGAAAGAAAAAAAAGATCAGCCCATTTTTTTTTTTTTTTTAGGTACACTTTCTGTTCTTTGAGTATTTAAGTCACCCAGTTGCAGAACACAGATAGAGCATTTTATTTATAAAGAAGAGCTCTTTTTGCAAATGTAAACCTCTAATCAATTTGGCATCTTGGGTGTGTTGGGATCTGCCTTAGTTCTGGCAGTCTTCTATTGAAAAAAGATATATGGAAACTATGGAATCCAAGCTTTTGCAGGAATTTAGAGATACTTTGAAGGGAGTTCTGTATAGAGGAGTTCAAGTAATCCTCAATTTTCTTTACACTTTTGAAACAGATAGGAAAAATCATTGATGAAACACTCTGTGAAAAGCTTACGGAACACAAACATTTCAAGAGAAAAACAACAAGGAAAAAAATTGATTTCTCCTCTAATAATGCCAACCCCCTTTTTTTTTTGCTGGAACTTGTAAAGGATTTACTGCTCATTAAAAAAAAAAAAAAAAAACACACAAGGATTTTTCCAATTAACTCTCCACAATATGCTTTAATTAGATAAAATAATGTAAGATATTGATGTTGGCATAATCTATATAAGCTTTATAAAGTCTCTATATTTCTTCTTCACTCTCTCCAAATTTAAATATCTTCTCATGGTGCAATAAATATTTTAAATGGAGCAGAAAGACATAAACATAATTAAAAAGTACAGTTGCACCATCTCTTTATAAATATTTTATAAGTTTTTATATTAAAATAATATGAGTCTGAACATAGTGAATTTGATGGGTATTAGAAGCATCTGTTGAATACTTGATAAAGAAAAAATTCAATTTCATTGAATGATAATTTTCAAAGCACAATACGAATCTTTGGATTATAGGGCATATTTCAGTATACTAGATTGTTTTTTATACCTCAAGGAGATAAGGCTGACTGTTTTATTTCATTCCGTAAATTATTTCAAAATTCATGTTGTAGGAAGTTGTCACTTTAAATTTTATGGGCAAAAATTGTACATCAATAAGAAATTATTAGTGTATAATTTAGGATGGTGTGTTTACATACAAAACCCACAAACGATTATGCATTAGGCATCTCATTGGGTAATTATTCAGTGTGCTGGTTTGAAAACAAACCACTGAGAGACTCCAAGTCAGAAATACAATTTAATAGGAAAAAAAAAAAAAAATAGTACGAAAAGAAACCACTGACAGAGTCAGAATACAACCTGACACCCTGTCAGTCAGGGTGTTGGTAGCAGTCCAATAAAATGGTGGCTGGAGTCCTCCTGGAGTGATGGCTCTCTTGAAAAAGAAAGGTCTGATCTTCACTCTGAAGGTCCAGTGGTAGCTCTTGTCCTCTTGTAATCCAGCAGGCAAAGGCTACCTGTGGTGTTTGAAAGCTCAGCTTATATCCAGGATGGAATGCTTGGTTCCTCCCTCTGGGCGGAGCATCTCACAATAGGATAAAGCTATGAGACTGGATGGCCCATTAACAGAAGATATCCCCCTAGAGGGAGGATGGGTCATGGGAGAGATAAAGATCCCTGCCCCACCTGGTTTCAACAGCTGGCCCATTAACAGGAGATAGTCCGGGGGGAGGAGGCAAGGAACACCACCCCACCTGGTTTCAACAGCTCACGAAGATGGCAATAGAATACACTGCAACCCAGGACATACAGTCAGACATATTTTAGTTGTATAAAAAGGAGAAAGACATAGCAAAATTTACAGTGTAGTGCACAGAACTGTTGACTGTTGTAAAATCTAAAACCAGAACAGATGGAAAACTCCATTAAGACTGTTTTTCAAATCTGAAACCCTAGTTTCCACAAATTAGTGTCAGCAGGGTTACTGACCCAACTTGTGCAAATGTAGTGTGTAAGCATCTTAAATATGAAGAGATTCAAATAACCAGTCTAATGTAAATCGAATTATGCAACTGTATAAACAAACACATGGTTGAAACCACAGCTAAATAGACACAAAGGAATATGTTATGGTCATGGGATTCTTATACACGCGTTCTTCTGTTCAAGTCAAGAAATTAATTCAAAAGGACCAATGAAGGCCAATGTACTTTCTAGTGCCAAGTCCACTTGGTCATTTGTTTCAAACAAACAATAGGAAGAGTGGTCACTGTTTCATGAATAGTATGTATTTCATTTCACTTCCAAATGTAGCCGGAGAGCATCTGGTACGTTGGACAACCCATTTCATTTAAGGCATTTGTCTCTGGTGTGCAAATGAAGAGGGATCTGTGGGAAGTATAATTTTTGGAAAATTTTCTTTCAAGATAAGTTCTTTTTCTAGTATAGTGTATTAAGTGTATTTGTGTCTAAGGTTGTATAGAGCATACTTCAGGGTGTTTCACTCAGCTCTTGTCTTTATGTAGGTGTGTTATGATGCAAGTTTAACAGTACCCTGTGGGTTATCATTTCATGTATGCTGACCACTGTCCCTAGGAAAAATATATAACATATATATTAAATTTACATAGAGATATAATGGTCATTAATTTTTGGCTGCAATAATAGACTCACAATCCAAATTTTATGTAAAAGATATGAATGTTTTATAGATGCTTTGCATCATGGTCTTTATGGTAACGTATTCAAATATCTTTTGAACTTATTCAAAAATCTCTTGATCAAAGTGGCTTATTAAAAGTTCAGCATATGATGAGACAATCAGTTATCTGTCATAATCTGAAAAAACATGTTTTGAAAAGTAACTTTGACATGGGTAAGGATTAAATGGATGAGGTTGAAGAGTTGTAAGAGTCTCCAGACAGGATGTGATTGACAGCATCATAACCTGAGTATCTGATGTACAAATTCTTCTAGACCATCCTGATAATGAGAGAAAGATGCTTTTAGTTGCACGGTTTACAGAGGAAGTCTGATGTGCTTTACAACAAACTTTTTTAGTGCTCTTTCAATGGCAGAGGGTTTAATAACAGTTTTGTGAGTCCTGCTAACTCTTCATGGAGAGTATAAAAGTCGGCTACTACAGGCTTACTACTTGAGGAAGACATGGTCAAATGCTATATAGGAAATTGGAAGGTGGGATTGTGTAATTTTTCCCATAGTATAAGAGGAAAATGTTTGATATTAACTCTGAACTGTTTTAGAGTTCTTTATGAAAACCTACTATAAGAGGTTGACATGCAGAAGCAGAATATTTATCTTAGGTTTTCTTTCCTTAATTTCATTTTTTTCTTCTCCATTTTTTTAGCAGACTTAACATATATCAGAGAACCTTTGGTGTGCTTCATGGATGTCCTTTAATTTGTAGTTTTATCCTTTATATATGTAATTTTATTAAGGGCACTGAGAGGGACCAATATATATATGCCTCAACCTATGTCACAAATGAAGTGAAGAAAAATGCCCGCCAAAAATGGGCCCGCGAAGCCAAGTTGTGGGAGGAGTTTGGAGACGCATAAAAGCAGCTAGCCGCAACACCAGGGGTTCTTTTGTCTTTGTCTTGGTCTTTTGCTTTGGGTCGCTTGGAGAGTCAGCTTGGCCCCTTCTGCTCCCGCCTTCGCGCCCTCTTCCCTGTGGTCCTGTTTCCCTGCCTGTGCCTGCTTCACCCTGCTGTGCCAATCCTGGGAGCTGCCTCGTGCTCTGCAGCCGCTGCCCGCAGCCAGAGCCTCGTCGGAGCCACGCCGCCCCACCACTTGGAAATTGCGCCCACCTTGCTACGGAAGCCACGCAAACGCACCGCGCAGTTTGCGACACGCACGCTCCGTCTGCCAAACACACAGCCGGGGTTCTGTGGTAACTCTGTCCCCTGTCTTGTTTCTGTCTCTCTTTCTTTTCTCTCTCTGCCCCCTTTTCTTGTTTCCCCCTCCCCTCCCTTTAGGCAAGAACACTTAGTTGGTTTTCTTTTGTTTGTTTGTTTGTCTTTGGGTTTGTCTTTTTTATTTAATTTCAATAAATGGTGCTCAGATATAATATTGCCGGATTCGGGCTTGGTTTTTTGTCAGAAAAATCTATCAAAAGAACCCTTCCCAGCTTCCTCTTTTATAATGGAATGGGACAGGCACACAATTTACAAAGTTATTAAAATTTTTGGAGCTATAATAACTTCCTCAAAATGCTACCAAAATCTTTCAAATGAAAGCAAATTAATCTTATGAATCTCTTATTAAAACTTCCTTATCTTTCAAAATTAAACCCACCTCATGAGCTTTTCAGTAAATTCCAGTCCACTCATATAACCTACCTGTATTCTTCATTGATTTTTATACTGTTAACAAACCAAATATATTTAATTCTTATTTTTCATATGAAAACTTATAGGAAGTTTAACAAATCTGTTTTCTCAAAATGTGTTCCTGCTTAAGATATTATGTTGATAAGGATCTTGGAATGGTCCATGTATTTATGGGGATATTTCTGTGCAAAGTTTGAATGACACACAGCCACTATTTTTATATTTAAAATGAAGGCCATAACAAATTTTACGAAGCATGATAAACTATATTAAACTACAAGAACAACAACATTTAGTGTTTTGTGATACAAAACATGAGATCAGGCACATCTGACACACCACCAGAGATCTGATAGCTAAATAAAGGCGAGAAGGATGGAAATAATTTCATTCTCGATAACAGATTTGAGCTGCAGGAATACCTTACCTCATTTCTGCATCAGTTTTTCCACCCCATAGCTGCTAATTAGCTGCCATCAGACCTTACTAACTGTTGCAACATTATTTAGGAAGAAAAATCTCTTAAGCACAGTCCAGGTGCAGCAAACTGCTCCCTTGCAAAAAGAAGGATCAAAAGAAAGGAGAAACACAAAACAGAAGCACATCTCTTGCTTTTATCAATAATAAAATGACCAAAATAATTTTAAAGAAGGATATATCTTAAAGTTTGTTATTCAACTAGCTGTTTGGCTTTTTTTTTACCCTAGTGTCATAATCTGTCTATGCTCATGTTTTCTCACATTTTTACTTTTGCAGGTTCTCTATATTCAGTGTTGTTTACATCCTTTTTCCATTTCAGAACTATTTGTGAATAAGCAGGGTTTCTATTTAAAAATGTAACCAGGCCCTTGTGCTACGAATGAGTGGTAGCTTAAAACTTTATGTGCCAAATTTCATTCCTGAGGGAGGTCACTTGATACTGCTGCTTGACACCCTTCAACTGATAAATCTCTCATTAAACTAGACACCTCCACAGCTGTAAGGATTGCCTTTTATGAGTCTCCACTGCATTTTTGAGTATAAGTGCAAGGAGCAACTACCTGTTAAAAATGATTCTGTAAAACATGGCTAAACTCTGGAACCAGGATAATGATTTCAGACGCTACAGAGGAAAAGCTAACTGCTTTATCTGAAGGAGATTTAGTTTAGTAACTACTTGCTATATAACAATACCTTGTTAGACATTTGATAAATATTTTATTGAGTGTTCAGTTCCTAGAGTACATGAAGTACAATTACATGAACACGAATTAATGTATTTTCCCTAATAGCACATAATATTGGATATTGGATTATTTTGTTCATACTAATGTCATCAAAGTAAAGTATAAGGTGAAATAAAGTGAAATAATTCTACTGTCTCTTAGTTCTTGCGTTGGTAGAGCAGAAAATGTGTTCTGTCTGTCACCTCTCTAAGACAGTCAAATATTCAGCTATCAAATTTTGAAAGCAAATTTTACATGTAGACCAAAAGAATCCCCAAAAATTCACGTATATATATATAAAAAGAAAATTAATCATTAACTCTTCATTGGCTATAAAGCCAAGAAAGAGATTGTATTTAATTAAGGGAAATTAACACTCTCTTACTGAATACAAAAGAATAAATATCAATCCATTCTTTATTTGCACGTATATGTCCTTACAAAATCTGAATTACAGACAGCTATGGCCTATATCATTCAGACAGATCTGTAAAATGTGATAAAGTCTGATGACAAATACTCAGCATTCCATGCCACCTGAGAATCCTGTAAAGGGTTGTCTGCCACCTACAACATCCCTTAACCTTTTTTAGTAGCCTGCTGCAATCCTTCACAGGACAGCATTTTCACCTGCAGAGATAACCTACCTTGCTGCAGAACAACTGTTTCTCATTTGAACAAGTCCACTAAAAAATCCAGCAAGAATATCTGCAGCACCAAGAAAATATGGAAAATCTGTGGAGAGTGAGGGTTCAGTGAGATCATCATAAAGCTGGAAATTTAACCTCTCATGGCCACTGATGTCCTCCTGACTTACACCTCTTCTAGATGACATCATCAAAGGTAAATATTTTCTTCTGTATCTGAAGTCTCTGGTAGAGTCTCTTATTCACTGACTGACTACCAATGCTACAATATAGTTATATTCCTTAAAATTCTGAACATTAAGAAGGATTATCTAAAAAATTTAATATTTATTACTTCAAATTTTATATATGCAAATAAAATTACACTCTTGTATACCAGAATATGTGGACTGTCATTATTAAAGTTCACTCAAAGACCATTTTTCAAGGCACTCAGTACCTTCCGAAAGTTCGAGATACTATTTAATTTGTATTGGAAATTATGGTTTCAATCCTTTGAGGGTTTTGAGCACTGCACAGTTCTGTCAGCTTACCATGATTAATATGGGAATTGTGGGATTTTATCAAGGTTGTCCTGGATCCTAAGTTGTCCAAAGTGAATAAGAAAAACAAAAGAGCAATTAACCTTCCAGTATAACATTGTTAGGGGGGAAAAAAGTCCATACAGACAGTAGCAGTCTGAGAGAAGACAGAATTACATCACTATATTCTTTTCAATTATGTGACCACTGAGCAGCACTTTGGCTATAGACATAAATTTCATGCTGTTGGTCTTTCCTTAATACATTTTCTTTCCTCTACACATCTTTTTACTAATTCTATCATTTACCTCTTGTTTTTTCACTTTCTCTCTATAAAACATCCAGCTTTGCCAAGTACAAGGGTTCATCTTCTGTAACAGTATCCCTAACCTATGGCTAGGAAGGCAATTTAAAATCAAAGGATTCAAAAATTCCATGCCAGAAAATTCAATTCTTTGAGCAACAGATAAGATGATATGTCAGTCTTTTTCCATAGCAAGGATGCATGGGAGAGTAGAATTCAAGAACAAAATTATCTGCTTTATCTCTTCTAATGTATTTTAATTTCACATGGGTGTTTTCTCTTGGGGAAAGTAGCATTAAGCGTCAGAATACTTTTTTTTTTCCCTTGAGTGCCATCTAAAGTGAAAGAGAAAACAGGAACTGTTCACATGAGATACGTAATTAATTTTATAATGCTTTAAGAAGGTTTTTGTCTCAATTCTGTGTCTTCACAATAGCTGAAAATATTTTTTTTTCTTAATAATGATGAATACAAGAAAGGATACCTAGGGATATCTTGATCTGAAAAGGAAAACTAGCAAAAAATATTGTTGTTACTATTATGAGTGAGATTCTTTTCTTTTTCTTTTTCTTTTTTTTTCTTTTTCTTCTTTTTTTCTTTTTCTATTTTTTCTTTTTCTTTTTCTTTTTCTTTTTCTTTTTCTTTTTCTTTTTCTTTTCTTCTTTTTTCTTCTTTTTCTTTTTTTTCTTTTTCTTTTTCTTTCTTTTAGTTTTAATTACCATCTCCACCCCTCTTTCTGTCTTGTTTTAACCAATCATGAACTCTTTCAGTCAAATTACAGAAACTTCTCTGAATAAAATCTTGTCTCAGGTAATTTCAAGTAAAACACATCTTTCATAGCATCGTCTGTAAATGATATGTGTTAGAGGCAAAATAAATCGTCTGGACCATTGGTGCAGAATAACACAAGTTTTCTTAATGTTATGAACAAAAAGATCTGTTTAAAAATCTTTAAACGCTATTTCAGATTGAGTAAAATTTTCAAAATAAATAGACTACCTAAAAAAATACAATTCTGCCTTTCGAAAGATAAATTTACATGTGCTCTGACTCAAAAATATTTAAAGATGAAGTCTATTTCAAAGATTTAGTAAGTCCATTCCTTAGCCTAATTTACTTGTGAGAAGTCAAAAAACCCCAAAGATTAAGACTTGGCTGGAAAAATTAAGTAGCCTAGGATTACAATTTTAAAATCAAAGGATCAAGATGTGTCAGACAATCAGCCCTATACAGGATACAAGAAGAACTTTTAAAACAGCAGACAAGCCACAATTCGTATAGAGAAATACGAGTTGTGGTTGGAGCCGAAATTTTTCTATGGAATAAAAAAGACTCAGCAGTGAGAGTTTTTATTTGTTTTTCTAGTAGGTGCACATATTGCTGCAAGCTACAGGGACTATCTATTCTGCAATAATATATACTTGGAAGTGGAATTAGGGATATATTTGCAGTCTTACTGAGTATGTTTCCTCATTTTGCATACTTAATTGCACAAATCAAATCCTAGGAATGTTGATTTATGTGCGCTATATATCTGAAAACATAAAACAGATAAATCCCAAAAAATATTCACTAGGAAAACAAATTTCAATCACTTAAAAGTTCATCGGTCATTCTATTTTTCTAAAATTTTTAAATGAGTGCCTCTTTTCCTTTTGTTTTGCATCCTCTAGCAAATGTTTCTGTTTAAAATGTTTTGAAATATTTCCCAGTTTCATGTCATGCTTGTCTTGGTCTCTTCCAAAAATTATAATGTCATCATAAATATTCAAAGACTCTATACACCATTGCATGACTTGTTAATTAAACCTTGATATTTCTCAGGTGCTGATGAAACTTCAAACATCAATCTTCTGCAACATCGTGGTTTTGCATGATTTACAAATAGCATGCTCATTTTATATTTAGACTCAAGCCCAACTAAAGAGTTCACAAAGAATATGAAGGCTCTACAGAACGCTCACTTGGATGCTGCAGACAGTGAAAAACTGAAGGCCCTGTAATGAAAAAACCTGATACATGGTTGTAGAAGACAGGGAAATTACTGCCATTATACCAGTCCCTTTCAGCAAACTGTGGAAGTCTGTACACATTCCACCAATATTTTTTTCTTTTTTTTAAGAGATTTTTAGTCTGTAATTATCAAAATAATGCCTTTGTATAGTCAAGAGTGCAGTCAAGTCCCTGTTAGCAGTGCTCTTCTATGTGTTTGCGTTTTAAACTCCTCAGGGACAAGAAATTCCTCTCAGCAAAGCCTCTTTTATACGTCTGCAAACAAATGGTTCTGTTTGACCAAACCATTCACTAGGCAGATGAAGAAATTACATAAATTAATGCATTTTAATTATATTTATATTTGTATTTATATTTATATTCATGGCGATATATATATATATATGTTCATATAGGTGAGATTATGAATCAGCGAATGTGAGTAAGAGAGGAGAGGATTTGCTTTAGGATTCAGCACTCATCAACTTCCAGCAAATAGCTCTGACAACTGCAGGCTGTGTTCCAGCGTAGGTACCTGCTATCTGTCACAGAGAGTGTCTTGGTCCTGCTCCTTGAAGCCAATTCCAACCTACTAAAATACCTCAAGCTAAGAAATTCACTAATAAACATATACAAAAATGAAAGTACACAGGTTATAGCACATTTGCAATATGCCATCTTGTAATGACCAACTTATTTTCTTGTCCAGACAGGGCCTGCAACTTCTGTAATAGGAAAGGAAAAACAATAGTTTTCTGTCCTCACAGAGGAAAGAGAAAAGCAGCCCTGAGTTTGGAAATCTGACCAGTTTATTCTCTGAGCACTAGAAAAATTAATTTTTTCTGACAGTTGATTTCACTTGTTAAAATACGTATCTGCGCAGACAGGTACACTGTAAACCTTATTTTACATACAGACATATAGCTACAATAAAATTCAACATTTTGATTAGTCTAATCTGGCTTACACCACTTTTTAATTTTAAGTAACTGCATGACAACTGAGTATCTAATACTTCAGCTTACATCTAATGCAAGATAAGGAATGATGATAAATCAAAAATATGTGGATGTTTGACAACATGGAAAAAATTTAAGGAGCATACCAAACATATCTATAACGAAATGTGCATACTAAACATATCTATAACTAAATATTTTCAGATTATCATTTTGTTGCATGGGATCCATTAGGAAACTACTTCCAAAAGGCTTCCATTCTTTTGTGGATAGCTATTACAGCTGTAATACAACAGAGTTTAATTTTCTTTTGCACTGTTCATCCAAACTGCATCTCAAAGCACTTTATGGGGGTGCAATAGCAGACGGAATGAAAAACTAAAATGTAGTTTTACAATGAAGTGACTATGAAATGATTCTGTGGGGCTTTGTGTTTATTGCAGCTCACTGATCCCATAACAAATTTGCTTGGTTTAGCTTAGTTTATGGGTAACATACTCATTTATTTATCAACTGCTGTGCTTCCAAATCCACCTAGCCCTGCATATCAAATCAAAGTGAATTATTTCCTGATATGCATTCTCAAGACTAATAAAAGACTTCACAAAGGAAAAAAAAAATCGTGTTCAAAATGTAGCCCTGTAACTCAACAGCTGGTCTGCAACAGAGGTGGGAAGCAGTGTCTGCATTGTTTCACTGGTCTCGTTTTACTCCATGTTTATTTCCATCTTAATTTAGCTGTCTTAGAGAGCTCTCTAATCTCTTAGATTAGAGATTCTGTCTCTTCTCCAAAGAGCAATCTTCACTTGCTGCAGATTCTTCTAATTAATCAGAAGTGTATTTTCTGCAGACAATGGTTGTTACATCTCTTCCTTTTTAACATTACTAAGACTTCTTAAACAGGAAGTGCAAACCCCTGGAATTTCAGGTAAGCAGAAACTGTTTTCATTGAGAGACAGCAAATCAATTATTTTACCAAATCTTTAGGCCTAGCAGGTGCTATGTAAGTAATATACAGCAAGAGCTTGTTTCAAAACTCTTACAAAATAGTTGATAAGGTAGGCAATGAAGGATAGAGGTGATATAAGGAATAGCTAGAAAGGACTCTGCTCTAAAAGCTAAAATAATCACAGGGTACGCACCATCTTTCTGGCAGACAGCATGACAGGTGTGATTGCTCTACAATCTGGTGATCTGAGACACCTTAAGATAAATATAATTCACATGTAGATTTTGGCATGATATGGACAACCTGAAAGAACCATAGGTGCGATAGTGAAAGAAGCACGAAGAAGGTCCCAAAGATGTTTGTCATCAACAGCAGATTCAAACATGACAGGAAGTTGTCTGACCAGTGACAGAACCGGGGCACACATGACTGTTTTGAAAGCAAGACCAGAGTGTCTGCATTAGGTCAACTCTACAAAGACCAGCACATTCCCAACTCTAACTGTTGTCTTTATCACCAGCACACAATGTGAAGTATGCAGTATTTTTATGCCCTTCACAGGTTAGAAATTCAATCTCAGAAAATTGGAATTTCCTTCCAAGGGTACTAAATAATAAATTGAGGCTGGATCTTTGTTTTTTCTCTAACAGAAAAAAGAGCCAAAGTCAGTAAAGCCAAAGGGTAATACCTTGAAATAAAGTTTTCAGGTTTGTTCTTGCTGTTAGTTTTGGGATTGTTTGGGGTTTTTTTCTTTTCTTTTTGTATTGTCCATACAGTGTATATCGACAATAATTAAGGTACTTATTTTGATTTCATTAGTTACAACTATAAATATATTTTCAATTACTGCTATAACAATAAATTTTAAAAGCATTGTTGTGAATTAAAAATTTCCATCCTCCAATTAGTCATCAGAAATTCTACAGAATTCACTCCCATTCAACAAGTCTGGATTAAAGATTTCAGAGTCTTGACAGCCCCTCAGTCCTCATCTAGAACATTAATCAAAGACCATATATCTTATCAAGCAGATGGTGTTCAGGAAACTGTTTGAAGAGCTTAATTCTTCCCTCTGTGAGAAAGTGTGGGCTGAGAAGGAATTTCATTAAAACCCAAAGACTTTCACTGTTAGGAAAACTCTCTGAATATAATCAGGCCTGAAATGCAGAAGTGTGCAAGATTCCCTTGAATCAACGCTGGCAAGAAAACACATGACTGTTTGCAAGGTAATTTGCTATTCACAACCTGCCCTGCCAAAAAGCAAATTTGATATGAAACAGGTACCACGTACAAAATATGCTAGGAAAGGGCAGTACTGGAATAAATAACATTCCATAGCTATTCCCATTATCAGCATATGACACTGCAATGCAAGGCTAGTGTATAATTTTGCTTGTCAGTCTTATAAAATTCCTTCCAGTGTTCCACATGAAAACATAAAAATTGTCATAGAAGAACAGACCAACGCACCACCAAAAAAATCCAATGGAGGGCAAAATTATGTATGAATACATTTGCGAAATTTGACTCAAGATAGAGTTCTGATACCTGTTGGGTTTTTGCTTCTTTCTCTCTCTCTTTTTTTTTTATCTGTTTCCTCAAAGTATTTCCAGTCTCCTATGTTCTTCAGTAGAACAGTCTTTTCACTGAATGTAAATAGGAAGAATCACCTAATACCAAAACAAATGGTTTTATTTTTTACACAGTAACTAATTATGCCTATTTGTTCTAATTATACTGTGGAATATTAAAGTGCTTCTCATGTTGCTACAAAGATTTTGGGGTTTTGAGATAGTTTTATTCTGTTTGTGGGTTTGATATTTGCCCTTTTTAATATATATTTAGTTTTTGAGTAATGCGCAATTATCATAGAGGTATAAGCATTCTGTTTGCTTCGCCACTATGCATCAACTCACAACTAGTTCTAATTAAAGATCACAGAATGTAAAATATGAATAAAACTTTATTCCAACCCATATCACTTATGTATCACTTATGTTCACTGCTGTAGAAGACTTTTTTTTTTTACATGTTTGACAGCATTTGGGTATGATCAATAACAATCCATCCTGACTTTCTAAAGTAGTCACATACCTTGTTGCTGTGTCAGTTACCTCAGAAAGGGACTTGTGTTACTATGATTGAAAGCCAGAGAGTCACACAGAGCTTTCCTAAATGAGGTCCACCATGGCATATTTCAAAGTAGCCAACATTGCTTTTCTTTTTTATTTTTGCCTGACTCTTGCTTTTGTAACTAGTCGTTTTAGGAAGCAGAATGTATCATCATGGTTCATCATCATGCTGGATTTTATAAACAAATAAATGCAGCCAATTATGGAGGAGAAATTTCAAGCCATAGTCATTTAACTGAAGATATTCATTCAGTATATGGCAGAAATCAAAAAAAGGATGTTGATATGGCATTTAGAGGAAAATGTGTAATCTTGACTTTCAGCTGGGTTCCCAGCATTATTTTTGATTATTTTATTCTCCTAGAATAAAGAGTTTGAGAAGTGAAACTAGAACACAAGGCCTTTCTTCAGTGGGTTTGGTCACATGAGTCTTTGTATTCTCTTTCTCTAAATTCAAGAATCTTCTAAACTTCATTGTATTGTTGCGCAGCTTTAGAAAAGCTCAGCTTTAGATATGGAAGATATTACAATTTTCTTGACATTTGATATCCTTGGGGAAGATCTGATTTCACATCTCTCCAGATGAGAAGGCATACAAATAATGAGTTCTTTAAGAACCAAACTATCTGTACGAAGTGGGCAGCGTGACTCCTGGTGAACTATCTAAATGCAATGGTGTTGGCCTTTGTTTTAGATGGTAAGACAGAGAGAAGAATGCTGCTACCAGATGGCATCCAGAGATCTATTCCAAAATCAGTACAACTTCAATTATCACATGATTCCATAGTTAAGTAGTCTCAAAATGATTGCACGAGCCCTATGCAAGTTATTGACACATAACTAGTGTTAAAGGTTAAAACTAGAGTTAAAAGATCTTTGTCTTGAGATAAGTGAGAAGAAAAAATTCTATATATAGAAATGTTTTGTATTGCTTGTTGGTTGGACGGAGTCACCTGTATCAGAAATAGCATTGAAATTGATTCTATTTGAGTAACATCAGGGAATATTAATGCCTATGTTCTTCCTGCTAATCACATGCTGGAGTGTGTGGATACTGATGACTGTTTTTACCTGATAATAGGTACAGTGACTAGTTATGTCAGACCTCATGATAACCACCTGGAATGGAAGAAAGTCTTTGCAGCATTTCCTGAGCACTAGATCAGATTCCTATTACGAGTCAGATTCCTGTAATGCATCAATTAACTGGGGAACTAAGTGAGGTTTCTTACTATGGCTGTTACCCAGAGATTTTTTTAGTTTAAATGGAAATACAACCTAAATTGGAACTGGATGACCACTTTTCATTTTATTACGCTGCTGCCCAGATTCTTATTGATACTCATGATCAGAATGAATATCATGCTAAACTGGTTTTAACATTTTGCAGCACTTATGATTTAAGTTTGTGTCCTAGGTTACAATGTA
>VZTA01007539.1:0-46361 GCA_013398855.1 Mohoua ochrocephala | reverse complement strand
GAAAGGAAAAAGGGGAAGAGAAAAAGCCAAGGAAAAGCCAGCACCTCCCACTTGCTCTGCAGCTGCTGAGCCACTCCCTGTGTCAACAAAATAAACCTGCCTGTTCTCCAGGAAATAAAGTTGGAAGCCATTCCAGGCTCAGAATTACTCCTCCAAAACCCAGGATTTTAGGAAAACACATATTTTTATATCATAAATGAAACATGGGGACTGAAAAAAACCCCTTTTTATAAAAGGGAAGTGCCTGAAAAAAAGCCTTTAACTGGAGGAGAAAACTCCTTTAGTGCCTCATTTCACACCCCAAAATTTGTTCCTATTTTTGTGAACTAAAAAAAAAAAAAAACCCCACTGGAGGAGTTTTCAGATTCCTGCCAAAGAGGTGTCCTGAGCCCTTGGCAAGTTGTTTTTCTGAAGGAAAAAAAAGTCATGGAGCAGCTCCTATGATTAATTTCCTGTTTTGTTTTTTTGGTGGTTTTTTTTTTTTAATTAAATCATTTCCACCCAGCCCCAGCTTCAAAATCAGATTATTCAGCTCGGTGAGGGAAATTATTACGATCTCCTGCTCTCTCTGAAAGCTCCAAGATCATGAAAATCCTGAAAAATCACACTCCAATCTCACCATTCCAACTGATTTTTCCCAGTGGGAATCTGGGCAGAGCAGTAAAACCTGGCACTGCCATCACCCCTTCCAACTGAAGCACAATAATGTTAATTATTATCTGAATTTAAAGCAGGATGTGCTCGGGGATGGGTGTATTTTCAACCCACACAGAGTTTGCTTTGTTATCCATCCGTTTTCCACAATTTATCTTCAGGAATGAGATGAAAAAAATGAAAGAATTCCTCTGGGGGAAAACAATTGGGAGCAGGTTAAAAATACTTTATAAATATTTTTAATAAACTTTTCATTGATTTGGAGGCTCTGCAGAGATTTTTGTCAATACCTAATGATTAAAAGAGCTGGGAAGAGCAAGAGAACACAGATGAGGAAGGATTATTTATTACAAAAGACAGGAAAATTAAATTATTATTTAAACAACAGATTGTTCTTACCTAGAAAAATAACCTTGAGGAAGGAGCCATAATAATATTTGTGGGGAAAAAGTCACTTTCAAACGCCAGATACTCCTCTTGGTGAAGGCAAACAGCTCAATCAGCTCAATATTGGTTGGATTTCCATCCCTAAAATAAATCAGGACACAATCAAGAGCTGCATTGATGATTTCTGGCCCCGGCCACATCTGCCCTGCAGCTGTCCCAGCCACTGCATCGAATCATCAGCCAATAATTTTTATTTCCATCAGACAGGGACAATATTTAAACATTTTATAGATCTGGAGCTGTTGGGGTTTTTTTATTGAACCGGTTTTAAAGCAAAGCTGAGCTCAAAATGCTGCTTTAAAGCTCCTGAACGCATAAAATATTTGGTATTTTTGACTTAATTTACATTTTACTCCAAGCCCCACGATTATTTCTTCACAGCCTGGTGGATTCTCTATCAGCCAGTCATAATTAGCAGCTTATTTACATAATACATAAATTAAATCTCTGTGAATGAGGCAGAAATTCAAGCCAGGCATGGGACACTAAAAATTAACTTTTTTAGGGTCACGCCCATAAAAAATATCAAACAAGATTTAAAGATCTGTATTTTTTAAGTGTAATAATATGGAAAAATATATAAAATATTCCTCAAGTCACACCTCAGGGAGGTTGGGAAGAGCTTGTGAACTCTAACAGGGAATAAATCCAGCGTGGAACTTCCAGGACAGCAAATTCCAGCAGGGATTCGAGCTTTTAATGGGTCTCTCCTCAAAACCCATGGAGGGAACAACTCATTTTAGGATTTTCTGGTCAAACACAACATCCTGCTGCCACCAAGGATGAGGTTTTACCTCATAACTTGAAATTTAGAGAGAAAAAAAAGGCCTAAAACCTTCAAGGTATTCAGGATCCACCAACACTGAGGATATAATTCTGGGCTTTGAAACGNAAAAAAAAGGAAAAAAAAGGGGAAGGTTCAGCTTTGAAACCAAGTGTGAGGGGAGGTTTGGATTAAATCCTGTGGAGAAACTCTTCCCTGTGAGGGGCTGGGATGGAATTCCCAGAAAAGCTGTGGCTGCCCAGTCCCTGGAAATGTCCCAGGCCAGGTTGGAGCACCCTGGGATGGTGGAAGTCGGATCTGGATGAGTTTAAATTCCCTCCAACCCCACGATTTCCGCGCTACACGAATCTCATCGGGATCAAACACCCACAGCAAAACAATTTCCCCCCTGAAATATGCTCCACGTTTGGCAGCGTTTTCCCCGCGGATCGGCGGCAAAGAGAAAACAGAAAGAGAGGCAGAACGCCACGCACAAGCTGCTGCCCGAATTAGACAATATTTCTGCCTCGGTGTTTCCCTGCCAGCGCCGTTTGGGGAAGGCAGACGGCGGAACTCAAACAAGGATTTCACACCCTCGAAACAAATCCCAAATCTCTCTCTGTCGGCTCGGATCCCCAGCGCCACAAAACGCGGAGATTCGACACGTCCAGGCTCACTCGGGGAGTTCTCCCTCTTGTTGCTTCTCAAAAGCAACACAAACCACTGAGGGACGCCGAGGGTTTTTTTTTCCCCCTCCCACTCCTGGAAGTAAAAATGCTTTAATTTCTCTTTCCAGTTCCCATTATTTCTGCTGCGTTATCAGCACTTTTCCTGCTCAAAGTGTTGCTGGAGCTTGGGAATTACTTCAGCAGCTGGGAAAGGGTGGAAGTGGAGAGAAGCTCTGCCTGAATTCCAGGTGGTTTCATAATTCCCTGGGTTTGAAACCACATCACACCCGAAGGCTTCTTAACTCTGAAGTGACAAAGCTGAGAGCAGAACCAGAGTGGCTGTAAAAGTCGAAGTGATTAAACTGAGAGCACAATCAAAGGGTTTTAAAAGTTGAAACTCTCACTCACCAACTCCTCGAGGCTCCCAGGAGCCCTCTGCACCTTGCCCAGCTCCCAGCAAACACCCGAGGGCTGCGGTTTGCTGCTCATTCCCCTCTGCAGCTGTTTCACAATGAACCTGTTGTGGCAGAGACAGATAAAGGCTGGAACAAAACAATCTTTTTATCAATCCAAGCCGGAGGAGGACTCGTTTTTCCAGCTTTGAGCAGAGCTCCAGTCCCTCTGCCCTTCCACCGCTGGGATTTTGCAACAGTGCCCCCGCAATTAAAACCTCAGCGCTGCAGACAATGAGGGCCACCCTTAAGCCAGGCTTTGCTGCAAAAGCTGCTCCACACCTGCCCCGAGCAAACATTAATTAATATTTACTGCTGGGACACGTTCTGCTCTTACAGCACTCGGCGCAGCCTGAAAAAAATCCAGAGGAGAAATGAGCGTTCTGCAGGGAAAAGTGCTTTGGAAGTGGGATTAATGGAATGGTTTGGGTTGGAAGGGATTTAAAGGTCATTCAGTGCCACCCCCTGCCATGGGCTTCGCTGAGCCAGGTGGCTCCAAGCCCCACCCAGCCTGGCCTCGGGCACTGCCAGGGATGGGGTATCCATGGAATAACCTGTGCCAGGACCTCAGCACCGTCACGGGGAGGAATTCCTTCCCTTTATCCAACCCTAAACCCACTCTGCTTCACTTTGAACTCATTCCCCCTTGTCCTGTCTCTCCATCCTTTGTAAATATTCCATCTTTCCTGTAGCTCCTTCAGGCACTGAGGTCACCCCAAAGCTTCCCTTCTCCAGGCTGAACAATTCGGGTGTTTCTATGGCAGATTTGGGGGGTTTTTTTCACCCCTAAAAGGTGCACCAAAAATCGCTGTTATTGGGGTATGTATTTGGTGGGAGTTTTGCCAAGGAAAACACAACAAAACAATAACACCGAATACCCACAACCCCAAAAATCTCAGATTGGCAAAAAAAATTGCCTTAAACCGAGCTGGTTTATTAGGAAATAAAGCACCCAAAGTTTCAGCGGGGGGATGAGAAGGACAGGATTCCTTTCCAAACGCAGCAGGAACCAGCTGGCCCCAAAGGAGCTGAGCAGGGAGGAGGAACAAGGGGTGATTTTTTTTATCCTAAAGCCAAACCCCCTCCGACCCCCCCCCGGCGCCACGATCGGGGGCTTCTCCCTGGAGAACTCGGTGGATCCATCAGCCGCCGCTGCCCACCCCGGCTCTCCGCGAACAATGGGGCCCCACCCAGGGCTCGCCGCCCGCCCCGAGAGTCGCCGCCCGTGCCCGTTCCCCCTCCAGCCGCCTCCTCCTCACCTGAGGGCTCCCCTGAGCATCCCCCCGGCACCGCCGAGGTTCCCGTTCGTACCCCCCGCCCTCCGCCGGCGCCCTGCCCGCTGCGCCCCGCGGCGCCCTGGGAGTTGTAGTCCCGCGGCCGCCGCCCGCCGCGCCACTTCGCCGAGCGGCCTCTCCGCCCCGAACTACAAATCCCAGCAGCCCCCGCGGCGCGCCCCACCTGTGCCCCACTCCCCTCAGGTAAATGCGCTCTCTCAGCCTTTTCGCGCGGCGCCGCGGCGCCTGCTGGGAAAGCGAGTCCCGCGCCGCCGGCGGAGCGCGGGGGCGGAGGGGCTGCGCACTACAACTTCCGGCGTGCCCCGCGCGGGCGCCGCCATTTTAGGCGTTGCCTGGCAACGCTGACGCGGCGGGAGGGAGGAAGCGGCGGGGTCGAGGCCTGTGCGCCCAAAAATCCTCCGGGAGCGCCTGGGAATTCGGGGAAAATTGGGAACAACTGGCCCCAGACGTGGCTGCCCCATCCCTGGGAGTGTCCAAGGCCAGCTTGGACGGGGCTTGGAGCAAGCTGGGATAGTGTGATGTGTCCTAGCCCATGGCAAGGGGTGGGACTGGAGGGGATTGAAAATCTTTTCCAACCCAAAGCATTCCAGGATTCCGTGAAGGAAAATCCTCCCAATCCATTTTACCAACTTCCTGCAGGAAGAGCAGCATCCCTCAGCAAAAAAACCCTAAGATTTGAAATGAGAGGCAACATAAAACCTGCACTTCTGACCTCAAATCTTCACCTTTGTGCAAGAAAAAATTGTCCCCTCTCGAAGAGGCCAATTAAAATTTGTCCCTCAGCACATTTTGTAAAGAAAATGTAAAATAAAGATCTTCTAGACTATGCCAAACATCATCTGGGTAAAGATATCAGCTCCTGATGTCTGGTTTTTAAAAGAGACTTTGTCATATTTAAATTATTTGAAAGTTCCTGGGCCGCTTATGGAAATATTTTTCCCGTGAGTGAGGAAGAAACTCGCTGAATGTAACGAAGAATAAAATTATTCCCCAAGGAACAGTTTTCCTGCACGTTTATATAACCATGCAGACGAGCACTAAAGGCAGCTCTCCACCAACCTAAAAGTGCAATTTCTGAATTTTCCAAAGGAATTTTCAATGTTTCAGAGTGGAACCTTGACCCCGAGAGAAGGGATCGAGCTCAGGGCTGGAGAAACCAGCCGGGAATAACTTTAAATGCAGCAGTTGTGGGGATTTAGGATATAATTCTGACATAATTGAATCCCCTCTTTGCTAAAGAGAGATGAAAGTGGGGAAAAAAAAGTGCTGGAAGTGCAGAGAATTATCAGAATCGGTTTCATTTACTTTGCACACAGCATTTAATTCTCAAAGGCCTCCGAATCCGGCGAGTTCTGGGTGCAAAAACCACCCAGAAAATTGAGTTGCGACCGAGGATTTTGAGTTAAAAGCGCTGCTCGGTCTCAAAATAAAATTCAGCTTTATCTCTTTATGGGACTTAAGCCTTTTTTTTTATTTTTTTGCCTTTTTATCCCGCTCACGAGCTGTAACATTCAGAGCCAGGGACACAAATTTATCTCCTCCTTTGCTTTATTCCATGAAAGTGTCCCTTGAAATTCGCTCTGCAGCTCTTTGGGATTTTTGTGGTCCTTTCCCACCCCTTTTAGAGGCGTTCCATGAACTTTTCAAGGAATTTTTCTTGTCTAAGGTCTCCAATGCCCGTCCGGAGTTTGGGCTTTAAACCCTGGATGAATAATTTAGGGCCTGACACGCAAATTTATTTGCATTTCTCCACTATAAAACTCGGTTTCTTCCTCCCTCCAACACCTGCAGGGCAAAGTTTGCCAGGGGAGGCAATTCCAGACCCCCAATTCCTTTCCCTTTCCCAATTTTTAGGGAGTTTAGGCAATTCCACACCTGGTTTTTTTTGTCCAGTTTTTAGGGAGACGAGGCAATTCCAACCCTCAATTATCATGGACACCTTAGAACTTAAAACATCAAAATAATTCGCTTTAATTTTATTATAAACGAAAGGTTTTAATCCCACCAGGATGCGCCGCCCATCGCCTGCCTCGCCAGCTGGATTTTTACAGCCAAAACTCCTCTAAAAATGGGGTTTATTTCTATTTTAGACGGGAAAAACGAAACCCAGGCTGATTTTTGGAGGTTAATCCTGAAGGTTCCGAAGCAGAAAACGAAATAAAAAAAGCAGCCACAGACTCGACGCATCCAGGAGAGGAGAGAAAAAGAAAACAACAGATGGATTTTAGAGCTGTGTGGGCTCCAGGAGGGAACGAGATAAACAATTCACGGCTCCTGGAGTCTGATAAGGAAGAAAAGGCATTAAAAAAACCAACAATAAATTGTTTTCCCGGCCCAGGTTGCTCTGAGTTGTGACAGAATTCAAGCCCCAAGCTGTTCCCTCTCTCCTCTTCATTTCACAGCACAAACTTTAGCAGTGCTTTTCCATTTTTAATATCTTCTGAGGGTTTTTTTTTAAGCTAAACCACCTGAAATTCAACTTGCTCTCCCCAGAGCTGCAGCGAAAAACCACACGAGGACAAAAAGCACCTCAAGAAACCCCAAATTAATGTGAAAATCGCTCCGAGGCACGAATTGCCGCCGTTTCAAAAACCCCAAAAACCCCAAAACTTCGACCTCAGAGCGCCAGAATACGGACGGGAAACCTTTTTTTGCCGCTCAGAACGCGGAAAAAATGTTCTTTTTACTGTAAAATTTTGCCACGCTCTCCGGGTTTGTGGTTTTTGTTGACGGTGGGAGGAAGCGAAGCGCTGTGACAGCACCCAGCCCTTGAGTAATTCCCCTACTCCTGGTGTAGGGGCTGAGTAAAGCTTCAAAACTCGCTCTGAGCGCTGCTTTGAACCTTTTTTTATTTTTATTTTTATTTTTTTTTTACCTCTGATGGAGGAAGAGGAAAAAAAAAATTTAAAAGTCCTTTATGGAGAATTCTTGCAGGGGAGAAAATATCTTGGTTTTCCTCAGGCAAACGCTCTGGAAATCCTTTGTCAGGAATCTCAGGGAGATGTGCAAACCACAACCCCGCGAGTTCATTCTGCAAGAATTAAAAAATCTCCTTTTTATGTGGTTTATTTCCCCCTTTAACCCCTCGTTATTTTGCATGGGGATGAGGAGCAGCACCTTCCGCAATCCCGGAGCTTTCCTAATTCTTTGGAGCACAAACCCATTTAAATTTGGCATTTCCAAGCCAGCTCCTGATTTCCCTCAGGGGTTTTGCTGACAAAAAGGGTTGTGGGGTGCAAATTAAAAACCTCAAAGGCCTCATTTAGGCAAATTTGGAGCTGCTCCTCACCTTTATTTTGCTGTTTTTAACATGAGGAAAATCCGCTTTTCCACTTAAATTATTCCTCCGTGAAGGTGGAAAAGATTCCTGGAGGTTTTTGATGTCTTCCCTAAACTTTTTTAGTACTGGAAATTGCAAATTATACACAAAATATGGATTGGTTTTGCCTGCTTGTTCTTTATTATGAAGCCAAACTGCCTCCAAATGCAAATATTTGTAAAGGCAGGAGGTGAAACACCCCATAAATATTCATAATTTTTAATGAACCCCTAATTCCTGCACGTTCGGCTGAAGGTAAATTCCTCAAATATGATAATTATACAAATTACAGCTAATGAGGTTTAAATCTTGCTCCATTTCCATGGCTGTAGAAATATTCTCCGTATTTTAAAAAAAGGGGAATGAGGGAGAAAAGGAGGTGGGAATCACTCCTGAGGCTCCAAAATTAAATATAAACCCTATAAACAACACACGTGGAAGCGCATTAAAGTTTTAATGCTGCCAGTAATAGATGGCTTTAATTACTCTCCCATGGAAAAAGAGCTTCCCAGTGATAAATTGACTTCCATTTCAGCTTTATTAAAAAGGAAATCGCATCCAGGAGTTTTCATTTGCCTGATTCAGCACAAAAATCCACATCAGGGAGAGGATTTTGGAGCAGGGCATGGCACAGGTGTCCCCCATGGATTGGGGATGGAAAATCCAACAGGGATCTGGGCGGGAGGAGCAGCACGAGAATATTCCCGAGCCACCAGAAAAATTGTTGTATTTTAAAAATCCGTGTAAAAATCACCATTGCTGAGATTGGGAAAGGATTCCCAGCCCACGGAGGCCGAGCTGGGCCCGATCCCCACCGTGTCCCCAGCCCAGAGCTCTGAGTGCCACCTCCAGGTGTCCTTGGCCACCTCCAGGGATGGAGACTCCACGTGCACCTCATCCCAAGGCCTGGCCACCCCTTCCATGGGGAAATTCCTGCTGGTGTCCAGCCTGAGCCTCCCCTGGCCCACAGACCACCGAGTCCAACCATTCCCCCAGCACCGCCGTGGTCCCCCCTGATCCACGTCCCCAAGTGCCACATCCATGCATTTCTGGAACACTTCCAGGGATGGAGACTCCACGTGCACCTCATCCCAAGGCCTGGCCACCCTTTCCATGGGGAAATTCCTGCTGGTGTCCAGCCTGAACCCCCCTGGCCCACAGATCATGGAGTCCAGTCATTCCCCCAGCACCGCCGCGGTCACCCCTGATCCACGTCCCCAAGTGCCACATCCACATGTTTTTGGAACACTTCCAGGGATGGGGATTCCAGCACTGCCCTGGGCAGCCCCTTCCCATCCCTGATCACCTTTTCAGTGAATAAATTTGCCTTAATATCCAATTTAAACCTCTCCTGCTGCAGCCTGAGGAGTTTCCCCTCATCCCTGTCCCCGTTCCCTGTCCCAGAGCCCCACTCGGGGCTGTCCCCTCCTGTCAGGGACTTGTGCAGAGCCAGAAAATCCCCCTAGATCCCCCTTTTCTCCAGGCTGAGCCCTTTTCCAGCTCCCTCAGGAATTCTCCAGCCCTTTCCCCATTCCCATTCCCTGCCCAGCCCCTCAGTGGGACACAGCCCTCGAGGTGTGGCCTCAGCACAGAGGGACAATCCCAATCCCAATCCCTGCTCACCTCAGTCCCCTCAGCCCTTTCCCAGCACGAAGGGATGGATTGTTCCTGAAAAAAAAATTAAATAAATAATAAAAATTCCAGCACGGGAAGCAACAAGGAAAGAGATTTGCGCAACAGGATTTCCTGGCCGGCCCCAAAAAGGGGGGAATTTGGTGGCTCTCTCACTTCCAGGGCTGAGTTTTCTGCCCTTTATTCACTTGGCCCTGAGGGGCTCGGCCTTTGTTCCTTCGGTGCTTTGTGAAGCTCTTCCTCGCAGCCAGGAAATTCCCGGCGTAATTCCAAAGGCACGCAGGGAGCTGCAGGGAGAACTGGGAGCCTGGCAGGTTTTTTGGTGGATTTTAGGAAGGTCAGGCATTCCTAGAGTGGTGAGAACAGAATGCCCAGCTCGGATCTGGATTCTGGATCCCTCCATTAAAGCTGGGATCAATTTGCTTTCAATTCTCACAGCTCAAATCTTAGAATTTTCCAAGGAAAAGCCATTCCTCTTCCTAAAATCCTCGCTTCTGCATTCCCAGAGTGGCTGAGGGACTTGAGCCCAGCTCGGATCCGCATCCTGGATCTCTCCATTAAAGCTGTGATCAATTCGCTTTCAATTCTCACAGGTCAAATCTTAAAATTTTCCTAGGAAAAGCCATTCTTCTTCCTAAAATCCTCGCTTCTGCATTCCCAGAGTGGCTGAGGGACTTGAGCCCAGCTCGGATCCGCATCCTGGATCTCTCCATTAAAGCTGTGATCAATTCGCTTTCAATTCTCACAGCTCAAATCTTCACAGAATTTCTCCCTTTTTTTGGGATCCACATGCTGGAATTCGCTGGAATTTGGGCTCGGTGCACCAAAAAATGCCCCTGGTGGGGGGATGCCTTGGGATCCCAACTCCCCCTTCCTACCTGGATATGCTCCGGGCAGTGCAAACCACCCGCAGCGTGGGGTGAGGAATCCTTTGGCTCGTGGATCCAAGCCTGGAAAGGAGGAATTCTGCCAGCAGAGGGCAAGAGGATTTTGCGTTACGTAAAGGAAAAGGCCGGGAGAGGAGAAGCAGCACGAACATTCCCCCGCTCGGCTCTGACATCACAGCCCCATCTCCCCAAGCCGTGCCGTCACCACACGGGAGGGAAGTGAGTAATTCCCAGGAATTCCAGCGGGACGGGAGCGTGGGACAATCACCAGGGCAATTAAAAGTGTTGGGAGAGCTGGCAGCGCCTCCTTCCCTCGCTGCTCGAGGGGTTGAACTGGGAAAAAAGGGGCTCCCAAGGGGACTTTAGGGATCTCCACAGTTCCCTGAAGGGAGCTTGGAGCTGGGTGGGCTCGGGTTTCTTTTTCCCCCCGAGTGCCTCAAATTGCACCAGAGGAGCTTTAGGTTGGATATTTGGAAAAAAATTTCACCAAAACACAGTGGTCAGGGGTACAAAAAATATTAAATTTTGTATCGTTTTCCAACAGTGGGGTCACCGTTCCTGGGGGGATTTAGTGTGGCACTTGGGAACGTGCTTTAGTGCTGGGGGAACGATGGATTTGATTCCCTCAGTGGCCTTTCCCCACATGATTTCCGTGATTCCATGACTCCAGCTGCCTCTGGATCCCTATTCTCCACCGGGAAACAACGGCTCCATTCCTGATCCCTGGGAAGAGCCTTCCCTTTGTTTTAGGAGGAGAATTCCTTTATTTCCCGTGCCCTTTCCATCCCAACTCCAGCTGCACTTCCAGCCTCTAAAGGAGCTGGAGCTCTGGCATCATTCAACATTCCCTGAGCTAAATCCACTTCCCGCTTCCACAGACAATCCTGGTGGGATTTACCCTCCCCTGGAGCCATTTGTTGATATCCAACTTTCCTTCCCAGAGCGGCACAAACATTTGGAAAGCCACCGATCCCCTGGGCCTGGGATCAGGGATCACCGGTGATTTCCAAACCACAGCCTGGCCATTAATCCAAGGCACTTCTGCTCCAGGAATAATGGGAAAAAAGATTTAAAAAAAATAAAGGAGCTGACCTTATGTGCAGGGAATGGATGTAATTCCGGCTATTTGAGCTGCTGAATCACAGGGCCTGGAGCTGCTGAGGAGTAATGGTCACATGAGGGCTGCGGTGCCAGGAAAATTGCAGTGATTATCTCATCCTGCTGCTTTTCCTGGGCCCCGCAGGAAACCTGGGACAACCCTGGGTGCCAGGTGGATCCAGGGGCTGAGATTAAATCCAGAGCTCGGGTCGGCCTGGCAGCGCTCGGAGGGCACCTGAGGGGCACGAACTGGGGTTTAACAGGAGCAGTTTTGCTCTGAATTTCTGTCAGGCTCGCTCAGTGGAATTCCAGGGTCTGCACAGGCCTCCAAGGAACACGGAGAGGGGTTTTCATCAGGAATGGCAGTGACAGAACAAGGGAATGGCTTCAGAGTGAAAAAAGGGGGTTTGGATGGGATCTCAGGAAGAAATCCTTCCCTGGGAGGCTGGGGAGGCCCTGGAATGGATTTCCCCCATCCCTGGAAGTGCCCAAGGCCAGGTTGGAGCAGCCTGGGCTGGTGGAAGGTGTTGGAAGGAGATGATCCTTGAGGTCCCTTCCCATCCAAACCCTTCAGTGATTTATCCCAATCCTCACGGTGTTTCCCACTCCATCCCTGTTTAAATCCTCATCCCCGTGCTCTGGGAAGTCCCGGCAGCATTTCTCAGCTGTGCCAGGGCTGGGAAAGATCCCGAGCTGTAAAATGAGATAACACCCCTGATAAACAATTACTGAAAGGCTCCACTCACTCCCTGAAGTGTCTGGAGATCATCTGACAGGAGCAGTTAGAGCAGGGTGAAATAAAATGTAATGGGATTAAAACAATCCCACGGCCAGCTCCGGGTTTATCTGGTGACTCACCGGCGGCTCTTTCCTGCCAGGACCTAACACAGGCTTTGGAATTCCGATTGGAATTCAAACAGCCCGGGGAACACAGGGCTGCACAGCCAACACCTGGGCTGGGAGCTGGCTGCACGTGGAGCCAGGAGGAGAAAAAGGATGGGAAACATCCCCCTAATGGAGCTGTTTACAGCCTGGAGCAGGAATTGCCCGGAGCATCAGGGCCTCTGACTCCCGGGAATGCTGCAGGGGCAAAAAGCAGCGCTCGCTGGAGGCCAGGGAATTGTTTATCAGCAAAACCCAGCCGGTGCCGGGTCCCACTTCTCCTGCAGCTGATTAAGGGCTGATAAGAGGGAGGTGGAGAGCTCAGCCGCTGAGCTGGACCCGGCTCAAACCCCACAGAGGTTTATGTGTGGTCTGCGTGTTTTCCCTGGATTTCAGGAGCTGGGGAGTGTGGAGGTGGGAGCTGGTGGAAAATATATAATCTCGATATTCTCCTGCTGCCAGCATTTAACCCTGCAGGGAATTCTCTCGCTGCTGCACCGGGGTTTGGATAGGTTGGTTCTAACCCCGTTAAATCCAGCACATCTGGATTTTTTCCTCAAAAATCAGGGGGAAAATCCACGAACTTCCAGCCTTGGATAGGCAGGAATAGCTCTACAGATGCTGGAATTCTGTCCTGCTCCATCTGAGCCCGGACCATTTTGGTTCCTGACGCTGCTGCGCTTCCTTAGGAGCTGCTCCCTGGGGTTTCTCCCTGCACAAAATCCCTTCCAGGCTTTAGGCACAGCCTTAGGAGCAAATCCGAGCTGGAAAACAACGCCCAAAACCTGCTGGAAGCAGGCAGCACCCCCAGCTGTGCTGATGGCACAGGGAAAAGAGGAACGAGCTGGATTTGGATGAGGGAGAGAGGGATCAGAGGAATTGCTGCTCCTTGCTTGCTGCATTTTGCCTTTTCTTTCCACCCGTCTTTACCTGGTGGCTTGAGCTTATCTCCAGAGATAAGCCGAGCTCAGTGCACAGGGAATGAAAAGAGGGAAAGCCGAGCCAAGGGAACAGCTTCAACCTCTGGTTTTATTCCTCTGCTTCTCTCCACTCTCAGAAACCCCGGCTTGGAGTTTTAAATAGTCCTGTCCGCAGCCAGCTGTTAAAAATCTTCTTTTTCATCCCAAACCTTCCCAATCCCCCCCCTTGGAAAGGATCCACGGCTTTTAGAAGATCTCATTCCTTCACCCACACTCCTGGATGAGGTGGGAATGGTCACCGATGGTGGGAAGGGTTTTAATGATGGAAAATGTCAATAATTGAACTGAAGTGATTCCCATCGAGTGGGATCCTGCAGGAAATCCCTGGCTGGAGCCACTGGGACCAACCCCATCCTCACAGCTGCCATCTAAATTAATCCAGCAAGGATTAAGATGGAAAATGGAGGCTTTTAATTCCCTTCCTTAATTTTCTTTATCAATTTATGTAGGAGATGAGCCACAGGAATCGTGAAAATTCCTTGTTTTGCTCAAGGTCACAGCGCTTATCCCAAGTTTCTCCTACACCTCACTTGAGTGTTCCAGGCTCGTTCCTTCAGGGTTAACAAAAAATCCATTTAGAACAAGGATTTTCCCACACCTGCACCAGGGAACGGCTTTGGGAAGCACCCAAATAACCCAAATCCAAGGAAATCTCCCACAACTGCTGCTCCCAATCCTTCGGGATCCACCCAATCCCGGCTGCAGCTCCCAGCGGGCTCATTCCCATTCCTCCAAGAGAGGATAAAAATAAACCCCAACCTCCCACTCACTTTGGGAGCCAAGCCCTGCTCGTCATCCCGAGGTCTCGTGGATCCTGGAGAGGGAGGGAGGGAGGGAGGGAGGAGTGTGAGGCTCCCAGTTTGCCCCAGGCTCAGCTCCTGGCTCGGAGTCACCATTCCCAGTGGGAAAACAGCCTTGGGAACACCGAAACTCTGCCAAGGGCAGCACTGTCGCTGGAGAGAGGGTTAAAATGTGCCCGGAGCTTGTTCAAAAATTAAATTATTGTTGCTCCACCAGGCAGAAACGGCCTCAGCTGGACCCGAGTTTGAGAATTACAATTTTTAGTTGAACATTTTCATCCTCGGCGCCCCAAATGAGTGAAATGGGCCCCAAAATGGCACTGAAATGTCATCAAACCCTGAGCCCGCGTGAGCAAAGTGCTGCTGCAGGTGACTCAGGGAGCAGGACTGCGGCAATTCCCACTTCCATCCCTCATCCAGCATCCTGCTGCCTCAGCCCTGCGAGGTGTTGGCTCCCTCATAAATAGGTGAGGAGGACCCCGAGCTCCAGGGATTGGTATTCCCGAGGGACCAGCGGGATGCAGAGCTGGGAAAGTTCCATTTCCCCTCCTCTGTGTGGTTGTTTTCCCTGGGAATGCAGCAGGAAATGATGCTCTGAACCAGCTCCCTCTCCCTGTGGATCTCCCTATGGATCCCATGACCTTCATTTTAATCCTAAAACTTTTGAAATCCTAAAAATTTGGTCATTCCAACCCGCTTCTCTCATTCCTTACAGCTCTTCTTCGGCTGGCTGGAGAAAAGGGAAAGATTTATAATTCGATGTCTTTTGTATAAAATTTATATTTCATTATTTTTAGCTTGTTGAGGAGTATGAGAATGTTGAATCCAAAGCCAGTTCTGCCTGGCTGCCCCTAAAATCAGTGGGGTTTAGACAATTCCCTGTCCCAAAACATTTCCACACTCCCATACACCTCAGGAGTGATGCTCCTCAGAAGAATTTTAAGAAGGGACTTTATGGAAAGCCTGGGAAAAATCCACAGGTGTTTCTTTCCTTGAGGAACCGAGCAAAAAATGAGAGTTTGCAACAAATAAGGGCAAATTTGGAACATTTACAACACATAAGGACAAATGTGGAATGTTTTCCTCTCCCCCCACCCCTCTTTTGTTTCCTTATCTGCCCACAAATGTAAATTTGCTGCTGCTTTCTTTTTTTTCTGGGTGTCCTTTGACCCACAAAAACTTTCCAGGTGGAAGAACGGAATAATATTTTCTCTGTTCATCTCCAAAGGGTGAAATTCCCTCTCCAATCCACGTGGGATTTATCTGGACCATTGTAGAGCAGCTCCAGGCAGATTTTATAGAATTATCTCATTCATTTATAAACATTTCTCAGGCTTTTAAATTATCCTGGTTTTCCTATTCCAACCTTTTTTCTTTCTCAGCCAATGACAAAAAATGGGACTTTTTAAAGTCACATCCCCTTGTCCTATCGCTCTGATTCCTGATGAAATTCCTTCTCCACAAAGAAATTAAAACCTGTTAATCTATTAATTATTATCATTCATATCTTTTAATTATTTTGGTTGCTTGGAGAAAGAAAAGAATAAATGCCATTTTTAGGGAAGTTTTCCTTCGGGAGATTTCCCTCCCCAGGAAAACACAGCCGCGACCTCTCCACAACCAACAAAATCATGGAAAAATTTTTTTAAAACCCCTCCAAAACAGAATTTCCATGGAAAATTTTATAAGAACCCCTCCAAAACAGAATTTCCCAGCCTGGAAAAGAGGGCTCACCCCCCGTTTGTGCCCTGTTTTCCCCGTGGCTCAGGCAGGTGTCCCTTATCAGGAGCATTCCAGGCGGGCTGTTTGTCACAGGAACCGGCCGGAGCGGGAGCGCGCCGGGAGTGATTCAGTGGGGATGGGGAAGGGCAGGTGGAGCAGGAAAAGTCACCTCTGGACAGGAAGGTATAAAAGACACCTGAGCTGCAGCAGCAGCAGCCACTCGAGCACGGGCAGCTCCTCGAGGTTTCCTTGCCCTGGAAAGACCTGGGAACGACGCCGAGCTGGAATTCCGAGATTATCGACGCCAAAGGCTCCGAGCCTGAGTGTCCTCTTGGGGAGGAGGTGGGAATCGAGAGCTCAGAAGATGCTTTTGTCCTTCTAACAGCACCCGAACAGGTATTTACAGCCTTCCCTCTGCTCTCCACCTCCTCTTCCCTGGCTGGGGTTCATTGCTGCCAGTTAAAATCCCGTTTAGGGATCGTTGGAACGGGGATCGTTGGAATGGGGATCATTGGAACAGGGATTGTTGGAACAGGGATTGTTGGAACAGGGATTGTTGGATCATTGGGACAGGAAAAACGATGGCCACTGTCCTGATATTCATAAATGTGACCTCTCTCGCTCTGGTTTTCTGGTGTAAAAAGGTTTCTAGAGCTTATCAAAAGTATGGAATTCCTTCGTTCATGTCTCCCTCCCGAATGGTTTTGTGATTTCCCGGTGTTCCCGAAGCTTCTGGAAAAGCCCAAGTAAATAGCTGGGAAAAGGAGATAAAGAGCTGCAGGCTCTGAATCAAGAAAACAATCAGGAAATCAAACAAAACCCTCACAAACCTCAAAGAATTCTGTTAAAATGACACAGAAGGGGGAGGTCGATGTGTCCCAGGGGGCAGAGAGTGACTTAAAAGTGTCTCATCCGTGCTCTCCTCAGATCCAAATCCCTGTGTTCCAACTGATCCAGGGGCCACGGAATCCCAAAAATCAAAACATCAAACAAAAATGTATAAAATAAAACAGAATAAATAGAATAAAAATGATAAAAATAAGTAGAATCTCAATATATTAAAGCTCAGAAGCTTCTCTAATGTCACGGTCGTATTTAGCAAGTGGGAAACATGGGCAAAAGTTTGGATCTTTATCTAAAAGCAAATTTTGGAGTAAAGTTTGAGTTTGCTCTCAGGATTTTGCTCTGCTGGAGCTGACATAGCCCAGACCAGTAAAAACCTCATGAGAGCAGCTTTAATTTCATAATTCAGGTTGTGAAACAAGAGCTTGAGCAAGCCAAGGCTTCTCCCTTTCTGAGCTTCCCTTCTGCCACTGGTTTTCTGCTCAGAATTCCTGAAAAACTCTCAGGAACTGCAGAAAAACTGGGCTTAGGGAGTGGAGTTCTGCAAAAGAAAAGAAAAAAAGGAAAAAAAAAAACCCCACAGGTTTTCCTCATCTTTGTGCCAGCTTGGGCTTGGATTTGTAATTCGTCAGCATCTGCCAGGCTGTGCTACAGCACACACAGGCAGGAAAAAAAGAACTAAAAAAGAAATTAAAACCCATTAAAACTCGCTGAAAAATGCACAAAATTTAACTCCAGGAGAAGCTGCACCCAAAAAAAAAATATCCATATTTAAATGAAGAGAAGCCCAAAAATGGAAATTCTGCAGGGTGCCACAGCTCCGGCAGCACCAGCTCTGAGGGGAGAGGGCTGAACTCTTCATCCTTAAATAAGGAAGATTTTTTTTTTTTCCTCCCTTGTGGAATGTGAGGAATATTTGGTGTTCCTGAAACCACTGAAATGAAGCTTTAAATGCTGGGATGTGGAAGCTCCTGAGCGCAGGGCTGTAATTACAGCAGCCACCTGAGCATTGCTGCCTTGTCACGGGCAAATCTCCCGGCGGGGAGGATCAAGCCGGGCTCGTTCCTGTGACACATCCCAAAAAAATGTTCCCCTGGCATCCAGCACCGGGGCTGTCACCAGGAATTTCCTCCTGCTTTCGGGTAAAGGAGCTGAAAAGTTGGCTCTGGGTGCGGGCGGAGCTGCAGGTGTTGCCTAAAAGACCCCAAATTTCGGGTGATCCCGAGGGGGGATGAAGGGACAGGAGTCATTTGTAACCCGATTTTGTGGGATTGGGGTTCCTGCACACCCGGCTCAGGACGCTGGCTCTGCTCCAGAGCTGGGCACAGGGAAGAACCGTGTTTCCCTAGGGAAAACAGCTGAGAGTTCCCCAGCTCTGCCACCGAGGCCATTTCCTCCTTGCTGTGTCACGGTGACAGCACAGAGCTGCAGCTTCAGGCTGAGGCTTCGACAGTTTTGGCAGGAAAAAAACGGTGTTTTCCTCCCCTCCCGGGCTTTTCCCGGGATTCCAGCATCCATGGGTGGCCCTGGGCAGCTCCCAGGAGCCGGGATCACGGCACAAAGCTCCCCAAAGAGCCTTTCCCCCCGTTATCTCCCCACTGAACAGTGTTATCTGTCTCTTAGGCCTGCCTCATGCTCCATAATCCCTGAGGGCTTCCCAGACTTAAAGATTCCCTCATGGAATCTTCTGCTCTCCTCCCTGCTCAGGTGCCGGGGAGCACCACCCGGGGTAGGTCCACCTTGTGTTTTTTCTGCTCCAGAGGGAGGAACGTGGTGGGAATGTCGCTCCCATCCCTGCCATTCCAGCGGTGGCCTGGTGGGAAGGGCTTGGTGGGGGATCTCTGCGGGTTCCACGCCTCTCTGCAGGTTTGACTTCACCTTCCAAGCTCCCAAGAGTTTCCCCCTGTGTCCTTCCCAGCTCTGCTCCAGGCTCAGGATGCGGTGGAAGTCACAAATTGCTCTTTGTTCCTTTAAGGGGTTGAACCCAGGGCCGGCGACGGCGTCTCCACCTTGTTTAAAGTAAATCCCGTGCTTTCCTTCTCTTGCAGAGTCTCCCAGGGCTCTGTTCCTCTCCGGGGGCTCCGTCATGTCCTGCTTCTCCCAGCTGTGGCACTCCAGCACTCCGGAGTCTCCCACCAGCCCCGTGCCGGCGTCTCCGGGAGAAATCCCCATCCCCATCAGCCCCATTGTCATCACGTCCCCCGGGGATGGCAAAAGGAAGGGCAGATCCCCCACGGGCTCCCCCAGCTCCCCGAACCCGACCTCTCCCAAGCCGACCTCGCCCGTGGAATGCTCCATCTGCTTCAACACCTACGACAACACCTTCAAGACCCCCAAACTGCTGCAGTGCTCCCACGTGTTCTGCCTGGAGTGCGTGGCCCGCCTGAGCACGGGGCTGCCGCCCAACCAGCCCGAGGACCTGCTGCCCTGCCCCTTCTGCAGGCAGCTCACCAACATCCCCCAGGAAGGAGCCCCGGCCCTGGAGACCAGCAAGGAGCTGCTGGCCACGCTGCCCCCGGAGCTGCAGCAGGAGAAGGTGCTGTGGATGGAGGGCACCAAGCTGTGCTGCCGCCGCGCCTCCGCCGACCCCGAGAACCCCGAGTCGTGCATCTCCATCGACGTGGCCATGAGCAAACCCGAGAGCGCGGAGGCTCCTCCGACGGGGCTGGCGGGGAGGTTGTCCCGCTGCGACCTGTGCGACGACTGGAAGCGCATCGTGCTGCTCTCGGCCCTCATCATCATCCTCTTCTGCATCATCCTGTGGCCCGTGCAGTGCGCGCTCAAGACGGGCAACCTGCGCTGCTTCACCAGGACTGTGGCCGTGAGCAGGCCCGAGTACCTGCCCCCCAAAGCCACCACGGCGGCGGCTTTGGTCACGCAGCCGCCCTTCCAGTAGGGCCAGAGCCCCTGGATGTGCTCAGGGGTGAGGAACAGGAGCTCTTGTCCTGACAGGATCTGTGACAAAACCCTCTTCCAGTAGCACCAGGAGCCCCTGGATCTGCTCAGGGTTGAGGAACAGAGACAGGACCTGCTCTCCTGACAGAATCTGTGACAAAACCCTCTTCCAGTACTGCCAGAGCCCCTGGATCTGCTCAGGGATAAGGAACAGGACCTGTCCTCCTGACAGAATCTGTGACNCAGGCCCGAGTACCTGCCCCCCAAAGCCACCACGGCGGCGGCTTTGGTCACGCAGCCGCCCTTCCAGTAGGGCCAGAGCCCCTGGATGTGCTCAGGGGTGAGGAACAGGAGCTCTTGTCCTGACAGGATCTGTGACAAAACCCTCTTCCAGTAGCACCAGGAGCCCCTGGATCTGCTCAGGGGTGAGGAACAGGGACAGGAGCTGTCCTCCTGACAGAATCTGTGACAAAACCCTCTTCCAGTAGCAGCCAAGCTTTGCTCAGCTCTGTGGGGACAAGGGACAGGACCTGCTGCTCTGGCAGCGTGTGTGACTAACTTCCTTTCCAGCGGCACCAGGAGTCCCTGGATCTGCTCAGGGATGAGGAACAGGGACAGGACCTGCTGCCCGGACAGCTTCTGGGACAAAATCCCTTTCCAGCAGCACCCAGAGCCCCTGGATCTGCTCAGGGATGAGGAACAGGAACAGGAGCTGTTGTCCTGTCAGGATCTGGGACAAAATCCCCCTTCTAGTAGCAGCCAAGCTTTGCTCAGCTCTGTGGGGATGAGAGACAGAACCTGCTGCCTTGACAGCTTCTGGGACAAAATCCCTTTCCAGTGGCACCAGGACCCCCTGGATCTGCTCACGGATGAGGAACAGGGACAGGACCTGCTGCCCGGACAGCTTCTGGGACAAAATCCCTTTCCAGTGGCACCAGGACCCCCTGGATCTGCTCACGGATGAGGAACAGGGACAGGACCTGCTGCTCTGACAGCACCTGTGGCAAAACCCTTTTCCAGCGGCACCAGGAGCTCCTGGATCTGCTCGGCTCCATCCCCACCGCGGGGATGCCAAACAGGAGCTGCTGCATTCCTTGGGTTGCTGGCAGACCCCACATCCCGCTCCCCACACTCCTGTGCCTCTGGAAGGCTCCCTCCGCATCCTGCTGCCAGGTTCTCCATGGAAACCAGGGCTGGGAAGTCCAGGGAGAGCTTTCCAGGAGTGGCACAGAGGAGCTGGATGCCCCCATGGCACTGGGAGGCGCCGTTCCTCGAGTTCCCGAGGGAATAAAGGGATATTTTCTGCCAACTGGAGAAGCTCCACGATTATTCCCGTGAGGAGCTGGGATGGGGAGGGCGAGGACACGTCCGAGCTGGATAAACAGAAGGGAAACACCCGCATTCCACAGGCTGGGAAGGTTCCCGTGGTGCTGGAGGTGGAGCTGCTGCCTCCTGCTGACGAGCCCGGCTCCATCCTCACCAGCATTCCCACAGAAAGCAGCACCCACTCCACATACTTTTCCCCAAGAAGAGGCTTAAAAATCCCTCATTCCCAGCTGGAAGGTGATTTTATACCCAGGGCTGAGCTCTGGGAGGCACCAACCCAGCACAGCCAGCCTGGAGTGGCCACATCACCAAACCTCACCCGAACCTCTCGCTGCTGCTACAGAATTCCATCGTTTTTTTGGACAGCTTTTCCCTCCTCATCTCCCAGAGTGTCGATGTCGGGACCAGGCCAGTGGCTGACGCTCTCTTTTTATTCAAACAGGGATGTGCCAGCGATTCCCAAAGACTTCCTGGCGGTGCTGGCTCCCAATTCCATGTTTTTATGCAGTGTTGTGTGCGAGGAGCACGCCCGGATGGATTAAATTATCTTTTCTACAATGCGAGGTGTCCCTGTGTACAATTACTCCCTGTTGTCCCTTTTCCCTTGCAATTCCAGCTGCATTCCCGGGTCACTGCGACCCTGCAGCTTCATCCTGAAAATTCACCCTTTCTCCCGTTGTCCCAGCTGAGAATTCCCTCTGCTCTTCCCTAATTTAACCTGGAAAATGAGGAGCTGCAAAAGCTCTTTCCCATCTTTCCCAGCTCATTGATGCTTCCAGGCTCCTTTTCCAGCACAAAAAAATCTGATTGCAGATGAAAAAGGAATGGCAGGAATGGCTGAAGGTGTCGCTATGTGGAATTCTTGTGGAAAACTGGGCTGGTGTCACCTGTGGCAGCCACAGAAACGGCTCCAGGCACTGGAAAAATCTCCTGCCAAAATCCCTGGGCTTGCCAGGAATCCCAGTCTGTAGCATCCCATCCATTCCCTGTGCTTCCCATGGAAAGGGAATTTTCCCAGCACCAAATTCAGTGGGGAAAGGAACTCACCGAGGCTTCAGCTGGAGAAGGCACTTCCATTTTTCCTTAATTATTTGGGATCAGCCCAAATCCCTGGGAGGGATTTATTACTCCATCTTCATCAGCACTGACCTCTGATGAGGGCAGGGGAGAGAGAAAGAACAATTCCAGCCTCAAAAAAATCCATTTTTTTCCCATGGAAAAGGGGCCACGGTGTTGTCACAATTCCAACAATTCCCAGTTTTCCATCACAGCATCCTCAGGGATGTTGTCCCTCCAAACATTCCCAGCTTTCCACGTCCTTGGAAATAAAGGCCGGAGGTTCAGCTCAACCTCCCACTCCTGGAGAGTCCAGGGAAGGGGGAAAAGGAGGGAAAACAAATCCCTGGAGAGCGGAGTTTGGCCATGGGGATATCCAGGATGTGGGGTGGGGACTCGGACACTGTCCCAAAACTCAAAATACTTCAAAGAAATAGGGGGAAAAAAAACTTCCTTGGGAATATCTGACGTTTATTAAAAGTGCAATAAAAGGAAACAGTTCTGGCCCTGGGAGCAGGAAAATCAGCCAGGAATTCCAGCCCAGGGATGTGGAGGCAGCCCAACCCTTGGGCTCAGCACCCAAAAATGTGGGGTCCATCCCAAAAATGCAGGGTCCCTCCCATTCCAGGGATGCAGGAGGAATTCAGTACCAGCCCTGGAGCTGATCTGGGGGTTCAGGCTCTGGATTTCTGACCCCAAAACTCCTCTGGGGGTTCAGGATTGGCCCTCAGACCCCAAAAATGTTCTGGGGGTTCAGGGACTGAATTTCAGACCCCAAAACTGCTCTGGGATTTCAGGACCAGATCTGGGACCCCAAAACTGGTCTGGGGGTTCAGGGACTGAATTTCAGACCCCAAAACTGCTCTGGGATTTCAGGACCAGATCTGGGACCCCAAACTGCTCTGGGGATTCAGGACTGGAACTCAGCCCCAAAACTGCTCAGAGGGTTCAGGCACCAGAACTCAGCCCCAAAAGTGCTCCAGGATTTGGGCTAAAATCCCACCTGGAGCTCCGAAATGCTGGACCTGAGGGGCACAGGGAGTTTCCCAAGGTTTTACTAAATCCCTGAGTGGAAAACCCTGGGAAAGCTCGGAAGCAAAAAGCTGCTCCTGTTCCTTTCAACAGCTCACGTGTAAAAAATACGGATTTAAATTAAAAGAATAATTAATAAGAGTTTTTTAAAAAAAATCAACAACAAAACAACCCTGAAGCTGAGCTCGGATGCTCCAATCCATGTCCAGAGGCACTTCCATATAAATATCAACCTTCTGATCCTTCGGGAGAAGATCCTTGTCAGGAATAAATTAGGATAAGGCAGATTCCCAGGCGGATTCTTCCCTCCTGGCCGAATCCAAGGGATCAGGGAAGGCAAGGCAGGCAAAGGAATCGTCCTCGGCTGCAGAACTTGGGAAGGGTGGATGTAAACACTGGAATTCCTGCATTCCAGAGGGAGGAGGAGGAAGAGGGAAGGGTTAGGAAAGGGAGGGAAGTGCAGGGATGAGGTTCCAGAGCTCAGATGTTCCCAGGGAGGGAATTGTCTCCCACTGTTCTGCACTCCCAGCAAAGCCTCATTCCCAGAATCCCTAAAAAAGCAGAATTCCCCCCCATCCCTGGTGACAGATTCCCTGTGGAGATCCCATTCCCTTTCTCCCACATTTTGAAGCTCCATCCCACTCCGGGATGTGCCCAGGTGGTGCCACCCAAATCCATCCACATTCCCACATTCCTGCCTGGATATCCCTGCCCGGCTCACCTGGAGCTCCCTCTACCGCCCGGAGCTGCTCATCCCGGGAACCTTGGGGCTCTGGATGTTGAGGTTCTCGTAGACAGAAGCAGAATCCTCCTCCAGCCTGTCCGGGAGCAAAGCCCTGACATTCCCAGCTTTTCCCAGAGGGATGAAGTGGGAATGGCCCCGGCCTCATGGATGAGGCCACGGCAGCTCCTCGCTGCTCCCATTCCCTGTTTTCCCTCCCTCCTTGGGAATGGAGCCTGTAAATGACACTTCCTCCCACTCCATCCCCCTCTGCAGCACTCGTATCCCATTTCTTAGGGAAAGAGGGAAAAAACCATCATTTGGGATAATTTATCCCTGCTCCTGTCAGGAATCCACATTCCCCAGCCCACGCTGCCCTTCCACATGGATGCAAATCCACCTCTCATCTTCCTTCGGATTTTGCTGGGAAAGTGGCAGAGTTCCCCTCTCCAGCTGCTTTTCCAGAGCCAAGGATCCAGGGCATTATTCCCTAAAAGTCAGGATCCATTTCCTCCTCCCTTTTCCAGCACACGGGGAAGGTGGGGCTGACAGCAGGGTGGGATTCCCACTTCATTCGGAGCCATTCCCACACCATATCCAGCTCAGGATTGGATTCAAGGCTGGAAAAGGGAAAAATCCTGGGAAAAACCCCTGAGCTTACCCAGGCTGGCTCCGTGGGGCCGGGGGCTGCCCTTTGGCTCTGCCCTTTTCCACGGCGGAGCAGCCAATGTTCAGGTAATCCCGCTCCTTCCTTTTATTCCTCTGCAAGAGAAAGCAAAGCCAAGCAAATCCCACTGGAAGCAGGTCCAGAACAAACTTTCCAAGATCCCCAAAAGCTTCCCAAGATCCCCAAAAGCTTCCCAAGATCCCCACATGCCAGAGGAGGGATGATTTTTGTGTGTCCAGGGCAGCACCAGCACCCCTGGGGGTGCTCAGGGACGCGGCGGGGATCGATCACAGCTTGGATTTTCCCAATTTTAACGATCCTGAAATGAATTCCAAGGAGAACGTGGGAATGGCTTTTTTTTTTTCCAAGGAATCCAGGGCCTCACCTGCTCCTCTTCCAGCCTTTTCTGCTCGGCCTCGATGAACTGCTGCACTGCCATGTAAACGAACTTGTACTGAGCCTCCGTCTGCACCATCCCCGAGCGCTGCCTCCGGACCATCTGGATCGTCTTGGGAATGTCGATGTCGCAGTCCAGACCTGCCCAAATCCCACGGGATCACGGTTATGGAGTGGGAATTCACCTGGAAAAGTGTTTTCCTGTGGCAACTCTGGGATCTCTCAGGGTCTGGGTGCTCAGAGTGCCAGAGAAGCACTGGGATATTGGGAATATTGTGGAATGATTTGGGGAATCTCTGTGTCCATGAGAGGTTTTTTTTATCCCTGCCAGAGGATAAAAATGGACTGGGAATGGTCATGGAGTGGGAATTCACCTAGAAAATTGTTTTCCTGTGGCAACTCAGGGAGCTGTCAGCATCTGGCTGCTATGAAGCCCTGGGATATTGGGAATACTGTGGAAGGATTTATGGAATCTCTGTGTCCAAGAGATTTTTTTTGATCCCTGCCAGAGGATAAAAACGGGAATGGCTGAGGTAGGATTGCTGGGAGCAGGAGGAGGACAAGGGAATTGGGTTTGCCCTGCAGCAACTTCCTCCAAATCCAAACTTCCCACCCTTGGGAAGCTCCTGGAATAGGCACAACCCCTGCTGGAGAAGGCCCAGCTGCCTCAGGACGCTTGGAGCAGACCCCGGGATACCACAGAGAATTCCACAACTTCCAGGCAAGGGTCACAACCCTTCCACAGAGAGGAATTATAGGGATTTGTTTCGAAATCCTGGCCCTGCCAATGCCACCAGGAGACTCCCTGGTGCTGCTGGAAGCATCTCCCTTTCCAGAGGGACAGGGATAGGGATACACACCTTGCCTGTGGATTATATCCACCAGGATATCGATCACTATGATGGTGCCTGTGCGTCCTATTCCAGCACTGGGAAGAGAAAAGGGGAAAAAATCACTGCGGGAAGAAACATTCCCAGAGTTAGTTCAGCTCCCAGACTCTTCCAGGTGCCTGGATTTGGCATGGATGGTGGGAGATCCAGAGCCAAGGATCCCATATTATTCCCTAAAAGTCAGGATCCATTCCCTCCTCTCCTCTGCAAGGAAAATCCTTAGGAAATCAGAATTTGGGATGCTGCAGCAGAATTGGCAACTCCAAACCAGGGCTGATCTTCCCTGGAGAAGGGCTGGGATTTCCCAGCTGTGTTTTTACCCCCCAAATTTCCATGGAACACAGAAAAAGAGGGATAATTCCATGAGTATCCCAGTGCTCTGTACCTGCAGTGCACGACGATGGGCCCCGAGCCGGGAATGCTGCGCTGGGCAAGGGCTGGGATTCCCCAGGTGTGGTTTTACCCCCCAAATTTCCATGGAACACAGAAAAAGAGGGATAATTCCATGAGTATCCCAGTGCTCTGTACCTGCAGTGCACGACGATGGGCCCCGAGCCGGGAATGCTGCGCTGGGCCCGGTTCACCTGCTCCAGGAAGCTCAGGACACCCCCGGGCTCGTTGGGAACGCCGTGGTCGGGCCAGCTGAAGTACTGGTAGTGCCTCACCAGCCTCGGGAGCTCGTCCTGCACGGGGGAGCCAATGCCATGGAAATAATCCTCAGGGATCTCCTTCCAGGGGGGGATTCACCCTCCCTGCTCAGGGATCTCCTTCCAGGGAGGGATTCACCTTCCCTGCTCAGGGATCTCCTCCTGGGGGATTTCACCTTCCCTGCTCAGGGATCTCCTCCTGGGGGATTTCACCTTCCCTGCTCAGGGATCTCCTCCTGGGGGATTTCACTTTCCCTGCTCAGGGATCTCCTCCTTCCCTGCTCAGGAACCTCCTCCTGAGGAGGTTTCTCCTTCCCTGCTCAGGGATTTCCTCCTGAGAAGTTTCCCCTTCCCTGCTCGGAGATCTCCTTCCAGGGGCTTCCCTTTCCCTGCTCAGGGATCTCCTCCTGGGGGATTTCACTTTTCCTGCTCAGGGATCTCCTCCTTTCCTGCTCAGGAACCTCCTTTTGGGAGATTTCACTTTCCCTGTTCAGGGATCTCTTTCTGGGGGATTTCACCTTCCCTGCTCAGGGATCTCCACTTTCCCTCCTCAAGGATCTCCTTCCAGAGGGAAATTTAACCTTCCCTGCTCAGGGATCTCCTCCTTTCCTGCTCAGGAACCTCCTCCTGGGAAGTTTCTCCTTCCCTGCTCAGGGATCTCCTGGGATGCTTCCCCTTCCTTCCTTCTCCTCCAGCTCAAGCCCGGTGCCCCAAAACTCCACCAGGGTGAATTTTCAGTGGGCAAACCCAGCAGGGAGAAGCTCCAGAGCTCCCTCCCGGGCGGATCCCAGCCCGTGCCCACCCGGACTCACCCTGTCCGGCCGCAGGATCTCCAGCTCCCGCAGCAGGTACCCCTGGGCCTCGCGCTCGCTCACGTGCCGCACTCGGATGGCCCCGAATTCCTTGGAGCAGCCCTTGTCCGGCCAGTAGCGGAAGCATTTGTTCTGCAGGGACACCAGGGAGGGGATCCTCAGCCAAAATTGGGGAGCTGGAGGGGGATCCGAACCCCTGGGGTCCAGCAGGGAGGTGTTCCCTTTGAACTGGGATGAACCGGGAAGGGCCATTCCTATGGGAAATATCCCTATGGGAATCTTTTGGGGAGACCTTCTGGTGTGTAAAGGGGGCTCACAGAGCTGGAGAGGGGTTTTTCCACAAGGGATGGAGCGGCAGGACAAGGGGGAACGGGCTCACGCTGACAAGGAGCGGGTTTAGGTTGGATATTGGGATGAAATTCTCGGCTCTGAGGGTGCAGAGGTTGTTCCATGGATACCCCATCCCTGGAAGTATCCAGGGCCAGGCTGGATGGAGCTTGGAGCAACCTGGGATTGTGGAAGGTGACCCTGCCTGTGGTGGGGGTGGGATGGGATGGGATGGGATGGGATGGGCTTTAAATCCCTTCCAACCTAAACCATTCCATGAATCCATGATTCCCTGCAGCTCACCCGGCCCCTCTCCACCTCCCTGGTGGTCATGACGATGACGTGGGAGTTCTCCTGGTGCACCATGGCCCAGAAGTCGTTGACGGTGCCCTGCAGGCAGCCCTGGGTGGCGATGTAGACCTTGCAGTGCTCCGAGCTCCTCCCGTCCTCGGGGATGCTCTGAGAGACAGGGAAAAATCCACCTTCAGCATTCCCAAACTTCCCGATTCCCTAAATCCTCCTCCGGTCTCATCAGAGCTGCCAGCAAATGCTCTGGTGAAATGTCCCCTCTCCAGGGACATTTGTGCTCATTCCTGTGCCACAGAGCCTTCCCAGAAGGTGGATGGGGCTGGGATGAAGGCACCTCCGTGGTTTCCCAAAGGATGGGGTGTAAATTCCGGAGCTGCCTCACTGGAAATGCGGCTTCAAGCAGCTCTCGGCTGACAGATTGAATCCCAATCCCAATTTAATCCCATTTTGGATAACATTCCATCACAGAAAGGCTCTGAGAATGGGTCAGGAAAGGAGGGGATGGAGATGAACTCTGACAATGCTGAGATCCTTTAGGATGCCCAGAAAAACCTGGATTCGGGCTGGATCCAGATGATCCTGAGGGTTTATTCCCTCTAAATCCCCCCCATTCCTGCACTTTTCCAGCCCTGGGGGATTCCCTTCCCCAAGTACCTTGATGTAGTTGGCGTTGATGTAGTCGGAGCCGGGCACGGCCCCGTCCACGTCCCGGAGTGTCACCCGCGTGGTGTCAACTGTGGGACAGGAGTGGCACTGGGGTCACACTGGGGTCACACTGGGGTCACACTGGGGTCACACTGGGGTCACACAGAGGAGCCTGGGGTCACACAGCGGTCACACAGAGGAGCCTGGGGTCACACAGCAGTCACACAGAGGGGCTGGAGTCGCACAGAGGAGCCTGGGGTGACCCTAACCCTAAACCCTAACCCCCAAATCCCACCCTGTGCATCCCTGGGAGCGTTGTCCAGACACTCCTGGACCTCTGGCAGCCTTGGGGCCGTGCCCATTCCACCCTCTGGGGGAAGAACCTTTCCCTTAACCCCACCCTAAACCCGCCCTGGCTCAGCTCCACTCGAGCTCTGAAGCATTGTTGGATTCAGGGAACAATTTCCCGCTTCCCAGGAAGAACCAGGATAAAAAGGGGGATGGAGAACACCATGACTGGGCCCCCTCCACCTCCTCCCACCCCATAAAAAGCTGCAGGAATTGGGATCTAAAACCCCAAAGCAGTTTCTGGGGGCTCCTTACAGGGCAGGATGTTCTTGTAGCGGTTCTTGGCCTTGTTCTCCGGCCGTTGTCCCTCTTTCCTGGGATACAGGAGCTTGCATTCCTGCTGCTGCAGCATCTGCGGGAACAGCAGAGGGAAAACCCTGTGCCAGAGGCAAAGGAAAGGCTCCTTGGAATTCCCGGTCCTGGGAAGAGCAGAGGGAATGCTGGCAGGGAGGGAGAGGGAGCCGAGAGGCAGCTGGAGGAGAGAAGGGGACAAATCCCTGCAGGGAACAAAAGGGAGGAACTGCTTGGGAAAGGAGCACAGAAAACAGGGAAAATGAGCAGGAATTAACACGGAAAACAGGGAAAAGGGGCAGGAATTAACTCAGTTAACACAGAAAACTGGGAAAAGGGGCAGGAATTAACATGGAAAACAGGGAAAAGGAGCAGGAATTAACTCAGTTAACACAGAAAACTGGGAAAAGGAGAAGCAGCGCTGAGCAGAGAGCTGGAAAACCACGACGTTCCCACACAGCCGGGATGTTCCTCACCCACAGGGATAACTGGGGAAGGAGATGGGAGCATCCCATACCTCAAACTCTTCCCAGAATCCCTGCTTGGCCTTCTCACCGGGATCAGCCATTTTATTGAGCTCCCTCACCCTGTGCTCGATGTTGGCGGCGTTGATGCGGGTGGCGTTGAAGGGCTGGAAAATGGACACGAATCACTCTCAGCAACAGGAAATCAGGGAATTTTCCCCTCGGAAAAAGCTGGTCCCAAATCCCCTGGGGGTGTTTGCGGGAGTTCCTGTGGCTGCAGGAGCAGGGAGCAGCAGGAGCAGGAGGCAGCGGGATTTTCTGGTGGATCCCAAAGCCAGCGATCCGTGCCCTCTCCCAGGAAGTTGGGTGAAGCCCGGAAGGAGCCGGAATTCCCGCTGGAGCAGGAATTACCTGCTTCAAGTGAACCACAGCTCCCGATTTCTCCACCATGGGGTTCTTCTTGTAGTGCTCCACCAGGTCCGTGAGGGTGTCAAACCTCTCTCCTCCCCCCACGTCGTACTTCCCGTCCAGCTGTGGGACAAAACCCCAAATCCGGGGTGATTTTGGGATTCCCGGCTCCCAGAGGGATCCCCCCTAGGGGGACTCCAGCATTCCCACCTGGAAGTGGATCATCACGTGGGTCACGTGTGGCTTTCGGTCGCCGCTCTCCGTCTTGTCCTCGCTGGTGAGCACGGACAGCACGAAGTCTCCAGGTTTGCTCTGGCTCTCCCTGACCAGGAAACTTCCCGGTTTTCCCTTCTCCGTCAGCAGCTTCTCCGCCTCCTTCCCGCTCAGGTGCCCGTGGTACCACCTGGGAGCAGCCCCAGGAGCCAAGGTCACTTCGGGAATGTCCCCAGACCGGGGCTGTGCTGGAAACCCGTTCCCAACTCCCAATCCCACTGGAGTTATTTTAGGAGCGGTCCCAATCCCACTGGAGGAGTTATTTTAGGAGGAGTCGTGGTGCTTTCCATCCCCTTTTTCCCCTGGTTCTTTCCTGGGAAACTGGGAAATTGTTCTCTGAATCCAGAGAAGGGGAAGCCGGGAATTTTCCAGACCAGGAAACTTCCCGGTTTTCCCTTCTCCGCCTCCTTCCCGCTCAGGTGCCTGTGGCACCACCTGGGAGCAGCCAGGGAGCCAAGGTCCCCTCGGGAATGTCCCCAGACTGGGGCTGGAAACCCATTCCCAACTTCCAATCCCACTGGAGTTCCTGGGGATGGCTTCTCCTGCTCCATCCTTGGGGTTAAACTCACAATAACCTGGGAATTCCCAGGAATTCCTGAGGATGGCTTCTCCTGCTCCATCCTTGGGGTTAAACTCACAATAACCTGGGAATTCCTGGGGATGGCTGCTCCTGCTCCATCCCTGGAGTTAAACTCACAGTAACTTTTCAACTATTCCATGATTCCCCGTTCCCTAAAAGCTGGAAAAAAGCTCCCTAGGATGTGCTGGCACCGAGCAAGCAGCAGCTCCCGATCCCAGAACCCCTGGAATTCCTGAGGCTGGAAAAGCCCTCCAAGATCTCCCCCCACTGAGCATCACCTCCACCTCCACNTTCCTGGGGATGGCTTCTCCTGCTCCATCCTTGGGGTTAAACTCACAATAACCTGGGAATTCCCAGGAATTCCTGAGGATGGCTTCTCCTGCTCCATCCTTGGGGTTAAACTCACAATAACCTGGGAATTCCCAGGAATTCCTGAGGATGGCTTCTCCTGCTCCATCCTTGGGGTTAAACTCACAATAACCTGGGAATTCCTGGGGATGGCTCCTCCTGCTCCATCCCTGGAGTTAAACTCACAGTAACTTTTCAACTATTCCATGATTCCCCGTTCCCTAAAAGCTGGAAAAAGCTCCCTGGGATGTGCTGGCACTGAGCAAGCAGCAGCTCCCGATCCCAGAACCCCTGGAATTCCTGAGGCTGGAAAACCCCTCCAAGATCTCCCCCCACCGAGCATCACCTCCACCTCCACACCCCACCTTCCTTTCGAGCGAGTCGCAAACCCCGAACCCCACCGAATTCCGACCTCCTTCCCACATCCACCTGGAAAAACCCGGGGATTTACCTCTCGGAGGTGGGGTCCTGGCAGTTGAGGGGGTACTTGAGCTCGATGACGTTGCTGTTGCGCTCGCGGAGCAGGCCCTGCTGCTCGGTGTAGTGCTGCACCAGCTCGGCCAGCGTGGCGAACTTCTCGCCCCCGTAGAGGTCGTAGTAATCCCCCGTGTTCTGGATCTTGATGTGCGTCACCTCCTCGTTCCTCCTGGGGAGGGGGAGAGCTCGGAGAGAGGGGGGAAAAGCAATTCCAGCCTCTGGAGAAGCGGCTGCTCCCGAGGGAGACTGGGGGAATTCGTGTCTGGAGGCATTTTGGTGTGTGTGGGAAGGGCCTTGCCCTGGTGAGGTGATTCCCTGCCCCGCACTCCTCATCCTCACGGTCTCTATCCCACCCCTGGAACCCAAATCCAGCCCCAGAGCGGCCAAAATCTCTGGAATTCCCTCCTGGGGGAAAGGCCCGGGAAGGCCAAGAGAGATTTAAGGCCTAACACGGAGGCAATCACATCTCGATTTCCTTCCTTTTGGAATTTTATCCTCCCTCCTGCTGGAATTTCAATGTAACACTGCTGCAATCCAGGAGTTGGTAGCTCCATGTGTGCTTTTCCATACCTCTTCTTGTCTTTTTCTCCTTCTAATTCCCTCCTCTTGGAATTTTGGAGTACCTTAAAATCGAGCTGGTTTAGACTTTGCAAAGCTGAATGGAATTCCCAAATTGAAGCTTTGGGAAGTGTTTTATGTGGATTTAATGCTGCCCTAAAAACCTTTTGCCAAAGCTCCTCTGATTTCCTGGGTTTTCTAGAGTCTTTTTTTGGGTATTTGGACCTTTTGGGAATTTCTTGTGGGGATTTTTCCTGTCTAACTCAGAGCAGGAACAGCCACTGCCTCCATCCCTGTTGCTCCAGAGGATTTTGCCAGTGTAGGATCAGCAATCCCAGTTTGTTCTGGGATGTTTTATCCGGCACTGAGATTTCCAGCTGGTGACGATTCAGTGACAAAAGCTGAGCACGGACAGAGGAAACAGAGAAAAATGGGAAAAGCTGCAGCTGGATCCTGGAGAACAAGGCCTTGGAGACTGAACCCATAGGGGAAAATGTGGGGTGGAACCTCTGGGTGCTCCTCCTGGCACGTCCCACTTGGCCTCCCACCCCAAATCCAGCTGTTCCACCCCAAATCCAGCTGTTCCACAGGCAGGGACCTCAAAATCTGCCAATATTTCCATGCAGGAGCAGGACTCCGTGGCTGGGGATGAAACCTGGCTGTGAAATCCCCATCCCAGCCCAGTCCCGTGGCAATTCCTGTTCTCCCAGAGGACTGGCACTCACGGATTCCAAGCACAATCTGTTTTTCCCTGAGTTTCCAATGCTCCCTTCCCTTCCCAGCCCACAAAGGCTCCGTTCACAGCCCCGGCCCCGAGGCCTCGGAGCCCTCCAGGGCTGGAAATCAGGGAAAGAATCGAGATCCTTTATCCCAGAGCCCCGGAGGTCACCCTGAACACAGAGCACATTGATCCATCCCCATTCCCTTCCAATTTTCTTCCAAACCGGGCTGCACATCCCGGGAGATGAGGCCTGGAATTCCTGGCTGGGGGAATAAAGCACAAAGGAGGCGCCCAAAGCCCTGAGCTGCTCTCAGGAAGGAATCAGAGCTCATTAACAGCAAATCCCATATATTTTTTTCCAGGAGTTGCCTCCATTCCCTGCTCAACTCCTTCCTGCTGTTGGCACTGATAGCCAGGAGAGTTTTCCTGGATAAAATATTCCCACGTGGGAATCTGAGTCCACTCTGCAGAGCCCACCTGGTTTAGGGCACGGTCAATAAAGCAGGACTCACAAAAAACCCCAACCAGACCCTTTTTTTGTGACTGAAGGCAGAAGAACCACTTGAAAAATCCCAAATATCTTTGCTTGCTGTGGCCCCAAAGGGGTTTTTTCAGTCCAGGCAGAGATGAGGGCTCTGAGGAGCTGCAAAAAGCAGCTGAAAACACCTCAAAAGCAGAAAATTCTCCCTCGGGGTTTAGAAACTTCCCTGAATGTTTGGTTTTGGTTGAATAAGAGTTTGGGGCTCTGGGAGAGAGAGAGTCCATCAGCACAACCCTAATCCCAAACCAAAAGGGAGAAGGGTTAGATGGGATATTGGGATGAAATTCCTCCCTGGGAAGGGCTGGGATGGAATTGTCCCAGGCCAGGTCGGAGCACCCTGGGACAGTGGGAAGTGTCCCTTGGGTGGAACGGGATGGGCTTTAAATCCCTTCTGACCCCAAACCATTCCCTGATCCTACAAAATCCCCCTTGCCTGCATTCCTAACCTGCATCCAGAGTGGACTTTTGGGAAAATAAATAAAATAAAAGCCCTGGCAGCTCCAGGAATGCTCCGCGTTAATGGGGAAAATCGCTCCGAGGGCTGAGCTCCGCGGGGAATTCTCTTCCCAGCAGCTCTCTGAGCACATCCAGGAGCCAGGAGAGGATCTGTTCCCATAAAACACATCCCAATTATCAAATTAACAGCAGCTCTGACGGGTGGCTCTCAGCTCCTGGCATTTGTGGTGGCCACGGGCCAAGCCCCTGCTCGGGGCCAACTCCCAACGTTGCCTTTTCCTTTGTTCCAGCTTTTCCCCGGCTCTGGGAGAAGCTGCTTCCTTATTTTTTCAGGAATAATTCTCAATATTTGGGCTCTGCAAAGGAGCTCTGGCAGATCCAGGCAAGGAAAATCGGGGCAGCTGGAGAAATGGGGTGTTCCCACATTCACTTGAAATGGATTTTGGATACAAATCCCCCTTAAATTTTGGAATATTCCCTGGAAAAGCCGAGGCAGAGCCAGGTCCCTGGAGGCAAAGAGATGTGGCCCGGAGGAAAAACACGAGTTGAGGATGTTTCTGGTCACAACGGGCACAAAAATATTCCTCAGATCTTGCCAAAAATCCTGCTCCCAGCACCCAGAAGAGCTCCTAAATATTTAGGCAACGCTAAAACACCTGCAGGGAACCACCCGGGTCACCTGTAAGCTCAGCAGAGGTTACTACAGCTTTACTCACAGTGCCTGCTCCACCCCTACTCCGCACTGGAGCTGCAGGACCCCTTTCCTCCCTTCTGATGTGCTCCAAAATTTAAAATGAGCCCAAAAATTCCGATTTTGGCCCAGGGTTTGACCAGCTGCCAGCAGTGTGGGATGAGAGCTGAGGGGAGAGGAGGAGAAAGGAGGGGGAAAAAAAGGAGGAGGGGGGGGGAAAAAGGAGGAGGGAGGGAAAAAAAGGAAAGAGAAAGGAGCCCCAGAGCCTCGGGGAGAAGCTTTTCCTGATTCCCTGCTTTTCCTGTTTCCTCTGGGCACACAGCAGGACGTGGGCACTCCCTGCGTGGTGTGGGCAGCCCAAATTCCATCCTTCCCTGCATTTCCCTTCCCTGCCTTTCCCAAGGCCCTGGAGCAGCCCGAGGCGGGGTTCAAAGGAGCAGGAAGAGGATTTATTGTTCTCCTGAAGGGACTTTCTCCTCCTGCCACCTCTGTTTTCGGGACTTTCTCCGAGATATCCGAATTGTTTCCTCTGAAAGCTTTGATTTCTCAGAGAGGAGGAAATGGAGAGAGAGAGACCTGGCTGGTTCAGAGATAAAAACCCCTGGAAGAGCCCTGTCAGGATGTAATTCCAGAGGGAATAACGGCACTTTGTTCATCTGTGGAACAGGGAGAGGGGGAAGGTGGCTGCCCAGGCCCTCAGCTCTCATTTTTTATTCCGTTTTCCAGGATTTATTTCCCCACTTTTTGGGGGCCATAATCAGTGGGGAAAAGGAATGAAACAGAAGAAAAACCGGTGCAGTTTTAGCCACGTAAGCAGCGAGCACCTGCGAGGAAATTTTCCACGCCCAAAACCACAGAACAACCCTCGAGCAGGGATTTGGGAGGTAAAATTGTCCTAAATAATAACAGAAAGGGGTAAAAAAAGACCTTTTTTTTTAACCATAATACCTTTTTTTTTAACCATAAGCTCCCCACATCCCATGGGCCACGTGAAATGTCCCTTCCTGGAATGTGTCACCGCTCTGGGGACACTTTCTTGCCTCGGAACTGGGTCAGATTTTCCACTGCTGATGCTGCCTCTCACCTGACAGAGAGGGTGAAATCCCCGGGGTTGCTCTTGCTGGGCCGGGCCAGGAAGCTGCCATGGACACCCCTGGTCAGGAGGAGCTTCTCGGCCTCGATCCCGCTGATGTTGGGGTGGAACCACCTGGAAAATGCAAAAGGGACACGGGAAATGAGGGATTGCTGAAGGCACGGAGCCCTCACCCCCTGCCAGGGACAAGGATGTGGGGGAAAGGGAAATGGGGAGGGGAATGGAGAAATGGGGAGGGAAATGGGGAAATGGGGAGGGAAATGGGGAAATGGGGAGGGAAATGGGGAGGGGAATGGAGAAATGGGGAGGGGAATGGGGAGGGAAATGAAGAAATGGAGAGGGAAATGGAGAGGGAANAGGGGAATGGAGAAATGGGGAGGGGAATGGGGAGGGAAATGAAGAAATGGAGAGGGAAATGGAGAGGGAAATGGAGAAATGGGGAAATGGAGAAATGGGGAGGGAAATGGAGAAATGGGGAGGAAAATGGAAAGGGGAAATGGGGAGGAAAATGGGGAAATGGGGAGGAAATGGGGAGGGAAATGGAGAGGGAAATAGGGAGAAAAATGGAGAGGGAAATGGAGCAATGGAGAGAGGAAACGCAGCAATGGAGAGGGGAAATGCAGCAATGGAGGCTGGGCAGGGTTGTTCCCATCCAAAAGCTGGGTTTAGGCAGGGATTAACTAAAACAACATCGCTAAGATCAGTTTTACAACTCTGTCATCGAATTCCAGCTTCAATCCCATCCCTGCAGACAGGAGGGAGGTGCTGGCCAGAGCCTCAGCTCCAGCCAGGGCAGGAAGAGCAGAGTGCACATCCAAACCCCAGGGAGAGCAGGAAAAGCACTCCAGGAGCTTTTTCCTTCCCGAAACAGGAGCAGGCACCACCCTCCTGGCAGGGCCCCAGAGCAGCCACTTGCATTTCCAGGCTCTGGAGCCTCAGCTGGCATTAATTGTTAATTAATATAAATTCACATGTGACACGAGGAGTCTGCACTCAGCCACTCCCGGTGATTCAGCCCCTTTTATCTCAATTATTCCAGTCCCCGCTTGCCCCTGGCACAAATCCCTCTTCCCATTCATTCCCCTCCTGGAAAAGCAGCAGCGCATTCAGGATCTGGCACAGAAAGAGGTGGTTTCAGGTGTCCAAAGCAATGATTTTTGCCCAGGAAATTGAAGTTTGTTCAGTCTGGGTGACAAGAGAACAGCCAGGAATCGCTGCAGGGATGAGTGGCATGAAAAATTCCTGTCAGGAACCGCAGCCAGGGAAGGGGAGGAATCATCAGCAGGGCACAAAAAGCATCACCAGGACACAAAAAACCATCATCAGGGGACAAAAAACATCACTAGGGCACAAAAAGCATCATCAGGAAATGAAAAGCATCATCAGGGCACAAAAATACCTCACCAGGATGCACAAAAACCTCACCAGGATGCACGAAAAAACATCATAAGGACCACAAAAAGCATCACTGGGGCACAAAATTACCTCATCGGAACACAAAAATCATCACCAGGGCACAAAAAATCATCACCAGGACCCAAAATTACCTCATAGGAACACAAAAATCATCGCCAGGACACAAAAAACCCTCATCAGGACACAAAATTACCTCATAGGAACACAAAAATCATCGCCAGGACACAAAATTACCTCATTGGAACACAAAAATCATCACCAGGGCACAGAAATCATCACCAGGGCACAAAAAATCATCACCAGGACCCAAAATTACCTCATAGGAACACAAAAAATCATCACTAGGACACAAAATTACCTCACAGGAACACAAAAAACCCTCATAGGAACACAAAAACATCAGCAGGGCACAAAAATGCCTCACCAGGACACAAAAAAATCATCATCGGGACACAAAAAACCATCACCAGGGTACAAAAAACCATCACCAGGGCACAAAAAACCCTCATAGGAACACAGAAACATCACCAGGGCACAAAAATACCTCACAGGAACACAAAAAATCATCACCAGGACACAAAACCCCCTGACCAGGACACAGAAATGCCCCGGTGCACAGGAGGCCGCCCAGAAGCAGAGCACGGAGGCCCCAGAGCGTGAGGGGAGCCCGGGGTGTCCCACAGGTGGCACCCGCAGCAGGAAATTCCCAGCGGGGCTCTCCTGGAGGATTTATTTCCATTATTCCACATTCTCCCTCATTAAAAAGCTGCAGCCCAGGCCCTCGAGGTGGTTTGGGTGCCTCAGCCCCAAAGGAGTGTGAGATTGGCGAGGTTTTTTTGCCTTCGTTTTTCAAATTTTCTCATTTCATTCCCTTGGTCCCACTGTTGAAATCCCCCCTTTTCTACTCGCTTTAACCTCAGCCCTTCCCACCGCTCTCCAAAGCCCTAAAAGTAGGGAAAAGATCCTTTAAAACTCCCTCTAATCAATGCAATTACCGGCCTGTGCATTACAGATCATTTCTCTCTCATCAAAACATTTAAAATTCACTTGCAGGCCCAGCTGGAGCATTAAAAACACCACCCCAAAAGCGGCCCAGGTGTTGTGCGAGTGCCAGGCTTCCTCTTGGGGCAGAAAATTGGGGGTTTTTGGAGCTTTTTTTAAGTTTTTTTCTTTGGTCCGGTGGAGCAGAACAACCCCAGAGAGAGCAGAACCAGAGGCGCCGCAGTGAGAGAGAAATGAGGGCGGTGCAGAAGTTTGGGACGCCCTGGAGGTAAAAGGGAACATAAAATACCAATATTTCCATCCTCCGAATCCCTGGGAGTGCTGCAGAGCCAGGGAAGGAGGGAAATGGGGAATGAGGGGAAGGAAAACCCAAGGAAAGCTCCATTTTTCACTCCGACAGAGCCCCAAAGCCTTGAACGAGGCCTCAGGCACAGCCCAAACCTTGCCCCGGCTCCATTCCCAGTTTTCCCAGTTTCCCTCACCCCTCATCCCTCCCAGCCCGGCCAAAGGATCATTCCCCACCCCATTCCCTGCTCCAGCAGAGCCTTTCCCAGCTCTCACCCCACAAAACCTCATTTCCCCATGGCCCAGGCCTCACGGAGCCCTCAGCACCTCACCCCGCCGATTAAACGTCGTCATTTCTCGCACCTTTTTAGCTACAAAACCCACCCAGCACCCCAAAATCTGGGTGTTCAACCCCCAACCAGGCATTTCTCAGCACATTAAAGGGTGCTCAGGTGGAGGCAGGGTGAGGCAGAGGAAGAGATAAAAAAAAAAAATCTAATAACTCACCCAACAACATCCTGCTGGGGCAGGGATCGCCTCTGCCAGCACCAAAAACCCCATTAATTCCTTAATTAATCCCACAAGGGAAGCTGCCAACACTCCATTTGGCAGCACAAGGAGAGAGCCACCAGCACCCAGAGGGAATTTTTTTACTGGAAAACCTTTGCAGGGTTTCTTTGCACCGGTGATGCTGAAGGAGCTCGATGAATCCCAAATCCCACCCTAAAACCCTCACCCTTCCCTAATCTGCTCCCGTTCTGCCACCCCACAACCTCCCCACTTTGTCCCCTCGGTTTTCCCCCCGCCCTGCTCAGAGCAATCAAATTAATTAACAATAAACTTCAGAAACACAGCGAGAGAAGAGCAGCTCCTACCTCACCATCCCCGGGCACGCCTCAGGGGCTCCTAAATCCACGGAAAACCACGGGGCAACCCCAAAAATCCAGGAGGAGAGAGCTGCTTTAGGATGCAGGAGGAAATTTGCTGCTTCCCAGCCTCCAGCATCCCCCAGGAGCGAGTTTCCTCAGGATTCCTTGGGATTCCTTGAGGGTTTTTTGGGGTTTCCTTGGGGGGGGTTTTTTTTGGGGGTGTACGGTGGCAGAGAAGTTTTCAAGCGAGGTGGCAGCGAGATCGTGCCCCGAAAAGCAGCTCGTGCTTTTGGGGTGGGGACAAGAAAAGGAAGCTCTGGGTCCCTTATCTGCCTCAGAGCTGTGAGCTGAGCACCGAGGAGGGCACAGGAGGTGACAACGGTGCCCAGCAGCTCCCAGGGTTGGGGGGAAAAGGAGAAAGAACCTAAAAACCACTCCTGGGTTGGGTTTTTCTCCACGGGGCTCCTGAGGAACATTTCCTACAACATCTCCTCCTCCCCACAGAGGTTCGTGCTCCGGCCTTTCCGTGCTGGTGCAGCATTCCCACCCTTGGAGTCACCATATCCTGATCCAGGCTGCAGGACAGGGCTGGCCCAGCTCCTCCAGGACAATCCCGAGGTTTCCCAAAGCGTCTCAGCCTCTCCGACGGCTTTTTGGGGTTTTGGTTTCGGTTTGCAGAGCTTTCCTTTTCACCCTCCGGGTCAGGGTGCTCAGCCTTTCCTCTGAAAGGGCGCTTTCCCTCTGCTCTGTGAGGATTTGGGGGTGGACACGGGGATTTTGGGGGTGGACACAGGGATTTTGGGGTGGACACGAGGTTTTTGGGGACACAACTCCCTGATTTCCATGCTGCTGCTGCTGCTGCTCCCAGATCCAGGAGCATTCCCGCACATCCCTCCCGAGCTCGCTCCGTTCCCAGGAGCAGCCAGAGCTGTGGGGCACCCACAAAATCCAGAGCTCACCAAAGAGAAAATAAAATCCAGGGATAAAATCCTCTCTCTCGTCAACATTCCCAAAGCTGAAACGCTAAAAAAACGAGGAAAAGCTGAGCTGGAACGTGACAATCCCATGGATTTATGGCTGGGATAGTGGAAGGTGTCTCTTTGCTGTTGGATCAGGAGGATCCAGAGCGGAGCTGTGGGAAAAACAAACGTGCTCCACTCAGCCACTTCTTATTAAAACCAATAATAAAAAAAAAATCATAATTATTCCAAAACCCGAGATTAAAAACTGGTTTTAGGATGATGCCAAGGGCAGGAAAACCCATGGAAAACCAGGAACCCAGGAAAACCAGGTCCCTGAGGGCACCCAGTGGGGCTTTCAGCAGCCACCAGGCCCTTCCTCAGCGAGCAGGTCCCTCCCTAAATCCCAAATAATTAATTAAGAAATGAATTAACTTATTTCAATTATTTATTAATTAAATCCCTGACCGAGGGAACGAGGCTGGAGCATCCCGGTTTTCCCCGGCTCATCCCACTCGGCACCGGTGCCAGAGGAGAGCCGGGACATTCCTGCAGGGTCATCCCTGCCCTGTCACCTCTCTGCGCCCCAGGAACCCTCAAATCCCGGGATTATATAACCCCCGGGAGCTAATTAAAAACCGGGAGCGTTATTCCGGCCCTGGGCAGGGTGACAGGACCAAAAACACGGGACACAAATCCAGGAGAAAAAAATTCCCGTCCCCTTTGAAGGGTGGCCAAGGCTATTTTCGAACTGCAGTGGCAAAAACTGGAGGGGAGAGAGAGAGAGGGGAGAAAACAATTCCGTGGTTATAATTAGAATTTATAATTAGAATTTAATCAGGGATTCCAGAGGCTGCTGGGAATATTTTGGGAGGGTGGGAGGAAGCAGGAGCGGCAAACAAATAAACAAACACCTCCCAAAAAATCAAATCCGACGCGGGGATGCTGCTCCAGGGATTTTTTTGCTGCTTGGGAATTAAATCTTTGTCACCTTCCCACCCTCTGGAAACCCCCCGAGGCCAAAGGACGCATCCCGAGGGGTAAAGATTCCCAATTATCCCAATTCTTGAGGTGTTTGGAGCTGGAGGAGGTTCCCAATTCCCAGCCTGGAGGGAATTCCGTGATTATTTATCCCAGAGGGAATGTCTCCAGGGGATGTTGCTGCTGCTCACTTGGGTTTTCCCTCTGTTTCTCTGCCTGGAATCCTTAATTGGTAAAAACACCTTAAAATCCCTTTCCTTTGGGATATTCCCTGCTGATTTCCTCCCACAGCAAATCCCAAATCCACAATCCCAATGCCCTTGGGAAGAGGGGGAGGCAGCAGCCACAACACAAGGATCTGGTGGGATCCTCCCCACGTGGAATATCCCATAAACAAAATATCCCATAAACAAAATATCCCACCCAGGGAATATCCCATAAACAAAATATCCCATAAAATATCCCATAACCAAAATATCCCACAAGCAAAATATCCCATAAAATATCCCATAAACAAAATATCCCACATAGAGAATATCCCAGACATGGAATATCCCGGACACGGAACATCCCATAAACAAAATATCCTGTGCACGGAATATCCCGGAACATCCCATCCACAAAATATCCCATCCACGGAATATTCCATCCCTGGAAGTCCCTCTGGGCTTGGAGCACCCTGGGATAGTCAAGGTGTCCCTGGATGAGCTTTAAATCCCTTCCATCCCAAACCATTCCGTGACTCCATGAGTTTTCCTACAAGGAACAGCCCCCCGGTCCTCTGAGCCCCCCAAATCCTGCCACTCCCAGTCCCATTCCCCCCAAAAAACCCCGGAGAGATCCTTTTCCTGCAGCTGGATCCTTTCCCCCTGCCCGGGACACCCCCAACAGCCACAGCCCCAGGAATTCCAGCAGCCCGGGAGGAAATTCCGGGATTTCAGCTCCATCCTTGCCCATGGCAAAGAAGATTCGGGATCAAACCGCAGCCACGGGCGGCAGCAGGAGAAAAATCCACGTCCAGGAAACGCCAGTTCCTGATTTCCAGCCCTGCTCCATGCCAAGAATTTCCTGCTTCCCTCGGATCCGTGCAGGAAGCAGCTCCAGGATCTGATCCCACACATTTCCTGGAGCGTTTTCCATTTCCCATCCCTCCCCACCACCCAGGGCGCTGCTTTCGCTCAAAAGCCACAAAATAAAACGGCTTTTACTGCAAGGAAAGGGTTAATTCATCCTTAAAGAACTCGGGAATGCTTCTCCCCATCAGATATCCCGGGAGTGGGGGGCCGGGAATAGGGATTGGGGTGGGAATCCGAATGGCAGGGTTTGGGAAATGATGTTTTTAGGGATTTGGAAGCCCAGGGGGTGAGGATCGGGGATGCTGTGGAGGCGGGGATGGAGAATGAGAGGGGAGAAGTCAGGGAAAAATCAGGGAGAAATTGGGGAAAAATTGAGGAAAAATCAGGGAAAAATTGAGGAAAAATCAAGGATAAATCAGGGAAAAATCAGAAAAACCGGAGGGAATCCGGGGGAAATCAGAGGAAAATCAAGGGAAATTGAGGGAGAAATCAGGGATAAGTCAGAGGAAAATCAGAGATAAATTAGGGATAACTCAGGGATAAATCAGTGACCTGGGACAGGAAAGCTCCCAGCTCCCAGGACCCTCTGGAGTGGGACCAGGTTTGCTCATGGGGTGACAAAGGCCCTGGAAGAGATTTCCCAGAGGAAAAACTGGGAAAAACCCAGCCAAAATGTGGCTGCCCCATCCCTGGAAGTGTCCCGGGCCAGGCTGGAGCAGCCCGGGATAAGGGAATGTGTTGGGGTTGGAACTGCAGGGTTTTTAAGGCCCCTTCCAACCCAAATCCAGGGTTGGGAGAATCCCGAATCCAGCCTGGGATTCCATGAAATCCGTGGCAGAAACGGGAGCACTCGGGGCATTATCCCAAAACCTGGAAATCAGGTCCCTTCACTCCCAGCGTCACATCCCGGCCCCACAGCATCTCAGGAAAAACAGCCGGAAAGAAAATTCCCTCCCCAGGCGCTTTTCCAAACACGTTTGAACTTCCAACAGCAAAACCGCTTTTCCAGGTCATCCCGAGGTGGGAAAGGACAGCCGGGAATCCCTCGGGACCCCCGAACAGGCTCGAGGAAACCCCCCTGGAATGCAGCACCACGGAGGGAAAATCCCATCCCTTGGATACCCGTCCATCCCTTCGGGAAGGGGAAGGGGACCGGGATGATGATCCCAAGTGACCCCAGGCTCCCGCCGCGACCGAGAGAAAGACGGAACAGATGCTCCAGAGGCTCCTTTTCTCCCAGCTCGCGGCCCACCAGGAGATTCCCAGGAAATTCGGGAGCTCGGTCCCGTTCTGGCGGCCCCGCTCCAGCATCCCGAGCCGGTGGGATGGGATGCTTGGAGCTTCCAGAGGTTTTGGGGTGCTCCGGGGAGAATCCGCCGGGGCGGCGACTTCAGCACGGCCACCGAGCCCCGAGCGGCGACACCGGGAACACCGGGAATACCGGGAAAAAGGGGATAGCGACACACAGGGACACCGGGAACACCGGGAAAAAGGGGAGAGCGACACACAGGGACACCGGGAACACGGGCACCGCGGAACCGACNCGAGTGCCCGTACCCGCACCCCGAGTGCCCATCCCTGCATCCCGAGTGCCCGTACCCGCACCCCGAGTGCCCATCCCTGCATCCCGAGTGCCCGTACCCGCACCCCGAGTGCCCATCCCTGCATCCCGAGTGCCCGTACCCGCACCCCGAGTGCCCATCCCTGCATCCCGAGTGCCCGTACCCGCACCCCGAGTGCCCATCCCTGCATCCCGAGTGCCCGTACCCGCACCCCGAGTGCCCATCCCTGCATCCCGAGTGCCCGTACCCGCACCCCGAGTGCCCATCCCTGCATCCCGAGTGCCCGTACCCGCACCCCGAGTGCCCATCCCTGCATCCCGAGTGCCCGTACCCGCACCCCGAGTGCCCATCCCTGCATCCCGAGTGCCCGTACCCGCACCCCGAGTGCCCATCCCTGCATCCCGAGTGCCCGTACCCGCACCCCGAGTGCCCATCCCTGCATCCCGCGTGCCCATCCCCGCACCCCGAGTGCCCATCCCCGCATCCCGAGTGCCCATCCCCGCACCCCGAGTGCCCATCCCCAAAGCCTCCGACCCATCCCGGTGCGCGAACGCCCACCCCAAAATCCTGAGCGTCCATTCCCACATCCTCCAGCCCATCCCCGAATCCTGAGCATCCATTCCCACATCCTCCATCCCATCCCCGAATCCTGAGCATCCATTCCCGCAGCCTCCACCGCGTTCCCTGCTCCCTGGAGTCGTTCCCCGTCCAGCCCCGCGTGTTCCCGGTATCCAGCTCCATCCCGCGCGGGGTTTGGCAGCACCGGAGAGTTCCCATAATGAACGGAGTCATGGAATTGTTAGAGTTGGAAAAGATCCCGTAAAAGACAGAATTCCTCGCAAAGAAATGCCCCGAATCTGGCACCTCCCACGAATCCTGGGTGAGAAAACCAAGCCAGCTGTCCAAGAGGGAATAAAAACCGGGACACAGCCACTGACACCCCCCCAGGACAAAAATAGCAGCTTTGGAACTATAAAAAGACCCAGCGGATTCGGTGTCCATTTGGGGAATCCCCAGGGAGCTGCCAGGGCAGGAGCCAGCTCATTCCTCGGGGATGAGGGCGTGGAGGGTGGCACAGCTTCCCTGGATTGCTCCCGGGCCGAATAACAACCCTGGGAATGGTGACCCCTGGCCTGGCCTTCCTCCTCCTCCTGCCGCTGAGATTCCCAGTCCTGGGAGCTTCTCCCAGATCTCGGCTGGCTCGGTTTTGTCATCCAGGATTCACGGGAGATGCCGGATCCTGGGCATTTCTTTGGGGGAATTTCCGTCTTTTATGGGAAGCAGCGTGAATTTCCCACGAGCCTGGAGTAAAACCCCCTCCAGCCACCAGAGCTCTTTTCCCTCTTTCCCCAGGACAAGGACGGGCTTTTTCTCCCAGGAAAAGGCCCCTGGAAGAGGGAGAGGCTTGGCAAGGGTGGCACAATGAGGTCGTTGTCACCACGAGCCTGGGGGCGGCTCTTTGTCCATTGAGGTCCCTGCAGAGCCGGTGGGGACACAACCCCATCCCTGCTGCCATCCCAGTGACGCCTTTTCCCAAATTAGCAGCTCCCAAACAGCAGGAATTCCATGGTTTTGTCTCACTTCGGGCTGGGATGGAGCTGAGCTCTTTGCTGGACAGAATTCCCCAATTCCCACCTTTTCTGGCAGGGAGGGGACAGCATTCCAGCAGGAGCTGGAATGTGGGTGCTGGAATATCCTGGGCTGGGTGGGATCGTCCCGATCCAACTCTTCTCCTTGCACGGGACACCCCAAAAATCCCACCTGGAAATGTTTGTATCAAACCTGGAAAGGTTTTATCTCAAACCACGTCCTGCTCGAGGCCGGTTTTCCATGGATTTCCAGCAGGGAAAACGCTGCCATCCATGAGGAACGACCCCCAGGGTCACCTCAGTGCTGTGAGATCCGTGGGATGCAAAAATTCCCTGGAAAACGCCGATAAAAGAGGGAAAAGCGGAGACTCCCAAGAGCTGAAACCACTCCCTGGCCACAGGGGAGGGGAGGGAAAAGCACCAAAATCCTGCAAAACCCTGGGACTGGGGTTGGAATTTGTAGAAAAACTGAATTTAGGAAGCACCCGAACGAGCCCCTCTGCCCAGCAAAGAGCACCCAAAAAACCTCAGGAATTTCCTTTTTTCCAGGGAAAAAAAAGAAGGGCCACAGAGGAGGGGAGGGAACGGCACAAAAATCCTGAAGAATCCTGGGATTGGGGTTGGAATTTGTGGAAAAACTGAATTTAGGAAGCATCTGAATGAGCCCCTCTGCTTCACCCCCTCTGCCCAGCAAACAGCACCCCAAAAAACCCCAGGAATTCCCTTTTTTTTCCAGGGAAAAATAAAAAAAGAAGCACCAGGCCCCTTCAAAACCTCTTGAATCGTTTCCAAACTTTATTTCTCGGTGATTTGACGAAAGACACGAGTTAGTAAATGGTTACATCATGCTGCTCCTCTACTGTGCATCGCCCTTCGGAATTCAGCCGGCAGCTCCCAAAGTCAGGAATTCTCGAAGCCACACGGACAGCGTGGGGAGGGGGGGGTTGAAAATAAAAAAAAACAAAGCACCCCCCAAAAAAAATCAAATCCCCCCAAAAAAATCCCCCTCCCCACCCACCTCGGTGTCTTTTTTTTTTGGTGTGGTTTTGTTGGGTGTGATGTTAAAAAATCGAGCTGCTGAAAATTCTGGATGCTCCCCCCCCCACCACGAGGACACAAAATTCCTGGTTTAAGGCATTTCCAAGCCCCAGCGAAAGCAGACGGAGTTTTGAGATTGATTTTTGTTCACTTGTGGGGGTTTTTTTTTT
>VZTA01007537.1:0-15934 GCA_013398855.1 Mohoua ochrocephala | reverse complement strand
GGATGCAGGGGAGGATGCGGGGCCGCGTCAGCGCCGCGTCAGGGCAGCAGCTGATCCCGGCTCCCAATCCCGGCGCGCTGAGCTCATCCCGGGAACGGCGCCAGCGCGGCTCAACTGCGCACACCTGGCGGATGAAAGCGGTACTGCAGGCACAGGGACACAGGGGAGGGGGGCGCGGGGAAACCCCCCCCGTTCCGCGGCCCGAGCCCCCCTCACACCCGCAGGAAGGCAGGACCCCTCAGAGAACCCCCTGGTCTAGCTCGGGGTACGGGCAGGGGCTCCTCAAAGCTCGATTTGGCGATAAAATCAGGGGTGTCCCAGTGCGAACACAGTGGGGGAGTGGGGTGGGTGCTACAGGCGCCCAGTGGATCCCAGTGGATCCCAGTGCGCCCCAGGCACCAGCGCGCAGCCCACCAGTAACATCCCGAGTGCTTCGTGCACCCTGGGACAGGCAGGAGCTACACCCCAGGGCTGGGTGCGGGTGTCACCTGCAGCCCCCCCAAAAGTGAAAGGGGGCAGGGGACTGTCACCAGGTGAAGCCACTGCAGGGGCAGCGGGGATGGGGACAGCGGCAGCTCCTCAATCCCAAAGGTTCCGCCCCGGGACACGGCCTGACCTCACCTCTGCTCACTTTTCCACACGGCCTCTGCTAAAAGCACAACTTCCAGCCAGGAAAACCCCTGGGCCAGGACGGCTGCTGGGGCTGGACCGGGCCAGGTGCCCCAGGGATGGTGGTGAAATGGCAGGAAAGGAGCTGCTTGCCCTAAAACATCGGGAAAAGTCAGTCCAAGGCACGCAGGCGACACCAGGGCCTGTCGGGAGGTGGAAACATCTGCTGAACATCTCAGCTGTGCTGCAGAAGGTCTGGGAGGTGGGAGGTTCTCCTCAGGCTCTGATACACCCAGGTGGGAATCAGGGAATGTACGAACACCTCCCAGAGGAGCCAACACCCCACCTGCGCTTACAGGCTGCGTGCGTGAGGTTAGGAATGATTTAGGAATGCTTAGGAGTTCCCAGGAAGCCCAGGGAACGGCCTCAAACCCCTCTCCGAGGGCTCACGGGGTACCCCACACATCCTGCAGGAATAATTCCCGCTGGCAGAGTCCGGGGAAAAAGTTCTCCAAACTCCTCCAGAAAGCAAAGGGACGTTCATTTCCCCACCGGGGCTGCTCCCAGAGCCCCGTCAGAGCACCCCGATGCTGTCAGTGTGAGTTCCCAACACTGCTCCAGGAGAAATGGGGAGGCAAGAGCAGGGAGAAGGTGAAGGGATGAGAGCCACCAGCTCCAGTCAGGGAAATCCTGACTTTTGTAAAGAGAATATTTTCACAGGGGTGGTTAGACACTGGAGAAGGGAGCTCGGTTACGCTGAGAGAGGAGCTGGGGCAATGTCTGGCCTCGAAGAGACTCCAACGTGACTGCAAAATGCCCTGAAAAATCCCTGACTTTTGGACTGGCCAAAAGGAACAGGCCCGAGACCTCCAGAGGACCCTTGGAATCTAAATCACGCTGTGATGCTGCAAGGACCCTGCTGAGCTCCCCCCTGTTCGTTCTCCTCAGCAGAAACTTTTGGATTTAGCAGCTCCTGGTTTGTGGACAGATTTCTCCATTTCTCCTGAGAACATTCCAGAGGAAGAGAGAAATTTCTGTGCCTGTTCGCTGCCGCTTCTCAGCCAAGGTTGGCACATCAGGAACAGGTGGAGGAAGAGAGGAGCCACAGCTGCAGAATTCCAAAGGCCTCTGCCACCCCAGAGAGAGGGGACAGAGCTGGGGACGCTGGGATGGACAAGGGAAGGGGAGGGGGGTGTTGGTTGGAGAAGATTCTGATGATCTGTGAGCAAGAGGAAGAGGCCGGAGCATCCTGGGGGTCCGAGGGCACGGGAAGAGCACACAGGGATGCTGAGGAGGTGTGCAGAGAACCAGGATCAGGAATTTGGTGACTGGGCAGCACTGCCAGGGAACCCCAAAGCTTCACTCTCAAGAGAAACTTTGATTTGGGTGCACTCGAGGTGCTGGGGGCCCTGATCCCACCCCAGCGGGGTGAATAAAATCCCACTGTCCCTTAAGGGCATCTCCAGGTCCACGTGCCAGGAGCTAAATCCATTTTGGATCTGGCCTTGGGGACCTCAGGGGTCACTGACTTCCAGAAATGCTCTGGATTGTGTGGGATGGGGAAGGAATTGCTGCATCCAAGGAGTTACAGAGGATATCCCAAGGCCCAAATGGAAACCAGTAACATGTGGGTCCATACTGGGACCTTCAGTATTAAACACCTTCCCCAGTGACATCAAACTGGTGGCACTGTGACATCAGACTGGTGGGACTGTGTGGGGACACCTTATCTGGGGCTTCCCACACACCAAGGGGCTGATAAGAGAGGTGGAGAGACTTTTTAATCGGGGCCTGTGATGACAGGAGGAGGAACAAGAGTTTTAAACTGGAGGAACAAGAGTTTTAAACTGGAGTTTGGTTTAGACTGGACAGAGGAAATGCACGGTGAGGGCGGTGGGATGGTGCTGAGGTGAATTAATTAAGGCTGTGCTTGGAAGGGGGAGATTTAACAGGCCCTGATGGGAGCAGGGAGGAGGCAGAGCTTAGAGGGAAGGTGGAGAGAGGCTTTGGACCAGGGTCTGTGGTGACAGGACAGGGGGTGAGGGATTCAAACTGGGCTGGGAGCAGTGGGGAGGGATGGCAGAGGATTTGTTCAGGGCCAGAACTTCACGCAGGGGAAGCCACAGAGGCCAACTCTGCTCCTGGTGACAGCCAGGCCACAAAGCTGCCCCCGAGGGGCTCTGCAGGGCCCTGGCAGCCCCAGCCAAGCCCCCCCAGCTCTGCTGCAGGACACTGAGTGTCCCCCGAGCTGTCCCACGCACACAGGGCCCAGCTCAGCAGTGCAGACCTTCAGGAAACTCCTCTGGGATTTCCCTCCCTCAGGTTAATTCTGCCCCAGGAGGAACCAAGTTCACGCTCCCCAGTCCCACGGACATCTCAGACTGTGAAATTTGAACAGAAGGCAATCAGGACACTCAGGTGGGTCCAAAATGTCCCCTTTGCTCAGCTCAGAGGGAGGGAGATGACTTTAAATTGCTTTTCTGTCCCCAAACTCTCAGTCCCTAAAAGATCAGGGAAGGGGAAGAGATGACACCCCCACGGCTGTGCTGCACCTTATCCCGGGAATGGGGCACCCATCCTGGGCTGTGGCAGTGAATCAGGGAATCCTCCTGATTCCTTGGGCCTCCTGGGGTGAAGGAGGTGAGGAACAGGGTTTAGGGGGGTGAAAGCCAGACCTGGCTGGCCAGCACATCCCAAAATCAGCTCCCATCAGTGCCAGCATGTGCTGGGTGTCCTCCCCAGGGAAACCAGGCCCTGGAGAGCACCCAAACCAGGAAGGGTTTCCTTATCCCCATTTCCTACCTGGGCACAGGGATGCACAAACCTCCCAGCTCACCCCACCCTGAGCTCCAGGAGGTGTTGCAGTGAGTTCATTAACTTGGGGTTGCTGAGTTTTGGGGCTGAGAAGGAGCCCGAGGCCTGGCACAGCTCCCAGAGCGGGGCACGAGGCCACCCCTGTGCCACCTCCTGTGCCACCTCCTGTGCCACCTCCTGTGCCACCTCCTGTGCCACCTCCTGTGCCATCCCCAGCCCCAGCTGAGGCAGGGCAGGGCAGGGAAGGCTCAGCCCAATTAATTAAAGCTGAGCTGGGAAATGAAGGGAGGTTTTACCAGGCCCCGGCAGTGGGGGAAACCAGGGATGGGGCTAAGGCAGGGATTAAAGGGAAGGTGACAGGACGAGGGGCCAGGGAATGGCTTCCCACTGCCAGAGGGCAGGGATGGATGGGGTATTGGGGAGGAATTGTTCCTGGCACAGGGTGCCCAGAGAAGCTGTGGCTGCCCCTGGATCCCTGGCAGTGTCCAAGGCCAGGCTGGACAGGGCTTGGAGCAGCCTGGGATAGTGGAAGGTGTCTCTGCCCTTGTTGTGTGGGTGATCTTTGAAGGTCCCTCCAAGCTCAATAATCCCTCCATCTCTGTCCCTCCTGCCTCTCTAGATGACACCTGCCAGAAAATGGAACTGATCAGTGCAGAAGGATCTTTTCCACATGGAAAACAACCCAGCACTGTCAATGCTGCCAGGCTCCTGAGGGAGGTGTTTGGGGACAGCCACCTGAGCCAACACAGCCAGGCCAGAGTCAGGTAAAGCAGGAAAAAAAAATCGTATTTTATGTGATTCTTGTGAGCAACGAAGGCAGAAAATTCATTGCTGCCCTGGAGGGAACCTCTGGGAGGTTCTGTGGGGAAAGGGCAGTGCCAGCCCGGCCACCTTCCCGGTGCCAAGGGATTTGCTGGGCTGGCGTGGAAGCTCACCCAGGGAAGCCACAGGATGTGCAGCAGGAACAAACTCTGCTGGTGTGCCCTGGTGACAGCCAGACTCTCTGACAGTGCCCCAGAACCCCCAGATCTCCCTGAGAGCACAGCCAGGACCCTGCTCCCGCCCCAAAACCTCACCCCGGGAGCGCGGTTTGCCCCGGCAGCGCCGCACGCAGCGGGGACACGGAGGCTCCGTTGGATGCCAGCGATCCAGGTGCCACCTGGTGTCCGAGCACAGCCCTGCACGGGCACCCTCGGTGCCTCAAAACACAGAATTCAGCCTGTTTCGGGTGGAGATAACCTTCCATCGGGGATATTTCCAGGGATGGGGCAGCCACGGCTTTTCCGAGTGACCCGTGCCAGGGCCTCGCCACCCTCAGAGCCAAGGATTCCCTGTTAATATTCCATCTGTCCCTGTGAACCATTCCTGCCTGTCCTGGCACTCCAGTTCCTGATGCAGAGCCCTTTCTCTGCCTTCCTTGTAGCCCTTTCAGGCTGCTGTGAGGTCTCCACCTAAAATTCTCTTCTCCAGGCTGAGCAGGCCCGAATTCCTCAGCCTGAAGAAGACTTTCCATCCCACAGAGCCTTCAAAGGTGGCCAACTCCCCCCTGCAGCAATCTGGGCCTCCCTCGTGGATCCTGGAGGACTCCAGGCCCTCTGCCCTGTCCTCTCTGCCCCCTGAGGCAAAGAGGGAATCACTTCTTTCTACAAAATGTGGCTTTTCTGAGGAGTGCAGAAAGCAGGGCCTTGCCACCCCTCGGGCAGGGAGGTGTGACACGAGGCTGGGGTGACAGAACCAGGTGTGAGGTGGCCTTTAAAAGGTGGCTCCTACCTCAGTTGCACCGGCTGAGAAGGCCCCGAGGAGGGCAGGAGGAAAATCCAAAGCCAAGGGCAGGAGGGGGAATGTCCTCACGGAGAATATTCCTCATTCTGGAGCAAGTGAGGCGTGGAGGAGCTGGTGAGGAGGCTCCAGAAGCAGTTGCTGGTGGTGGATGGAAGCAAAGCCACAATCGGGGAGCTGAAGCCTTTTCTCTGTTGGTGCCTCCCAGATTTTTTTCCAGCCTCTCCCTGTGCAGCAAAAGGGACACGCTGAGGGCAGCTCGTGCTCATCGCCCGCAGCAAACAGGAACCACCCTGCAGCACATCCCAGAGGCTCAGGCCTGTCCCAAACCCAAACCCAAACCCTCACCCACCTCCTCACCCGTACCAGGGGTTGGGACAGCTCCTGCTCCTGCGAGGTGACAGAGGGATGAGGCCTGGTGAGCAAACCAAAGCCCAGTGAAGCAGAATCTGCTCCCAACCCCAAAACTCCAGGGGTTGAAACCGGCCTCGGAGAGCTGTGGTGGGTTATCAGATCCATCTCAAGGGTTTAGGAAGCTGGGGAATATTTAAGAGTGTCCCGGTGACCTCTGTCCCTGCACTGTGTGTTTCTGTGTCCGAGGCACTCCAGTGTCACCTCTTCTCAAACCAGGGCACCTCTGGGGGATGCTGAGCTGCAAGAACCTGAGAGGGAAACACCAAAGAACAGGAGGGAAGACTCCAGGCAGATCACTCGGTGTTAAATCTGTGCCTCAAACCTCCACACCACCAGAGCTGCCTGTGGACAAGAGGAGGGTGGGAACCAGCTCGTGGAAAGCTGACCCAGGGATTAATTTTGGGCTGTGGGGGAGTTAAAGTCATCACCTGTGGACTGACCCTGCTGATTGCAGATTTATGGACACCACCGAGACCTACAGCAAGCAGGGAGCAGCCAGAGGCAGCACCAGGGTCATTCAGCCTCTCTCATCCTCCTGAGGGCACTCCCTAAATCTCTGCCCAGTGGAGCTTTTGATTCTTGTTTCTGCTCTCTCTGGTGTCACAGGCTCTGTTCCCTGCTGGACCCAGCCCGGGAATGGATCCCCTCACCCTCTCCCATCTGAGGATGGGAGACTTTGCCTCCTGCCAGCTCCTGCTTCTCCACCACCATCTGCTCCTTCTCCACCACCTAAAATTCCTTCCCACCATGTGCATCGAGCGATCCCCCCTAAAGTTCCTTTCCATCCTCCTCACTTCAACCTGCAGCTCTTCCACGTGGCCGGCTCCAAATCCAGCTGCAGAGGGAACAAACAGGGATGTGAGAACACCGAGGGATGAGTGGATGATTTGTTTTCCCTAAAAATCCCGAGCACCCTCCCGTCACAGTCAGAGGTGAAGATCCATCCCTCTGCCTGACCCAAAAGGCAAAAACCCCTCCTAAGAGCCCACCTGCAGTGCAGCAGTGTCAGCCCCGGGTCTCCCGAGGTGCAGATTCCCACTGGAACACAGCCTTGTTGGGAAGGATTCACTGCACTTTTCCCTCACTGGGACAGCTGCAACCTGTATTTTTTTTTCTTTTTAATTTAAATTAAGATGTAATCCCATGCTCCATGTACAGGGGTAATCAATTAAGCAGCAGGGAGAGGAGAATCCACTCCAGGATCAGGTAGGCCAGGCTTTAGTCTGATCCCTGCTGACCCCTCTGTGACCCAGCACATCCCCAAAACACCTTTGTCTGCAGTTCCACCGCTCTGTCGTTGTCTCCAGCTTGTTTGTAGCAACTGAATTATCTAAAAAGAAAAGGGAAATACCATAAAAAACCACCTTTTCCTTCTCCAATTCATCCCACGAGCCTCACCCTGCCCCAGACCAAGCACTCAGGGCTGTGCTCTGCCCTTGCTGGACAAACCCCACAACCTCTGCAGAACCTCTGCCATTCCCTTCTCTCAGGGAGGACGCAGGATAACGGCTGGATTTGATCTCGAAGGTTGTTTCCAACCTAAATGATTCTCTAATGGTTTATCCTGGAAGCTGCTGCCAGCACAAACCTCTGAATTCCAGCAGCAAAATTCCCTCCGGTTTTCCCAAGGGTGGAATTGCTGTGCCCCGAGCAACAGCAGATGTGGCCCCAGGGGAAGTCGTGAGGAACGGCCTCAATTCCCATCCCAACTGCTGGAAACACCCAGCAGAAGCTCAAGGGAAATACCTGGAGAGAGGAAAAGCCAGAAGCTCTGATGGGTGAGTGCAGGGATGGGGGAACCAAGGTGTGACAGGGCAGGTTCCAGCTGAGTTAGGAAGTTTAACAAAGTGCTGGATTCTCCACCTGGATGGGACAACCCTGGATGCACAGATTGGGAACGAGACGCCGGAGAGCAGCTGCAGGAAGAGACCTGGGGGTCCTGGTTGATGGCAAGTTGGAAATAAGTCAGAATTAGCCAATATTCCAATTCCAGGGAGGGGACTGCACAGTCCTGAGCTTCAGAACCTCCCTTGTGCTGAGCTCTGCAGGTTGTGCTCTCAGATGCGTCCTACAGCTGATTCAATCTGTGCTCGTGGCACTGCCAGCCCAGCCTGCCCTCCAGGGAGCTGCTCGGTGCCAGGGATGGAGAGGAGCAGCTGTGCCACCTTACCTGGGATATCTGGGAATGTGGAGGTGTCAGGCTCACCCTGGAATTACCTGGGGTGATGCCAGGGATGGAACACGGCTCCAGCAGCTCTGTGACATCTCTGCAGGCCAAACTTGCCTCCTGGCCATTTCCCAGAGCAAGGAAAACAAATCCAGCTCTGGAAAGGCAGGTGAGAGGATATTCCAAAATCCCAGCCCTGTTTTGAAACTGAGACAGCGGCACTCTGGGAAGAGAGAGCCTGGGCAGTGCTGGGGGAGGGTGAAGTCATTCCCACCTTCTCAGGTAAGAGAGAGCCCTAAGGGGGAATTCCCTTTTTATTCCAAAGCCTGGATTTCTTCTGGAAATCAGTTTTGCTCCAGCGGAGTGCCAGGCAGCAGAGGGAACACTCAGTGCCACCAGGTGAGGTGACAAGCTGGCACAAAGCCATGGATTCTCTCTTTAGGACACCGGGCTTCCTTTTATCCACCCGGAGTCTGGGCAGTCAGTGGAGCAGCATTTTGTGTTTCCCTGTTTTGCCAAGAACCTTTTCTGAGCTGCAGAACACCAGGAACAAACGCAGCTGATCAAACAGGGGGCACAGCAAGGTCCGTGGAGCCCAGTGGCCAAAGAAATGCAGGAATGGCACAAGCCCAGGCTTCTCCAGAGAACTCTTTATACCCAGAAGTGTCCTTGGTTTAATATAAATTCTTCTTTTTCCCCCCCAGACCCTTTTTGAAACCATATTCCCAGTCCCTGGTGACAAAACCTCGTGTGGTTTTGTGTTCAAAGCCATCTTTGAGCTGGTCCTTGGTGGTCTCACTTGATAAAATCATGGAATGATTTGGGTTGAAGGATCTTAAATCCCATCCCACCCCACCCCTGCCATGGGCAGGGACACCTTCCACTGTCCCAGGCTGCTCCAAGCCCCGTCCAACCTGGCCTTGGGCACTGCCAGGGATCCAGGGGCAGCCACAGCTGCTCTGGGCACCCTGTGCCAGGGCCTCCCCCCCCTCCCAGGGAACAATTCCTTCCCAATATCCCATCTAATCCTGCCCTCTGGCAGTGGGAAGCCGTTCCCTGGGTCCTGGCACTCCATGCCCGGGTGAAATCCTGGCTTTTGTAGTCCCTGCTCCTCTCATATCTGGCACTTGGAGAAACCCTGACACTCATGGTTATGACATTCCCAACTCAGTTCTCCCTCTTCAGCTGAAGGATCCTGGATCCACCAAATCCTTCCTCACACAGGAGCTGGGTTAGACCTTTGATCCTCCTCCTCCACACCCAGGCTGATTCTATCACAATTTATTTCTGGGGGATTTCTCTGGGCACCCCCTGGGAGTAACCCTGACCTACTGCCTGCTTCATGTTTTAGTGACAAGAACCACAGAACAGTCCCCAAAAGGGCTTTGGGACAGTGAGGGTGCAAAGTGCAGAGGCTGTTATGGACACTGCAATTCAGAGAAATCGTGGCATTTAAAATAACTGCAGGAAAGATTTCCTGCAGCAGCTCTGCAGCTTCCTGCAAAGCTTCTGTTGGACTGAGAGGTGTAAAAGGTGTGCCCACCCCACCTGGCCTCCTGAAAGGGAGTTCAGGGTGCTCTCCTCACGTGCAGTGATGCCAAAAACTCACCCACATTTACTCTGAGGAGAAGAATTCCCTCCATTCCTTCAGCCAGTGGCTGGCACTACCCCTGCCAGGGACGGGCTGGACCCTTGGGAGAACAGGAGCCAAAAAGGTGTGGGGATTAACCAGACGAACAACAGGTCAGGTAAGAAAAATACTGCCTCTTCTTTAATGTTGAAAGACATCAGTAAACAAACAGAACCGTACAGACAGAGGCTGAACCCCCTCCCCACCTCCCCAAACAGCACGTCCCAAACCACCCCAGGTACCAGGTGAGGGCTTGAGAGAGAAGGAGCAGCCAAATCTGGGATTTGAGGGATGGCCAAGAGGAATCTCTGCTGTGGGAGGGCAAGAACAGAGCACTTGGAGGAAGCAGCTTCCCTCACCCAACATCTGCTGGGTACAGCCAAGGGAACGGTTTCCACTCGGAGCAATTCCCAGATCTCTCGCTGACACACAGGAGGACCAAACACAGCTGGAAGCTACATCAGAGGTGCAGGACACACACTAAGGGCTGACCCGGGCAGCCAAACCTCTGTTCCACAGGGATTTAAGCCTCTCGAGGAATAAACACAAGGGGGAGGTCGTGGCCAGCTCAGCCAAGTGTCGCAGAACTCGTTTGTGAACACAGATCTGGGTGCGGGGGGGAAGGAACAAGCCAATGCTCTGCACACATCCTGCTCCATCGAGCTGCTCCCTGCTCCAGGGACATCCTGACTCCTACCCCACAACTGGCCTGGTCTTCTCAGATAATTCCAGGAGCTGTGGAGCCATCAGCTGGTTGGAAGGGACATCAGAAGCAGCTCTCAGTGCAGGCTGCAGGGGACAGTGGGGTGGTACCTGAGTGGAGGTCAGGGACAGCAGGATGGATCCGGAGCTGCTGGAGAGAGGCAGAGATCGTAGGCACAGCTGCTCCAGCTCCCACCTGGCTGGCAGGAGCCTGCATGGGAGTCCTGGAGCGTGGCTCAGGCTCTGAGGGCAGTCCCACAGCTGCCAGCCAGCACTCAGCACGGGCTCCATTCCCGGAGCGGTGACGGCCGGAACCGGGATGTGGTGACAAGCGAGGAACACACGCCACCTCTGTGCCTCTCCAGGGGGCAGGAGCCTGCAGTGGGGCTGTTTCTGCTGCCACCACACGCAATCTAAGACGAAGGGAGGGCTGAACTGGCTCCTACAGGGCCCAGTTATGTGCTCCAAGCAGCCGTGTCCAAGGCGGGAGGCCCCGGGGCAGAGCCCTCAGATCTCCACGTCGCTCTCTTTGTCATTGTCGTGGTCACCGTCGTAGAACTCGTTGGCAGCTTCAGGCCTGGGGGAAGAGAAATCCCTGTCAGGGAGGAAGAGAGAGAGACCTGGCACCCTCGGGGCATGAGGGAATCTCATATTAAGAGACCACATATTCCTACAGAAGCTCTCTGAGGCTCAGAAGTGACTTCCCTGCCCATGAGATGGGCTTAAAGGTCCCTTCCAACCCGATTCTGGGATTCTCTGACTTGTATCTGTTCTAGGACACAGATGGAGTCCTCTGTATCCCCTGCCAGGGACAGAAAGGGAAGCCCAAAGCTCTGGTACCTGTTGTAGTTCTCCTCGGAGCCCCTCTCCTCAGGATCGGGCTCGTCCGTGCGGTCGTAGCTGAGCAGGTCCGAGGGGACGTCGTGGATCTGCACGCTGGGAGCGTGGTTCAGCATCTTCAGGTTCTCAAATATCGTCTGCCTGATCTGATCCAAGTACTAACAGGGACAAAACACAGGGATCACCACAGTGGGACGTGCCAGTCTGCACAGAGGCACAGCTCTGTCACCTGTGTGGTGGCCAAGAGCAGCAAATTGGTGCAAAAAGCCATCAATCAGAGCAGAGGGGGTAGGAGAGTGAATTCATTGACACTCAAGCACACAGGAAACACTGAGACAACCCAGTTCTTGTTTTTCATGATGTTTTTGCCCTGGGCTCCACCTGGGTTTCACGGGACGGAGCATCAACCACGGGGTTTTGGAAATTCAAAGGTGACTTTGCAGCGTGGCTGCAGGCACTCACCTGCCTGGAGTTCTGATTCTCAATCCTCGTGCTGACATCGGGGTGAAGGGTGAAGTCTGGAGCGAAGTATTCAAAGTATTCTGAGGTGGAAGGAGGCAGAGTTAGGGCACAGAGGGCCAGGAGCTGTGCAGAGAGCAGAGCTCAACCCTCCCACCCGCCTGGGAGCGAGCAGAGCTTCCAAAGCAGTTAATGTTCAACTCTGAGTGCAAGGGATTAGACCAACACAAGAGAGCAAACATCAGGAAATGTCCCAACTAAATCATACCTGACACACAAGGCTGTGTCTGCCCAGCAAAGGGGGTGGAGGGAGATCACAGAATGGTTTGAGTTGGAAGGGACCTTAAAACTCATTTCATTCCAACCCCTGGACACCTCCCACTAGACCAAGCCCTATCCAACCTGGCCTTGGACACTTCCAGGCACGATTAGGGCCATCTCCAAGGTCAGGAAGTGCTGACACTTTCAATGCAGAATAGAAAATGCCAAGAATTTCAGCTGAGCTGGCGAGGGAGAGAAAGGCAACTCCAACTCACCGCTGTAGGGGAGCTCATCACTAATGGGTTCATCGACCAGCAAGGACGTTTCATAAGTCCTGGAAACGTGGAAAAAAAGGAGCTCAGCCCGTTGGAAGGGACATGGGAAAGGCAGGGACAAATGCCACAGCAGGCACAGGGGACTCACCAGCACCGCGCCACGTTCCGGACCGTGTAACCTCCTCCTCCCAGCACCAGCAGGGGGATGTTGAAGCTCTTCACGTACTCCACACATTCCCTACAAACCCCAAACCAGGAAAAAATGCCAGAGCTGGAAACTGCAGCACGGGTTCACGTGGCAGAAATGTCCCCCCTCCCTGAACTCCAACACCACCAGGGTTGGTGGGATACACCTGGAGCTTCCACCCGGGGAGCCTGAGGCACCAGCACAGGGCTTGGGTTGGGAAGGACCTTAAGGTTCATCTCATCCCACCCCCTGCCATGGGCAGGGACACCTTCCACTGTCCCAGGCTGCTCCAAGCCCCATCCAGCCTGGCCTTGGACACTTCCAGGGATCCAGGGGCAGCCACAGCTTCTCTGGGAAACCTCAGGGCCTCCCCACCCTCTCAGGGAACAATTCCTTCCCAATATCCCATCCAGCCCTGCCCTCTGGCAGTGGGAAGCCATTCCCTGTGCCCTGTCCCTCCATCCCTTGTCCAAAGTCCCTCTCCAGCTCCCTTGGACCCCCTTTAGGCTCTGAGGTCTCCCTGGATCCTTCTCTTCTCCAGGTGAACCCCCCCAGCTCTCCCAGCCTGGCTCCAGCCCTCGGAGCATCTCCGTGGCCTCCTCCTCCACCACCCCCTGCAGCACCTCGTACAAAGCCTCATTCTCAGACCCCTTCCAATCACACAAATGTTAAAAAAAACCCCCAAAACTGCTGGCAACCTCTCAGCAGAGACTCCTCAGAGCCCTTCAGGTGCTTTTCCAGTGCCCAGCCCTGCTGTACTCACCCGTGGCCTCTTATACTGAGGTTAAAACATCCCAAGCGGTCGCAACCCAGAGAATCAGCGCCACACTGGGGAACAGAAAAACGAGGCCAATTGGGCATTGCTTTCCAGACCCACACCAACCCTGCTGCCCCAGGCACAGGAGGTAACACAGGGATAGCCCTCTGCAGCCTCTGAAAGGCGAGGGATGGGTGCACAGAGCTTTGCTCCCTTACCTGCAGGACTATGCAGGTGGGCTGATAGTAATCTACCACCTGGTTAATGACCGGCTGGAAGAGGTGCTTGTAACCTTTGGAGAGAGAGACAGAGGTGGATTTGTCAGGGCTCTGGAGGAGGAGGAGGACCAGAAAACCCCTGGGGCCAGGGGGAAAAGGGGAGGGAACACCTACTTTGGTCATCGATGCCATCTCGGAGGGGCACGTTGAGACAATAGTAACGGCCGCTCTCCGCGCCCACCTCGTACATGTCACCTGCAAAAGGGGACAGTGACAACAGCCCTGAGGCTTCAGAGCTGGGGAAAGGCCAGATCCAGGCTGGGTCGAGTCTTTCCACCTCATCAGAACCCCCTTTCTTACAAACAACCCCAGTTCTATCCCTCTCCGATCGCTTTCTCCCAGCGTTTCCCCCCGCAGCTCGAATTTTGTGAAATTTTACACTTTTTTTTACTCCAGCAGAGCTTCCAAAAGCTTCTGAAGCAGGTTCCCAGCAGGAAGTGAAACACCTACCCGTGCCAGGGAAGAAATAGTTGCCGTATTTGTGGAAGGACACGGTCATGACACGGTCTGTCAGGTAGAAAGCCTCCTGCACCCCGTCTCCGTGGTGGATATCGATGTCGATGTACAGCACGCGGGGGTGGTACCTGGGGAATGCATCAAAGTTTGGATGCCAGGCATCTGCACACACTCAAACACACCAAAAAAACCTCTTCTGACACGCTTGGAAATGGGCATTTCAAACCTTTCCTTCTGAGGTGGTTGGAAATGTGGATATCAGAACAGAAAGGTTTTTAGATGGAGCCAGAAATGCCTCGGAAAAGAACTCGTTTAACCAGCTGGGCATTGAAAAGTTGCAGATTCTTGTTTCCAACGTGCTCAGAGTTAATCTTGAAGAGCTCCAGTGATTTTAATCCTATCAGGAAATGAAAGGCGTGGAGGAGGTGGGAACACTCGTTCCCTCCACATGCCACAGTGCAGGAGCGCTGTGTCCCAGCTGGTAAGCACCCAAAATTCCAGCCTGGGCTGAATTTCCTGGAGAAGCAGCCAGAGACACAAAGAGACAGCAGCAAACTCAACATGCAGTCACCTGCTGCAGAAATGGTTCCTGGAAACAGGAGATGCTGGCCTGGGGAGAGGAATCCCCAAATTTCCACATCCTGGGAGCAGCTCCGGGCTGCCTTCACCCATCCCCCCCACCTCTGACCAAGGGGAATTCCCAGTGCAACTGGGTCTTGCTGGTCCCACTGGGACACGGATGAGGAAGGGCTGGTGGGGTGTGGGATGCAGGAGATCCCAGAATTCCTGGTTATTCCAGCCCCAGGAGGTGAGAGCTTCACCCAACATGGAAAATCCAAGGGATTTATCCCAGCTGTGGGATCAGAGAGACCCCACCCCATGGGCTTCACTTCTGCTGGAAAACACAACGGGATCGTGGAGTGATTGGGAGGGACCTTTAAGCTCATCCCACTCCACCCCTGCCCCGGACAGGGACACCTTCCACTATCCCAGGTTGCTCCAAGGAAAAATTCCACGGGGACGGCCTCAAAAAGAGCTTAATTTGGGCTCTCTGGGTTCCAAACAAAAGAAGAGGGACATTTATAACATCCCAAGAGGGGTAACTGGGCTGTATTTGAGGCCTCTGGTGGATGGGGTTAGAAAATGGGAGTGCAGGGATAGCCAGGGACACCCCGAGGTCCCAAACAGAGCAGGGAAGATGGGCAGAGAGGAAAAAGGAACAAGAAATCCCAGTACATCCCATAAATGTGACTTTGAGAGCAAGTGAACTTGCCAGCAGTCACGTAACTATCGTTTGATCAACTCCAAATCCTTTTTACTTCCAGGACAGCTTGTCTGAGGTTCAGTGACAAGGAGGGCACTTTGAAGTACCAAAAAAAAAAAAAATTAAAAAGAAATAAAAAAAAACCTCAGCTCAATTCGAGAAACTAAAGGTGTTTCTGGAACTTTTCCTCTCGTTCTGAATTGATTTTTCATTTTAGAAAACGAAATTACTCTTTTCTACTGAGACCAAGCATCCTTTGATCACCAACGTGCAGCTCAAGTTCTGTTCTTAAGCCACTCGAGCTCAACTCCAGAAAGATTTGAGTCATTTTTGTGTCTCCAGTGAAACCAAAACTTGCATTTACCTCCTGTGGCAAAAAGGCTGAGGCTCAGGAGGCCCTGAAATGAGTGTTTTACACAAGGATGAGGAATGGGATTGAAGAACTCTTCTGTATCCCTCAAGCAACAAAACTGGAGCCAGGATATTCCAATGCTCAAACCCTTGCTGGTGTCTTAAAGATGAGGCCAGGACAAAAAAAAAATGAAGTTTTTAGACTTCCTGGATTCCAGAAAAGGCAAATGAGGCAGGGAAACAGACAGAAAGCAGAGGGAAGGCACAAAGCAGCCAGGAGAGCTCAGCCCCTGGCCCTGTCCTTACTTGAGCAGCTCCAGGATGCCGATGACGATGTCATTGACGTAACAAAAACCTGAGGCCTGGAAGAGAGAGAGAAACCCCAACAGCTTTAGGATGGGCTCAACACCGAGCCCAGGCCCCAAAGAACAGAGGAATCTGCCTCATTACCTCAAATTTTTTGGCATGATGGAGGCCCCCAGCCCAGTTTATGGCAATGTCACAGATCTAAGAGAGCAAAGAGAAGTGAGTTTAAGGTGACAACAGGGTGACAACAACCCTGTACCCTCCTCCCCACCTCCACCTGGCCAGCCCAGGGGTCCACAAACACCCTCCTGGCTTCTCCTCCTCCTCCAAAGCTCTAGTTGTGTTCCAGATCAACACCTCAGCCCCCTCACCTTGTTGTTGAGCT
>VZTA01007533.1:43800-62123 GCA_013398855.1 Mohoua ochrocephala | reverse complement strand
TTGAGTCCTGTGTGTAGTTTTGGGCACCAGACTATAAAAAAGGGATTAAGCTGTTAGAGATGATCCAAAGCAGGCCATAAGGATGGAGAAAGATCGGGAGGGGAAGCTTTATGAGGAGCAGCCGAGGGCACTTGGTTTGTTCAGCCTGGAGAACGGGAGACTGAGGGGAGACCTCATCTTTATCAGGAACCCACCCAGAGCGGGGTCAGGCACTGAACAAACTCCCCACGGCTGGGTCACAGCCCCAAGGCTGACAGAGCTCAAGGAGAGTTTAGACAATGCTCCCAGGGACAGGGTGGGATTTTGGCATGTCCAGGAGCTGGACTCTGATCCCGATGGGTCCCTTCCAACTGTGTGTGTTCTTTGGTGTGGGGTGCCCCTGTAACATCCTCACTGTGTGGAAGATGAGCTCGCAGCTGCAGCAGGGGCTCTGCGCATGGTCCAATACCCAAAACGGGAGGTTTTGACCCCTTTGGGATTGTGTTTCTCAGAACTGCAGAATCAATTAGGCTGGAAAAGACCTCCAAGACCATCAAGTCCAACTTACAACCAGTCACCACCTTGTAAACCGGACACTAAGTGCCACATCCAGCCTTTCCTTAAACACCTCCAGTCACCTCCAGTGACACCACCATTCACCTGAGCAGCCCTTTCCAATGTCTTTTCAGCTACAGTTTCCAGCTACGCTGGTTTGAATTTTACAGATGTTTTCTCTTGCAGTCAAGCATCTGTTTAATTAGCCTTGTGCTCCAGTAGACCAGGTCATTCAAACACCCAACGTTACAAGCAGAAGAATGAACATCTATGTAACATTCTTTAAAAATTAAACATTATGCTGTTTTCTTACCCCTACCAACCCACCCTCCCGAGTGTGAATATACACCTACATGATTTACAATAAATACAAAACAATCTAAAGAGCCAAACTCCCTATCACAGACATGGGATTAAATTCTAGAACCCTTCATCCAGTAATTTTTATGACCATGCATTTTGACCGCAAACAGTGAAACTCATCCTTCAATGATCATTTTAAAACAATCCCTAAGGGCTCTCTGAAATTCCCCCTTTTCTTTTCTGCTTCCTCAAAAGGCTCTTCATGACAGGGGCCAGGCTGACACAAAAGGAGGTAATTAACACTCAGAAGTTTTCCTCTGTATAATGAACATTTGTGTAATTTGGATAGTATTCAAACTTGACTCTCTACTGCAGCTTTTCAAAAGAAAGTCAAAGCAGAGCAAACTGTGTCTTTTTAACACAGAGAGAAGATGCACCTAAAAAGGCTGAAAATAAAACCTGCATAAATCTGCAATGAGTCATTGATCTTTTTTTTTAAATGTGTGTGGTGCTGCAACTTAAACACTGATCATCCAATTTCACTCAACTTAAAAAAAATGGGGGTTAAACAAAACATGTGCCAAAATACTGACTGATAATTCACTTTTCCTTTTTTTAGCATTGTATAGATGCCTACGTGAAAAAGGAATTCTTGCTCCTTTGGCCATTTGATAAAGATTAAAATAACAACAGTGATATCTTTAAAGTAGGTTTCTGTCATCTGTGTTTGCAGAGTTTCTCTGTGTTGTGTAACCAGAAATGCATATCTAACATACAAGAATTAACCGTACTATCCTGATTCTTAGGAGTGTTATAAAGAAGTTTCACTCAGGACTGTAAGATTGTGGTATTTGTGATACTTTCATTAAAAAATACCAGTAGTTCAGGGAAATAATATTTGAACACTTATTGGGCTTACATGGAGAAATACAAAGGGAAATAACATCAATGTATTTCTTACAGTGGCAAAGCTAATTTGTCTCAATTTCAAAAAGGAACTCTAGCATAGCAAGTTCTTTCATAGCTCTAAAAAATGCACACCTACAGAGTTAAAAATAAAGTGGAGGTTTGAGTGCAAGGGTAAACAACACTGAGAACACCAAGTTTTAACATACTCCTTCCCTCCAGCAGGGCACTTCGCTCTCCACCTTTTCCTCCGGCATCCCAAGGTGCAGAACCACCACTTTGGGCAATTTGAGGTGGAGCTCTGAAAATACACTGGTGAAACTTAAACCTGGAGGGACAAAAGCCTATTGAACACATGTTATTTTTCCCTGCATTATCAGGTTTTATTGCTCATTTCAGGAATTATCCACAATGCGCTTGGACTGAAGTATCAGAAGCTTTGGTGCCACTTAATGACATTCAGGTATTGCTTAACTGGAATTCACCTGTCAGGTGGTGTAACTACAGCTGGTGTGGACATACCTGGATGGGTTTTAATTAGGTGCCTTGAGGTCTGCGAGCACAGAGCTCAGTGACCTGCAAAAGCCACCCGGGGATCTCAGCAGATGGCCAGGTACCCCGTGGTATTTCAGTGTGTAAATAAGTGAGTTTAAAACTGCAGCAAGAATGCATCATGGAATCGTACCTTCAGCTCTCCAGCTCCCACTTCATCCCCTCGGCAGTTCCTTTTTTTGATGTCACATGAAGGAGTCGGGAGAGCACCACAAGCCTGAAATACATTTCTTTTTCTCAGAGTGCTGTAACTGCATTGTGCTTTATGGCACAATTCCTGGTTTTTGGGGCTCTTCAGCGTTAGGAAGCCCTCAACACTGGACTCTCTCATTTGCCATCTTTTGCAATTTGTAAGTTCACCAGGGAGAACGAAATGGTAAGAACAGTCCACAGTTCACTTACTCACTTTGAGGAGGGAAAAAAGTATCAGGCAAGTATTTAATGTTAACATTCTTTGCTATAAAAAGTTCATTAAATCCACATCTGAGGGAAAAAAAATAGCATTACCTGAGACTCGTGATAAAATTGTGTGCCAATAATACAAAGGTCTTGTAAGCTCATAAGAAGGATTTTTGCTATAATAGGTACATCTTAGTTCTCCTGGTTCCTAAAATGAAAGGCTTCTATAGAAAAGAAAGGATATTTTGTTCTTTATGAAAAGAGTAATCATGACACAAAAGATCCTATCCTGTGGCCTAGAAACGTCTGCCTGGAGAAATCAGGTTTAAAAATCACAAATTCAAGGCAGTGAGTCCAAAAATATTAAATGGACTTGATAATACCACAGTGAAATTGTGCTACAAAATACTATTACTATTTGTTTTAAACTACTACACCATTTTCAGTTTCAAAATATAGAATTATGTTTAAATAGGATTGAGTTTCATACTTTTATTATACTCAGACCAGCAGAAATGGAATATACTTATGTAGCTTACATCATTCGAATTTTCAAGCTTTGGGTTTTTTCTCATATCAGGACACCACCACTGCTCCATGCCACTGTTATTTCTTGAATCCCTGGTTTTTCTACGTAATTTCACACACATACTAAAAGTGCAGGAAATGTCATGCTCCAACTGTCACTTCACCATCTCACACTGACTGAGAATCACTGATCCTACAAAGAAAAAAAGGTTAGAATAGGACTGGAGCGTGTCATTCAGTGGCTTTCTAAGAAAGCATATGTGGTACTTCAAACCACAGTAAAATATTGTAGAAATAAAGGAAGTCTTGGTTTCAGGAATAGGGCCATGAGTTGCAAGAAAGGTGACTTTAGGTGAATAAAGCCACATCTATGTTGTCAGCAGATAAGAGCCTGCTCAAACTTACCACAGATGTGAATAAACAGGCATTTTAACTACCAAGAACTTTAATTGCTACATACAGTCTGAGGGAGCTATGAAGCATAAAGAAGAACTCTGTACTGTATATCTAACTCCAAAGAATTGCCAGGACAGACAATATTTTTTACTCATAGACAAGACAATTAAAAAACATTTCCTATACACAGGAGTCCTGTATGTTTATTGAAAAAAAACCCAACTATTTACCAGTGGGACATGATCCAAAATGAAAAAGAGTGTTGTGGTGAATTTTTTTGACTGGTAAGAGAAAATACATGGAAAAGAAGATAAACTGTAGGAGGTCATTAAAGCAGAAGAATATGGTGAAATCATAGTAGCTTGGACAGGGTATTAAGGCAGAAAGGAACAAGACCAACCCCATCTAAGCACCTCTTTAAAGTCTGTTCTTACAGCCTCTAATCTGCAGGCGAGGAAGGAAAGATGAAGGCAGAAAGACCATTTCTAATAATTGCAGAAAGCTTTGTAGTTAAAGAGGTGTAGCTGTGAACATCATCTTTATTTCAGATCACAACAAAACAACTCAGTTTTGGGAAAGCTTGCTGGCTGCCTGTCTCCAGCTGAATAATCTGTGTAGAGCTGGGTGGGTTTTTGACCATGGCTTTTAGGTCTTGCCTCGTATTAAAGGACACACCAGCAACTAAAAAATTAAATACTCTTTCCGTAAAGAGGTGACAGCAGAGCAGTTCTGTAGCCTGGGCAGAATTCACACAGCCACAGGACTTGTGCTGCTTTCAGGCCAGGCCAACACTCCTCGGTGCCTGGCTGTTAATGTTCCACTGTTTGCTCACCATCAAACACCTCTTGCAACTGCTCCTGGGAAAACACTTTATTGTCTCCTTTCACAAACATACCCCAGCCTTGTGCCCAGCCCTTGGACCTGTTAATGGTTAAAGGACAGCATTAAACTTCTTTTTGACACAAGCCCTGTCTGAACCTCTTTAAACAGGGAAGAGGACATGTAGATTAACCTGGTTTTCAGCTAAACTGCCATCATTTGGCAACACACCTCTGTGGGAAAACCTTGAAACCTTCCCCGGTAGAACATGTAGTTCACTGAGTGCAAGGTCTCCTGAAGATAAATTACAAATTGGTGTAAATTGGTCACATGTTAACATTTCAGTTCATACCCAGAAACACCAATCAGCAATACATGGGAGTGGTACAGACACACTGGGCATCACTTTCTTTTTACTTACTGAGAAATTCAGATTCGTGTTCCCTGGCACAGCTATCAAGTACTTTCAAAGACATAGCTCCTTCAATTCATACATACTACATTTTATTGACTGTGGTGTTAATAATTTTGGAGTGGTCTCAGTGTGCAAATGGCACCAATACAAATTTAATGTTCCCCCTGAGCAGCTCCCTTGAAGAACCCAATTTACTGGAATTGTCATGATTGTTATCAATAAGCAGAACTGATAAATAGCCAAGAGACACGTTCTCAAATTCTAAACCTCACATCATCTGTCCTCTCCAATACATAAACACAGATGTAATGCAGTTCCCAGGCAGAGACACCAGTATAAACATTATGGAATCTCAAAAGGGTGATCTTGCTCTCCGTTCCAAATCTGGCCGTATATCCCCGTGTCTCTCTCACACCATTCTTGGCACAAATACACCCATGAGTCACCTCCGAGCAGATGATTCACCAAAAGAAGGGTCAAGTTTTCTCTGGTGGGATTTTTTCTTCCCCAAAAAATTGTTTAGTTGACTCAGCAAAGCAGCGTGACACACAGCACAGCAGCACAAGCGCTCCAGCCCTCACTGGGGGAGGAATGGGAACACGTCCCAAACCGTCCGGGAGCGCAGGATTTGCCATTCTGCTGCCAGCTCACCCTCAGACCACATTAAGCTGATTATGAAACTGCACTTTGAGCAGCTGCAGAACCTCCTGGCAGGGCGAACACGCGGGGCCCTTCCAAGGAAAGGAGAAAACACACCGACAGAACAGATATCTCTGGGTGTGCTCTGGAAAAGCAGCAGAGAGCACAACAATGAGGAAATGTTTTGGGAGAGAGAATTATGGCTCATTCAGCAGTGCAGGAGCTGTTACTGACAGGGGGGGTTGGGTTGGTTTGTTTTTCTTTCTCCCCCATGTATTTGAGTCCTCCCATGCCCTCACTGCTCCGTCTCCGCAGGTTATAAAAGAGAATCGAAGGGATCTGCGCCATCAGAGGATCAGTGATAACACATTCCACTAAACTTTATTGATTTTAAACAGCTATTTCAAAGGTGACAATCTACAGTTCTCTTGATTAAGGTGGAATGAAGTGGATACTTAACAAGTGATTATGAGATCTCCCTGACTGAACATCTGCCAAAACCAAGTGCAATATCCATTGCAATAAAAATCTTTATGGTGGTGTCTCACTTGTATACTCGTTACTCATATTTATGCTTTTGTTTCATCTCACACCTTTCCGGTAGATTTCCAGGAAAAAAAAAAAAAAATCCAAGTTGCTTGGAAAAGAACTATTCCTAACAGGGACAGGAACAGAAATATACTGGAATATATATATATATATATATACACACACACACACACACACATATACCCTAGATCTCTCAAGTCAAGCTTTTTAGCAAGGAATTAAATTTAAGATGATTGAGTGAGGATAAATTCTAGATTAAATTCTACACCTATTAAAACAGAATCAGGACCAAAAAGCAGTGAAGCCCCTTCTCACCCAAAGCTTGGCACCTTGGAAGGTACAAATCCATCTGGCATGAATTTATAGATTAAGAAAATATGCATTGGTGTCCTACTTGATGGCTAGTTCTGAACCTATCTAAGAATCTGTGACACTGCGTTACAGTGGGGGGAAAAAAAGGCATTTACATTTACCAAATCATACCTGGAGACAGGCATTTAATTGCAGTTTCAGGTTTCCAGGGGTTTACAGTGTTGCAAAGTAGATAAAATGGGAAACAGCCTCATCTGCTGGTTTGAGGAGACACTGTCAGGTGCATTGCTTTTTTTTTTTTCCTCTCCGTGTTCTTCTCCCAAATCACAGAGAATAAAATCTACAGGATTGAATTTTGGGTTTGTTTGTTTTTTGGGGGGTTTTGGGTGTTTTTTTTCAGCAGCAAAGCCATTTGCACACGCTCCTCATAGGACTGGGAGATCCCAGATAATTCAGTGAAAGGAGCAGCTCTGAATCTCCTTTCTGGCTCCTGGTTGTTAATATAGACAGACACGTCTAAAGAGATTGCTGAAAAGCTTCCCATTATTTAAGTTTCTTGTCATTTAGCTGAAGCTTCATAGTGTTCCTAATTCAGCTATTCAACAGCACTATTTGTTTCAAACAGAAATGTTTGATGGACATTTTTGCTGTGGAGTTTTTTTTTTTGTTTAAAAAGTTAATGTTTAAAAAAAGCTTTTGAAATAAAATTATTGAAAAATATACTGATTTATCTTATCAAACTTTTTATTAAAAAGCATTAGCATTGAAATAAGAATGAAGAAATTAGTTGGAGACAGTATGGGATTACAGGTCACCCTGAGCTTAATGATGTATTTTTTTGCTGTCTTTTTAGTCTCAATACACCAGAAAAGGTTCAAAGTCAATGGAAACAAACAAAAGGAAAACCTAAAAATAGGAGCGAGGATTACAGATGGCAGTTAAAAGATGCAGTCAAAAAGTAGAAGAAAAGAAGACAGAAGCAAATAATACAAGAAAGGTGCAGAATATCAAAGGTCCTAAGCCTGAACTGTTATTTTTTTAAGCAGATTGCATTTCAGAGGTTAGTCCTGGAACACAATTTATCATGATGTGAAAATCATACCATAACTATTCTTTATCAAGGACACAGCACTAAACCAAAATTGCATAAAGAGGCTTTACAGGAGATTAGATTCACACAGACTCAAAGGGGGGAAATGCCATTTCAGAATAACCCATGTTATCTGCCAAAACCTGGCTCACCAGAAATTGCTCACAGCAATTATTCAAAAAAGGAGCAGCCTAACCAGAAGTTACCTGTTGTCTGTACAGCTGTACCTGTATTAACTTTCCTGGACAACTCAGTGTCCCTGAGAGGTGGAAAAATTATTTATTAGAAGATCCTTGTACAAGGATCACTCTATGATCATTTAAAGTAGAAGGACAAACATACAGATTTTATCCTCTAAGCTTTTAGCCTTCCCCTGAATGCATTCCTTCCACTCTGTGAGCATTTCCCAAGGGCCCTTCTGAGTTTTGAGAAAAGCCTGAATTTCCCTTTTATTTCCCATCACTCCCATCTCATGCCCCCACTCCCCTCATCTGCCTACAGGCATCATTTCCCCACTCTGGGCTCTTCCCACAGGGGATACTTTGCAGGATGTTTTGGTGGAATGCCAAATAATCCTGCCTCATGCATTGCCTCCTCACTGAGACAAGAGATCATTGGAACACTGGGACAGAGCAAAGACTTCACTGGAAAAAAAATAACCAAATATAAGAGCTTGATCTATCAGGAATTTCCCTTTACCAGCAGTAGATTTGGGAAGTAATGCTTTATTTCATAACCAGAGATGCTGCACTTCATGAGATATCATTTCCTACCTGCTGGAGCATTCTTGCTGTACCACGTTCTATCAGGAGAGTTGTTATATCTTAGGGTTATCCCTGTACATAGATAAACTTGACAAGATCTTGGTGATATTCACAAGATCTTCAAAACAGGCACACCCATGTACATGGCAGGAATAAAGTGAAATAACAGCAAACTTTCACAAGCATCATATTGTCCTTTTAGACCACGGTGCAGGATATAAAGTTAATTGTCCTTTCCCACTATCAAAGTTTCAGGCCCACTCCTTCACATTACTGCCAACTTTAAATACCCATTTGATTTCACATATATTTTAGTTTTTAACTCTCACAGAAACAAACTGGAGTATTTGGTTCTAACAAATATTTACCTTTAGCAAAAGTAACCACTCTTCTGCCATCGGTTTCCTAAAGCAAACATTCCAAACGAGATGTCTAAAGTAAAGGAAGTGTTACTGATAAGTCATTACAGTTAAAACAAATGCACAGGAACCCTTTTCTATGAATGGGGAGTGAGTTTAATACATGACAGTAGGAACACTGACCTACTGCTTTATTTGGGTTTATATGGAGATGCCCACAAAGGCACCAAGTGGTCTGCATAAAAATATAAAAAACAGTCTCTTTTCCAAAAAGTGTAAACAAAGATGCAAATAGCAGGTCCATAAATAAACCATGAGGGTAGAAAAAAAATTTCCCCCAAGACTGTTAATCATTAAAAAGCTCAGTCCTGTCTTTTTATAAAGAGGGCAACTACCTTTAGATTTTGCATACCAAGTTTTCAGTTCCTCTGTTTTTCTGCAGCACGGTGAAATGTTTGTCAGAACACAGGATTACAGCCTGTAAATGGCAACCCTGCCTTTTACACTGTCTCTTTGGGTGACAGGTGTCCCACTCCTCTGAAACAGGGAAAACACTCAACAGCTACTGAAAAACGTTGGTGGAACGAGGTGAGAGGCACCACTGATGTGACACACGTAGGAAAGAAGAATATTGGAAAAAACTAGAAAACAGTTTGATTGCATCCACATGAATTCCCGTTGTGAAAACAGTGCTTACAAATTTGGGGGGGAACAGAAGGAAAAATAAACAACACTCAGTGATTTTCAAACAAAAAGAAACGAATGCCAATTAAAGACATTAGCATATTCTCGTGGGGAAAAAAAAAATACAAGGTTGAAAATTGCAAACCAGGCATGAAACAGGAGACAACAGCATTATAAATGAAGAATACTTACTGTGTGTCACAGTTTAACAATGTATTTTAGGGCTACTACTTCACCAGCAGTTTTAAACAAGAATAAAACTAGCTGTAAATGGGCATAAAGCTGAGATGCTGAAAATGGAACTCCAGCTTTAATTTGTTTAATATGTGCCTGGAGCAGTGGAAATAATTCATCACAGCAACATGTTAAATATTTAGTTTACAAGCAGTGACCCACACCAGGAGATAGGTTACAAGAAGAACAATAAGCCAGCACTGACACTCAAAAAAAAAAAAAAATCCAGTCTTCAGAAATATTGTAGTAACTATCAAAGGAAAAAACTGCTGAAAAATTGCAAATATTCTAAAACTTATTAGCAGAAGGTATATGAAAAAAATAAAAGTAAATAGTGTTTAGGATCCTCTCTGATATGCTGAATATGTCACAGGTAACCTTTTCCAAAAGCATAATTGTTTGCCCACACGTAGTTAACAAAGCTGACACCAGATCTCAGTATTCCCAACCATAGTTCCCTGTGAAGTGATAGTGGAACAGGTAATTCTCTTTGCCAAAGGAGCTTCCAGGCCATTTAAAATAGTGCTGCCAGTAAGAACAGACTACAAAAGGCTCATTGCAATATAGTGTTACACTGGCCCATCCTGTACAAAACCAGGAGCTGTAATAAGGCTGGAAAGAAATGCCTCATGGAAGCTCTGGATTCACCTTTCCTTTTTATCCAGTGCTGGTTACTATCCCAATTCATCGTCAAGATATGGTGTCTGCCAATAAACAAACATTACTTTCTCTTCATTTCAAGTCAGTGCAAACGTTTAACAAATTTAATGAGAAAAGATTATGTGAAAGACAGATTCTGAAAGGTAGGAAGGGAAAGGGAAAGGGCAACAAGTTGTCTGGTATGTGCTCTTCTGCTGATTTCTAGTCACAAACTGAGATAGATACACAGCCCCCTCTAGATCACAGCTAAAATGAAGCCCTTTTGGGAAGTTCCATGTCCAGTGTTTTAGAACACATTTAGGAAAAGAATCAATATTAAAAAGGTTTGTGGAAAGAAAAGGAAATATTTTACAAAACACACAGAGCTTTCCCTGAATATACCATCAAGCCATATGGTGCACACGTACAGTTGTGACACAACACAACCAAATTATTTTCCTTTCTGCTGAGGTGACTCACAGAAGAGCTAAGGTTTCAGCTACAATTAAATCTTCATTTGATCCTTCAGCAACTGGAAGCAGCTCCATGAATCTAACACACAGGGCTCAATTAAACAGTGCAAAAGTACCTCAAGTGTTCATCCAGCCCTGAGCCAAAAGGCTTTTAATGCTAAACACAGGAGGAATTGCACTGACTCCTACAGAAGCAACAACTTAAAAAGCGTAGCACTGAGTCATTGAAAAAGGCCTGTCAGAGACATTAGCTAAACATCAGGGAAAAGACTAATGATAAAAATCAAGTGTTGCATAAATATCACAGTTCATGACTCTGAATTAATTTTGTTCAGCGAAACCTCCATCCATCAAAATACCTAATCTCACATCAAATGTTCAGCACTACTACTAAATTCAAGCACACATTTAATTGCTCTTAATTGATGACTTAGCATGCACACGTCAACCACTTCAAAAATTAGCTCACAAGCCACATTTAAATACGCCACGGTTTCAGTATCAGCCCATCACACTGTGAGGCAAAAACAACAAAACAACCTCTCCCAACGCATTTGTGCATTTTGTTCCTATCTACAGGACAAATTCATTTACAAAACTCTTGCATCATCCCTTAACGTGCAGTCAGGAGAGATGTGACCTCTGGAATATACAGAAAGAACCCAGCACACTTCCCAGAAGAGAGGATTTGTATGAGTAATACATTACTTTGAGCCCTAAATAAAACATTATCTTATCATACACATTATGAGAATTCTGTTTCCATTTATTCTTGATAATCCAAATTCACGGAGTGAGATAAGGCAAGTCTGAGGGGTCAGCTTTTGTAGTAATCTGTTCCAAGAATATATAAAAGCCTAAGCACAGTAGTAGTTTATGATCTTTTCCATCGCTCCTACATGTGTCTTTATGCAAATTTAACCCTCAGGTTGCACATTTGCAACAGAAACATTTACAGAATGCTGTTTTGATGCTAATGATGCTGCATAAATAATACGTAGGGGACTAGTGCAAAGTCTCAGCTGCATATTCATATCATACATACGTACAGTTGTTAAGGTAGAATTTCACATAAAAATACAGAACACTAGGAATTCTCAATAGTATTTTACTCACCTGCACGCAGCATGCAAAATAAAGCTTAGGTCTTGTAGGTAATGTAATTTCTAAGTATTTGTAAATATTTTTAAATAACAGGCAAGTTCCTTTCCCTCCTCAGAGTCCCAGTGGAGGAAAGTGAGTTCCATGCTGGCACTCGGTGTAAAATGAAGTAAGTTTAGTCGTTTGAGGATAAAACAACCTTGCTTCTATGCAGCATTCTCTTCTGCCTACCCAGAAGTGCTGCAACAACCAGGGCCCGTACAGATTGTGAAGTATTTTCTGGTAGAACCTACCTTCTTCCTCAGTTTCTTGTGTGTTTGCTCATTTTTCCATTCAAGTAGCAGAAAATCCTGGGAGTTACACAAGTAATATCAATCATCTGAGGCCAAAGTCACTAACTGATCACTGAAATTATCAGTTTAAGCCCAGTTTGCATGACTGGGCTCTTGCCTAATCCCAAGCATCATTCTGCAGGCACAACAGCTCTGCAGTAAAAACTGCTTTATCAAATTCTCTGTACTCGCTGCTACTCAACTACAAATAAAGTTGGTACGAATTTATCCTCTAAAAAGTTCACATTGAAATGTGCTGCATCACAGCATCTACAAAGACTGTATTTACTTTTAGATACGCATTTTTCTTTTAAAAATGTGGTTTTGTTTCGAAGATGAACTTTCATACTTGGCATATCTCCAGGATTACGAACTTATTTCTCTAAGATGGGTGTTTATTTAGCACTAGAGGCTTGCTTGAAACATTATCGAACGTTTTGGTGATATAATTTTTCTTCTTCCTACTATGTTTTGAAGTTATTTTGTCAAGAGAGATCTTTGCAGCTTTGCCTTTCAGTGATTTAAGACTGATTTGCTGTTTAATTTAGCTGAACAGACATTTATTGTCTTTTACAGCTTTTATTTCTTTGGATTTTTAAGAACCACTGGGAAGAATAACTGATATAACATAGCAGCTTCTCCTAACGAGGCTATGCAAATATTACCATCAATAATCCAGAGCCCAGTAGTTTAAAGCAACGATAAAACCAAGGTGGGTCACAAATCCCAATTTAATTTGCCCTTTCATTGCCTCCTGACACCTTTTAGACATTGATAGTCCTGCTGATTGCAAACAAGGGGCAGCTGAATCTCACAGTGCAAAGGGATGAAAGATCTTTCCATGCCATTCCATCTCAATTAAAATACATTGCCCACCAAAGTTACCAAATTAGAAGCTAAAATCAGCAGTTGACTTCTCAATGAAAATTTTACACAGCTTTCTAACAGAAAGCAAAATATCACTTGTTATCATGGGAAAAAATTCACTCCCCAGCAAGAAAACCATGAAAATAAATAAGTCTATTACTCCTATAGCATAAATATTACCAAGAGTGACTCTGGAACCATGAGAAAAATAATTTATAAAAAGTATCAACCGCACTAGTCAAGAACCAGCACACCTCTATTACCCAAGAATACAAATCTTCCCACTCTGCCATGGCAACGTGGATCAGCCTGGAGGAATCACACACAGCCAAACTGATGGCTGAGTGCTGCTACACTGAGACAACGTGAGGCAGAAATTAAGATTAGATCCAAATTCTGAGTCGTAATTAAAGAAAACCAAGGTGAAACGGGAAAAAAAAGCCAACATACACAGATTATTTTGAAGTAAAAAAAAAAAAATCTGAAGGAAGCTAAAAATGTGAGAGGAAAATCCGTGGTTCAAATAGCTAAGAAAACCAGTTATGGGAAGGTAAAGAGCTTTTAAGATACATCAGCACCTAAATGAATTCTAGTTCTGAAAAGAGAAAGATGGTAAAATTGCTCAAGTGATCAGCAAAAGGCTGGAAGTGATCAATAAACATTGCCTACCTGTATTTGGTAGTGTGGATAACTTTGTACTGCACGAGGATAATGAAATAGTGAAAATATACTTATGACTAGACCAGATAACATAAAAATAATACATTTTAGGATTTCCTAAGAAAAAACATAACCACAAAGTCTAGAAAAATGCCCAAGAGAACTGCCTTAGGATATCAGTGGGACCCCAATGCCTATTTCCAGTGCATGTGGGAACAAATAGAAAATTTCTCTAGAGTAGGTGTCCCAATATAAAAAAATTAGCAACTAATAATTGCAGGAGACTTACAAGACTTTTAATCATGGATTAAACGTAAAAAGGAGGTTACTTAATCAGGTTAATTTATTCACTTCATAATAAGAGTATAATTCAAAGGAGAACAATATCATTTAATGCAAATCAACAGCTTTACAGAAAGCTACCAAACAAACCTGGGATTTGTCCTCCGTGTGAGCAATCACAAACTCATTATTTAGGTTTTTACGAGGCACTTCACCTAAAACATGTGGCATTCTAGACAAAATAACAGTGAGGAACGCATTACAGGAATTAAAAACGAGTTAAGTGAAAGACCTCATATTTTTAGCAATTCTGTCAGTACTTCTCCATTGTTCTCAGTGAAGTGAAGCTCTCAGCACTGTCAGTGCTGGTGAACAGCAAATCGTGGTGGGAACGGAGCAATCCAGATCAGTTGGTTCACTGCACTCATTCCTTGGGAACACATTCTCAGGCACACATTAAAAATGGAACGAGTGTTGGCAGAAAGCACGTATGTAAATCCCAGTTAAAAGAAAATTATTTATGCTCAAACTTAAAAAGCTTAATCTTTTTTAATCCTTTAAATACGAAAAACAGGCTTAATTTGATGGCAATATAAAATGCTACGCACCGAAAAGCCTTTCATCTCGAGGATAAGGAAATAAGGACACCAATGTTTAAAAACTAAAGCTGAACATCCCAAATTTCGTATTTTAATTTACCTAGCACTAAAGGTAACAGAATCTGAAACAAGCACAGACAATCCCCTTATCTCCTGAAGCTCTCCTATCAAAACCATGCAGCTCTGTGCTCTTAGGTCCAGCTAACAGGTCAGGGGGGTGATACACAATAATTGCAGTACAGAAGTGGTCAGGCTGTACAAACTAGCAGGACCTTCTGTCTCAGGTGGATTTCACCAGTCAGACAAATGTTACGTAATCAATTTGGCAGCAAGGCAATATTTTGGAGAAACAGGCAAACGCATGGGTTTTTCTCCTCTATTTCAGCTTTAGTTATCCAACAGTTAACCCATCCTCATCCAAACAAGCACGTACTGATTCTTCTCCATGTATTTTTACTGCTTCAAGGAGGCCAGCATGCAATAATCCTTCCTGCAGAATCCAAACCAGCCTGCTCTAAGTCATGACTGAGTAGATGTGGTCAGTCTCGTGTGACGAGTACGTCATTTTAAAGATGTTAAGATTTTGCCTTGTTTGTTGCAACAGCAGAACACAAAACTTATCACCTTTTAGGGGAAAACACAAAGTAGATTTTATTTACCTCCCCCAAATAACTGCCTCCCTGGCTTACTACCAAGCACTCTCTTCCCTCAGAACAGCTTTTGTGCTGTCAGTACATCTTTGACATTTTTTAAAGCAATGGAATGCGGTTCTAGATGGCACAGATATCACACTGTATTTACTTGCAGCTCAAGTGTTTTCTTTGCTTCAGTGGGTTTTGTTCAACTCCCCCGTTGTCCCCCACCTGTTTGTCTGCAGAGCGACTTCAACTCCATGCCAGCAGCTTAAATACATGAAACTTAACTTGCATTAAAAGTGCCCATTCAATGATAGGCATCCCACTTGCAGAGAGCATAGGATACTTGAGATGTGATGTTATATAACATCTGAAACATCCCCCTTGCTTAGGGGAGGATTAATAAAAGCAGCAGAATCCATCAGGGCTGGATTAATCCGGGCTCTTCTCTGCTCTTGCATGGACAGACAGCGGGCAAGAACAGAACATCTGAAGAACCTGCTGTACCCTCCTTCACCTCAAACCACACCCAGCAGCTGGAAATCATATCCCGTCTCCCAGGTCATCTCCAATTCCACTTCAAGTGTTTTCTGCTATGAAAAACCTCCTGTTAAGCTGAAGGCTTCATAGCCATCTTTTCCAGTGGGCTATTAATACAATGTGCAGCAAGGCCAATTACCTCTCAAATGAAATTTAATCAAAGAAGGCACCTCACCCTTCGCAGATTTAAAGTTATTCTGCTCAATTACTGACAAATGTGTCAAATACGTCCCTTAGAGGTCCCAAGGAAATAGGATTACCCACACTGAATATTCATCAGAGAGGAAAAGGAAAGTGTTACTGTCTCCTCGAGAGGATAAAACAATGTCGTGAGAACCGATTTCCAATCTTATCTAATAAAAAGGCAATTTGCCACCAGACCTTTAACACCCATTTGTTAAAGTAACCCAGAAACTTATTTATTGGAGTGATAGACTAGAAACACACAATCAATTTTTAGAGAGTTTTAATTACTAAGAAAATTGCACCATGCATTTCCTCCAGATTAAACAAATACCACAAGACAAGCCTGCCTCCGAGATAATAAGCAAACAGCAAGAAGCAAGCCACAGCTTTTTCTAAGGCAAACAAAGAAAAAAAATCTCTTTGTGAGCTGGAGTTCTGCCCTTTCCAGTTTGCCCAGACTTGCCCCTTCCCTCGCTGTATGTTCTACCATGTTATTGACATAGCACAAGGAGGGTTTTTTTGCTGACATACTCACACCAGACAAAGCTCCCTTTCATCAAGTGTTCAACCATGCTCCAACACCAAGCTGCAGAAAACAGCACTGCCAGACAGCCTTCTATGGCTGGATTAGAAACCACTGCTTCTTAGAACAGGAATCACAGTATCTCTAAATTAAATCCTTTTCTGGGATATCCGCACTACGAGTATCCACATAAACCAGCAACACCAAGCTTTGTTATTATATCAAATCTACTGTATTTGATACTTTTAGTAAAACTTGTACCCAGCTGGCATTAGAGACCCTGACAAAAATAAGGAATTTAAAGCCAGAAACAGCAAGATTTACCTTCCAGAAAAGCCAAGGCAGTTACAGCATTGATGATTATTTTCACCGAGCTTCCTACATGGTGTTAAGTTGCAGTTTAATCACAAACTCCATTTCCTAATAAACTCAAGTTTTGGGGTGTTTTTTTTGCAACAGATCAAATATTAGAAGAGCACCTTTCCTTCCATTCAGTACCAAAAAACCCATCCAGCTCTACACAGATTATTCAGCTGGAGACAGGCAGCCAGCAAGCTTTCCCAAAACTGAGTTGTTTTGTTGTGATCTGAAATAAAGATGATGTTCACAGCTACACCTCTTTAACTACAAAGCTTTCTGCAATTATTAGAAATGGATAGAATAAGCTTTTAGAGCAATGTTAAAAGCCTGGGGGAAAAAAATAAAACAAAAAAACCAAAAGAAGTCAAAAGCATTTTAAGCAAGTCTTTATTTTTCTACTCCCATAGCTAGAAATAACAAGACAACTAATTCCCCAATTCTTTTTGCTAAAATGTTGGGGTGTAATGGAATCCAACCCTCAAATAAATGCATGCTTTGAAAAAGGAAAAATAAAGAGTTGTTTTCTGTGATTTGTGCCTCACAGTCAAACTTGAATGACCCTGAGAGAAGTCTGTGCAGACAAATCACTGGAAAGATTTATGTGCAGTTTGTTAGATCTGTTTCCCACCCCCCTTTGTGTTATTGCTCTGCAAATTGCAGATTTATTTTTTTTTTTAGCAAGTACTACTTTTGACTAAAACCCACCATAAAGAGTGCTACAATATTGCTTTTTATTACAAATAGCCAAAACTTTTTCGAAAATATAAATGTGTAAAACGATCCACCGACTGTACAGTGCATTTACAGGACACAACCCAGAAAGGAACATGCAGTGTAAAGAACTGCTTTATACATTTAGCCCTTGGCCACGAAGAACTTGGCAGTACTACCACGACTTTAATGACTATAGGGTGAAAAAAATAATTAAGAACCAAAAAGCTCGGTTACATCTAACTTTACCATGAGGTTGGGATACATACAACATCGTACGGGGAAGAGTTGTTTTTAACTAGAAACCGTCATCATGTTGTAACTCTTCGAAGGGCTGGATCTGCCAATCCTCCACTCCTCCTTGCAGCTGGTCCTGCTCTCCAGCTGTTTGGCCGCCTTCCCCCCGGGCTGGGGGCTTTCGTACAGCACACAGATAGACCCATCCTCACCTATGCGATAGGACACTTCGAAAGGGTCGACCCACAGCGTTAATTCGCTGGGTAAGAGCTGGAAGAGCCTCTCGTGGCTCAGTCCGATCATCCCCGCCGCCTTTCCTATCAAGGGGTCCATCTTATGGTTGATCCTGATGCAGCGGTAGCCGGAGCCCTTGGAGGGCACCAGGGGGAACCAGTGGTGCTTGTAGTGCTCTGCGGGAGGGAACAAAGAGGAGCTTCAGCGCGGGGCTGCGCTCCGCCGGACCCCGCGGATGCAGGGGATGGAGGGAAGGGATGGAGGGGCTGGAAGGAAGGGATGGGGGGGATCCCCCCCGGCACTCACCGCGCCTCGCCTCCTGCAGGCACTCGCGGAAGCACCGCAGCTGCTCCTCGCCGCCCCCGCCGGCGGCCCGCAGGAGGCGGGTCACGAACGCGGCCGCCGTGGAGATCTCGGTCCTCATGTCCGTCCCGGCCCCGCTGCCAGCGCCGCCCGGCCCG